>BSBK01004848.1:2500-552500 GCA_027943335.1 Chamaecyparis obtusa
ACCATTTTTCTTGCAGGAGCAGGTGCGGGACAATGAATATCAATCTAGTTTTGAGTACCCTTTTCGGCAAACTTTCAGGATCTGTGAATAGAATTTCCATCAGAGAAGTGCAGATCAATGTCAAATTTTTGGGGTACGATTGTACCCCAAGGTAAGATCTTACCCTGGATTTGGGTCAAGGTCAACCTTCATCAGATTGGAAAAAGGTTTCTGGGTTTTCTTTATTTCTGCATTTCCAACCCAGATCCACTTGCAGAATTTCCCGAAACTGTACACAGACATCAAAAATCAGCATTTTCTAGATTTTCCCTATTTTGAGGTTAGTATTTGTTTTCAATTCAATTAAGATTTCAATACATACTTTTCATAACAAAATATAAGGTTTTCTCCTTCATTCATATTCTCCATATATTGATTCTTTTGTGCATTAACCTTTTGGTTGATCAATTTAGATCTCTCCTTTGGGAATTTGGATTTAGGGGTTGATTTTGTATTTCCCATCCCATCATCATAACCCAACTAATTCATATATATATATATATATATATATATATATATATATATATATATATATATATATATATATATATATATATATATATATATATCTTGGTGAGCCCGCAATAGAGAACTCTTTCTTTTATGTGTTTGCATCTCATATAAAAATAAAATAAAGATACAAAAATATTCATTTATTCATGCTTTGTGTTTTCCTAGTTTAGTTCATTTGTGTTGCATTGGTATATGAGCTTTACTACCTCTACTCCTACCTATAACATTCCGGTTAGAAGAAGTCATAGACTCATGGGTGCCTTTGATCCCGAATCTTCCTCTCCTTTCCTTAGGATCCCGGATGATAATTTGATTATTCATGATTCCAACCCTACTATGGAGAAAAACTCTTCTCACTCATCTCATGATGAGGATGATGCTTTAAGAGTTCCTCCTGAACAAGTCCAAAAACTCTCAACCGAACTTGATAAAATGGGTAATTGGCTTATTCAAGAAAACCATAATCAAGATTCTATTCAAGCTATAGAGGCTCTTAAGAAAGTTCTCCATGATAATGATCAAGGTGTAAATTTTCTTCATGGTATTACTCACCTTGTGCATTCAAATGTTAAACCTTTAGCTCAAGAAGCTCAAGATCTAGGATTTATTCCTCCGGTTACTAGTGTTGAACCTCCTTCTACTCCTTTACCTAGTATTCCTACTTATACCCCTTCTATGGTGACTACAATGGTTCCCTCTCTTTCTATGAGTGTTCCTCCTATATCCCTTCCTACATCACAACCTTCTTACCATAATGTTTCTTTTAATTATTCCAATCCTCTTCCAACTATGGTTCCAAGTATTCCTCCAGTTGTGTCTTCCATTCCTTCTTCTTCTTACACTTTACCTAGTGTTTCTAATGTTGTTGTGCCTACTATTTCCTCTACTGATTCAAAAATCATCAGTTTGGCTCAAACTGTGTCATCTTTACAACAACTTGCTTCTCTAACTCAAAACAAGTTTAGCATTCCTACATGTGACATGAGAAGTCCTCTATCCCTAGAAATCATTCATACTCATGTTCCTTAGAAAGTTGATATGCCTCGTCTTGAGAATTACAATGGAAAAGGAGACCCAGTTACTCATGTTAAAACATTTCAAATCCTTTGTAGTGACTATGCTCATGACCATAGGATTTTATCCGAGCTATTTTCTAGAACCTTCCATGATAAAGCCTTGCAATGGTTTTGTTCCTTGCCTCCTTATTCTATTGATTCTTTTCCAAAACTTGCTAATGCTTTTATTCAACAATTTCAAAATAACATTGGTCTACAAGTATCTTTGACTGATTTGATGCATAGTAAACAAAGCACTAAAGAAAAATTGACTGAATTGATTGGTAGATTTAAGAATTTACATGCTCAAATTTCCTATCCTATTCTTGACATTGATATTCAACATATCTTTATTTCAAATTTGCAAAAGGATATTAGAGATAAGATTTTGCTTACTGAATTTACCTCTTTTCAACAACTTTGTGTAGTGCTTCATCATTATAAATTACAAGTGAGTCAATTTGAGAGCAACACTCTAATGGCTCCTATTCCAGTTGATAAGAGTTATGCTGCTCCTAATCCAAACAAATTTCAAAATCCTAACAACTATGTCAAGATAAACAAACAAGAGAATACAGTTGTTGATCAAGTTGTTGCTGCATCTCACAATGCCACTTCTACATCCACTACTTTTCATCTGAATCGTACGTTTACTCCTCTCTCTAAATCATTACATTATATCATGAATAGGTTTTTAACTGCTAATATGATTATTTTGCCTCCTATCTGACCTCTTTTACCTGCAACGATTACATCTAAATCTTTTGATCCTAAAGCTTTTTGTCAATACCATTGTCAAAATGGCCATGATACTAAGAAGTGTTATTCTTTAAAACATAAGGTTAAAGATTTGATTGATTCTAATGCCTTATCTGTTGATAATTTTGATGGTAGTGGGAAAAAAATTGTCTCTCCTCCTAACCAAAACCTTCAAATTTATACAAATCCTTTACCTACACATGATACTAATACCATTGTTCAACCATCTTCTCTGGATATTATTTATGATTCAAAGATGGATGACCTCAATCATACTGTTAACCATGTGGAGCATGTTGTTGCATCTCAACTTGAATCTCTACCATCAACTCAAACTCAACCTCAACTACAAGTTCCACCTCAACCTAAGCCTAAACCAAAAGCTCAACCTAAACCTCGAAAGAAACCTAAAAATAAAAGACCTCGGGAACTCTTGATTACCTTTGATGATTCTTAGACTATTAAAACTCCTAATGGTCCCCTTTACATTTATGCTAGGATTTCTAAGATACCTACACATGGTTGTCTAGTTGATCCTACATCCATAGTCAATGTTATTACTGAAGAAAATATTTTTATGAAAAAACTTGCAACGTGATTCTTATGATATATTTGATGTGTGGATTCAAACTTGTAATAGTTTTTTGTATCCATCATTTGGTTCTATTTATTTTCCGGTTGAACTTTGTGGTAAAATTGTGAACATTACCTTTGTTGTTGTTCCTACTTTTGATCAATTTCAAGTTAAGCTTGGTTTGCCTTGGTTGAATGCCATGCATGTTGTTGCTTCTCCTATCCACAAAATGCCTTAAATTCATTCAGGATGATGAAGTGAAGATGATAAAGCATAGTTTATATCAACCTTCTGGGCCCATGGATTGTGCTACCCTTGACTTCTTTTGGCCCTCATTACCTAATTCATGTCCTTCTCGACCTGATAATCTCTTTCTCTCATAAAAAACCTATAAAAATCATAAGATTCTTGAGTTAAGCATTCCTCTGATGGATCTTAATCATGGTCTTTTGCCTACACCTTCCATACCTCCTTTATCTATGGCTTCTATTTATGTTAATCAAGCTCCTACTATTTCTTGTCAATCTATTGATAATCCTACTAATCCTCCTATAGAACCTGTGAAGGATCTAGCAGTTGTTCCTCCTAGTTCTCAACATATTTCAAACAAGAAAAAATGTAATCGATCTACTAATGAATGTCATAAGAAGCGTCATGCTCAAGCTAAATCCCATACTTCTATTATTCAAAGTTCTTTACCTTCTTTTGATCAATCTATGCATGATGTGTTAGAAGAAGTTAATGCTAATAATGATGTTAAGATGCATGATTATGATGATTCTATTTGTATCTTAGATCCTATTTTGATTAATATGGATGAAGAAGATACTCTTGATGATGATAATGATGAATATGAGACTATTAACATTGATACTAATTTACCTAATATTCTTTCATCATAATTAATAATTATACCTAGTAACGAACATCGTGATTCTCAAGAGGATCCTTGTTTGGAACTGGCTATCATTCCTAATATGTTGAATATAGTCCCTCTTGCTAGTTACCCACCTTCCCTAAATGATATAGAGTGAGATGGGGAGAGTAGGTGGTGCTCTTGATTGGCTTGTCCTTAATGGTAGCCTTTGTTGTGTGTTTGTTTGTAGTATTGTGCTTCTCCCGTAATGTGTTTACTAAATTTTTGTTAGATTCTTTTATACGACCCTTGTTTCTCTATTGATGCAAGGTGATAAAGGAATCAAACTTGTACAAATCCTCTATATGTATCTCTATTCTTCTATATGTTGTTTTATGTTATGTTGTACTTGTGCTATTGTTCGTAAATGTTTCATTGTGTAATCTACTTGGATTTGTGACTTGGTAGCACTGATTCTTTTTGGTCTCCATGTCATGGTCTGAAAAGATTCTTCTTTGTAACTCTTATGTGTTCTTTCCTCCATTGTGATTGTAGTTCTACTTTCTTTGGGGAATGATGTCAATTCATTTGCAATAATATCATATATATATATATATATATATATATATATATATATATATATATATATATATATATATATATATATATATATATATATATATATATATATATATATATATATATATATATATATATATATATATATATATATATATATATATATATATAATTTTATGATCATACCAACCCCACGGTAGGTAGATCCCTTCTATGCTCTTTGTATTTTTATGTGGTATTTCCCTTGATTTGTCTTCATTTGGTGGCATCTCGTAATGGAAACATAATTAGTGGAGTTGTTTATGTTTTCGTTCAAGCCATTTCTCCTATTAAAAGTGTTAGCAATGACTATAATGTGGGGGCATATGCTCTACTCACCTATTGCACACATGCACTTTCAATATACATATATTTTTCAAGATACTTTTCTCTCTTTATAGATTAGTGACTAATCCTTAAACAATGGATTTTTATTTCATAGGATCTCTTGATCCCTCCATTTTCAATTTTTTGATCCCTTAAGGGCAGAGGTGTCCTTAAGACTGGATCTCTTTTGTCTTTGGTTTTGCTCTTGTGGAATAAGATATTCCTAAGAGTGAATCTTTGATGGGTTGATTAGTGAGTAGCCACATTCACTAGGCGGTTCAATTCCATCTTTCCAATTGAGTTGTTTCCTTATGTGGTTCACAATGGGACATAAGTTTTCATTGGGCGAGATAATCACACCCTCTTCTCTCTCTTTTATAGAGATGTCTCTCTTATTGTGATCTTGGAGTTGATGAAGACTTGAGTCCCTGGGGGCTTGAGGATTTCTTTGTCACTTTGATTTCAATAGGATTTTCTTTTCATTATGATCTCCTTTACCAAGAGTTTGCATTGAGTCCATACTCTTGCTAAAGTGGGGGCTAAATGTATCATTAGAAAATGGAAGCACTTCCATTTAGGACTGGTTTAGCCCTACGAGTAGGTCATCTAGGTCATGTCAAGCACCTTGAATGGGTATTTGATTGGATCTGGCTTTTTCCCCCATGTTCTTCTTTTCTCCCTCCTGTTTCCAGTCTCTTTCTAGCAACTTTTTTTGAGAAACTGAGAACTTTGACTTTCTAGATCAAGGATGACCTTGTGGGTCAAGGTTGACCAGTCAACCTTGACCTTGACCTAGGTCAGAGTCAGCCTTGACCTTGACCCCAAGTCCAAATTTTAGGTTCTGAAAGTTTCAGGATGTCAGGCTTTGGAAAGTTTTATTTCTCGCTTTCAGGTTGGTTGTTTCGGATTTCAGAATAGTAAACTCTTAAATCATATTTAATTTAGGTCCATTTCTAGGAGTTTTCACTTAATGGGAATTTATTTCTTATATGTCATCCTCTCTAGAAGTTTGTGCCCTAGATTTGTATAAGAGGAAGCCTTCCTCTCTCATTTTCACATCCATTATCAAGCATCTTTTGCACATCCACTTTTTGTGATCAAGAATTTATCAAGCAAGAAAGGAGATAGAAAGCATTCATTCCTCTCCAAGCATTCAATCATCCAAGAATTCAAGCATTCAATTCATCAAGGAGATCCATTGATAGCCATTGAAGGATTTAATCTCTTTGGAGCCCTCTTGTTAAAGATTTCTCCATCCACGTCCATTCAAGCTTCCCCCTATTCCAAGATCCATTCAAGATTGGTTTTGAAGATCTAATGCAATTGATTTGAGACATCCTAAATTTGATTCTACATTCATCCATACTTGTGGATTCAAGGATTTGAATCCTCCACTAGGATTTCAACATAAGCAAGGTGAATAGTTTCATTTACTTTGTTTATATACATTTCAATTTCAATTATATTTTAAGGTTGATTCCAAGCCAGTGTTTGAACAAGGAAAACCCCTCATCCAAAAAACAAAACCCTTTTTCTTGTAGGAGCAAGTGCAGGACAATGTATATCAGTGCAAATCTAAGTACCCTTTTTGGCAAACTTTCAAGATCTGCAAACAGAATTTATGTCGGAGCAGTGGAGGTCAAGGTCAACTTTTTGGGGTAAGATTGTACCCCGGGGTAAGATCTTACTCCGGATTTGGGTCAAGGTTGACCTTCATCAGATCAAAAAATGGTTTCTAGGTTTTCTCTATTTCTACATTTCCAGCCTGGATCCGGTTGCAAAATTTCCTAAAACTATACACAGACATCAAAAATCAGTATTTTCTAGATTTGCCCTATTTTGAGGTTAGTATTTGTTTTCAATTCAATTAAGATTTCAATACATACTTTTCATAAAAAAATATAAGGTTTTCTCCTTCATTCATATTCTCCATAGATTGATTCTTTTGTGCATTAACCTTTTGGTTGATCAATTTGGATCTCTCCTTTTGGAATTTGGATTTAGGGGTTGATATTGTATTTCCCATCCCATCATCATAACCTAACTATTCATATAAAAATATATATATCTTTATATATATATATATATATATATATATATATATATATATATATATATATATATTTATTTATTTATTTATTTATTTATTTATTTATTTATTTATTTATTTATATATTTATTTATTTATTTATTTATTTATTTATTTATTTATTTATTTATATTTATATCTTATATGTACATATATATATATATACACATATGCATATATACACACACACATATATATAGATACATATATACATGCATATATACATATATGTATGCGTATATACACATATACATGCATATATACATGTATATATACTAAATACATATATCAAAAACATTAAATAATGAAAATCAAAAATTAAAAACCTAATAACGATGGTCAAAAAATTGGAAGCCAATACTTTCAATCCTGCCGAAAGTGACAGTGAAAGTGAATTTCGGCGGGTTAAAAACCCCACTAAAATCCCTAATTCCTGACTTTCAATCAAAATTTTCATGCTAGGTACTTTCTATCGAAAGTACTTACTTTCGATCGAAAGTACTTACTTTCGATCGAAAGTAAGTAAAGTAATTTCGATTGAAAGTAAGCAAAGTACTTTTGATCATAAGTACTACTTACTTTCTATCGAAAGTATGATGGGTTTTTTTTCCCAATCGCATTTTCGTGTCATTTTTCTTCCTCTGAAAAAGTGTAACCCACTATTGTGGGTTCACCCTATCTTGAAGAAAAAATTTCAAAGAAGACTGAAGAATGTAAAGAACTAGATCCTGTAATCCAATAACCTGAGAATGAGGAAGAAGAAAATCAGAACAAAATTGAGTCTAATCAATCTGAAGATGTTATGCATGCAATTCATTTGGAAACATGAAAATAGATTGTACAGGTAAGAAATTTAAACCTATCTCCGGTTATTTTTATAATTGTCATGGTTTTGGTCATAGAGCTATTGATTATAAGAAACCTAGATCTAGTAATAAAGATAATAGTAGAATGTTTAGAGGTGCTAACCATGTAGATGAGAGACCTATTGGAGAAACAAATATTATAAGAAGTGGATTTATGTGTTATAAGTGCAACAACTTTGGACATATTGCTAGAAATTGCAGATCACATATCAGTCACTCAGGACCGAGATATGGAAACAATACTATAGTTTGTTAGATTTGTGACAACATGGGACACATAACAAGATATTTTAGGATGAACAATATGAGGAATCCCAATCCTAGAAGAAACATGAACCATACCAAGAGGAATGAGGATAAAAACAATATTCAAAAAGGGAATAGAAACAAGAAGGAAGATATTGTATTTGTCAAAGCTAAAGATTGAACAAGTTCATCCACTATATTGAGAAGTCAGTCAAGTGAAGCATTTGAGAGTAAGTTGGAGTCAGTCATAAACCCATCTCAATTTTATTGAGCGTCATATTTCATCAATTAAAATGATAGAATAAGCATCAGAATAGTATGGGAGATAAAATAATCTGAATCAAGTCTTGCACAATTAGTATGTGATAGTAAATGATGTAAGGAAGCTATGGTCAAGAGCGTATGAGATTTTGAGCTTGTATGAAAGCGTGTGAAGTGAAATAAGTTCACTAATGAACAAAGAAAACTATTTGGAAATTGTATACTTATGCAATTAATGTGAAGATCAATTTGAGGTTATTTATGGATCAAAATAGAATTTGTAAGTACCATTTGATTGTGCAAGAGATAAGGAGCATTTGAGCGCAAACTGAAGAGCAGAATTAAAGTGTTTGGAGAAGATTTGAAAGTGTTTCTTAGCAAGCCCTAAATTCATTATTCTAAGGTATTTATCACTTGCGTAGCTATATTTTGAAAGGTTTTATTTGAATAAATGGAAACATCTACGGTTAGTGATGTGAATGAAAGACCTAGGTATAAGTTTAAGAAACACCCATACATCTCTATGGAGGATGATCTAGTAGGAGAATTTTTACATGTGTTGCATAGGGTTTTAAATGTCGAAGATGTATGTGTGTATATCCATTACAAGTTTGATCGAATAGGTGATAGTGACATCCTCAAATATTTGAACCTTGTGTACAATGATACCTTTTCATTCAAGGAAGGGTTTGAACATTTAGCTAATTTAAACATTACCAAGCAGATTTTCTTTACTGAATTTGATAATCATGAAGGGACGAAAATCATTTTGAGCCACATTCATGAAGATATGTTTTGGGTAGGATATGTACCTATTGTCATTGACAATAAAATGATTCATAAACTCACCGGTCTGATAAATTAGGGTAACAACCCTATGAATGCTAAAAATGTTAAGAAATTAGTTGAGACAAACCTAAAGATAAAATTTGATGGAAGGAACATGAAAGTTGACATGATAGAGCAAGTAGAAATAAGATTGGCAAGAAAGGTTATAGGCTATAAGATGAATTATAGTTCCATATTGAATTCTATCCCAATAGGATTCATACATGCAACATATATGATGATTGTTGAGAAAGAGAAAGTAAACATGTGTGAGATTTTGAAACTATTGGAATTAGGAGAGATAGCTACTGAGAGGGGAGGGGTGAATCAGTGCCTTCAAAACTTTAGTTGCAAAACCTTTATGATCTATAACTGAATACTGTGATAACCGATCAAAATAACTTGAATCTAATTGCATAAATCAATCATCTAGTTAACTTAAGAAAGTAAATAATATGAAATCAATATGATAATCACATAACATAAGTATTTTGGTAATGCAGAAACCCTTGTTAGAAGGTAAAAACTACGGTGGGGATGACACCCACAAATTCTTCACTACTGCAAATAGAAAAGGTTTGCCTGTTAAGGCTACAATTTTTTATCACTTCTGGTGATCTTAGCCTGCTAGGAGTAACATATTAGATCAGCTAGATCTACCTAGTTATAGGATTTAACAACACTATATGAAGTGTGTACTCGGTTAAGAGATTTATACAAAGATTGTTAAGTCTACTTTGTTAAGAGATTTATCAAAAATCTATCACAATTGTCAGAAAGTAATAGGTAAACTATCTACTACTTGACAACTCAATTATCTGAAACAGATCTATAAGTTCTTATCAAAATATCACCTTATCTATGATGGTTCTTTGCTCTGACCTACTCGGTAGCCTTGTCTGATTCTACTCAATATGAAAACCTTTGTACTCTGTTCTACTCGGTAAACTGATTGTCTTGAAGATAGGAAATTTCTTCAAGTGCTCTGTGATTCATATATATCAGTTCAACAATGCCATAAAATGGTGAAAACATATACAATATATAGTGTTCTATTTTTTCGCTTAAACAAAAATTAGGTTACAAAAATAATCATAACCCTAAGATCTACGGTGCAAAATAACCTAGATCAACTAATACAAATAAGATAATCATTGCATTTAATGAATATCTTTTACAATAAATGCTCCTCGATCTTGGTAAACCATTTTATGATCTGTTATAACCATTTTCATAGAATAATGTGCCAATTCTGATTACTATGCCATTTTCTATGAACATCGATAAACATTGTATAATCTGCTCGGTGTATACTACGATGCTCAATTTTTACTGACCGTCAATGTTGGTGTCACTGGTGCTCCAATATATAGTGTTCTATTTTGCTGCTTAAACAAAAATTAGGTTACAAAAAAATCATAACCCTAAGATCTACGGTGCAAAATAACCTAGATCAACTAATACAAATAAGATAATCATTGCATTTAATGAATATCTTTTACAATAAATGGTCCTCAATCTTGGTAAACCGTTTGCATAGAATAATGTGTCATTTTTTATTACTATGCCATTTTTTGTGATCATCGGTAAACACTGTATAATCTGCTCAGTGTATACTGTAATGCTCGGTGTTTACTGACCGTCGATGTCACTGTCACTGGTGCTCGGTTAACTATGTGATGCTCGGTGTAAGGCTTTACTGATTTCTCTGTCTTACTTCTAGTTACCGACTGTCTCAATATAAATAACTGAACAACATGTTTACTATCCTTTGATACTAATGACAACCTTAAATGCTCAATAGAGATCAACAATCTCCCCCTTTGGCATTAGTATCAAAAATTCATAATGTATATAGACAAAATGTTTCTATATATTCCTTATATCTGCGCCATATACATATCCACAACAAAAAAAAATTCTAAGTACAAAAGTACTCCCCCTCGGTGCATGCTCCCAGTATTATGTAATATACATATAAAAAAAATATACTATTTGGCATATACATGTTTTCCCGCTTTTTGATAATAATGACAAATACCCAAAAAGTATGTAATGTTTACTTACATCTTATCAAAAATGTTCTGATGGGTTTTCTTTACAGAATCCAAGAGGTTTTCCCATTCCTCTTTCAAGTTGGTAAGAGTAATTTGCTCAAGACCGACTTGTGCATACATGTCAAAGATATTATCCAACACCGAAATCTCTGGTGTTGCCACAAGTTGCTCAGCTTTGACAGTATGTGTTTCAAAAATCTTCAAGTAAGGAGTGAGTTCTTTTTGTAACTTTGTAACCTAATCGGTGATGTGTGCTTCTTGTTTCCTTAAGTCTACTATCAGCCACCAGAGTTCCTAAACTCGGTTAATGTGTTTTAAGAAAGCAGTTGGCTCAACGATAGCTTCTTGTGTACTCAACTTGATTTCTTCTTCTAAACCTTTTATCTTTTCACTGATTTCTATAGTGAAGGTGTCTATAGTACAAAGCTTTATTAGCAGTTGACAGATTATCTGGGTGATAGATTTTACCTTGGTAATGATCTCAAATAATTTCACCTTATTCAGTGCCACTTCAGTGCTAATCCTTTCTGCCAATTTGTTTTGAATCTTTGACTCTGCCCGTTCTTCTATTCTTTTGTCTACATCTATATCAGGGGCATTGATTTTGTTGGCGAGGGTGGCCAGTTGATCTAAAAAGGGAGTATTCTCATCAATGTTTGTTTTCAGAACTATCTGTTGTAGAATATCCCGTACATCATTTAACACTTCTTTACATTTTTGTTCTTGCCTCAATTTTTCTTGTGCTATTTTCCTCAAACGTAACTCCCCATACTGACTTAGTTATGTTGCCCAAAAAATTCCTTGTCTTTCATTTTTCAGCCACAACCCTATTTTCCAAGTGAAATGCTCAAGTGTCGAGAGTCCAGTGTGTTTTCTACTCAAGTGTCAAAAACCCAGTGTGTTTTTAACCTCTTCTTTGCAGGCTCGGGATGTTTTTGCCTTTCGGTCCGGAAACCCAGTGTGTTTTCAACCTCTCTGCTTTGAAAATTCGGTGTGTTTTTGACCTTGGCTCAAAAACCCTCTGTGTTTTTGACAACCTTCTATGTTTTCAGCCCTAAGCGTGCAACTCCGACAGGTGGGTCCCAGTGCCTAAAGTCGTGCCAGTGTAGAGAAAGATCCAATGGCTGTTGCATGATCGCATGGGATCTTTCGATCCCATGAGATCATATGACAACTGTTGATGCAGTATCATGCAAGATCTTCGGTAGTCAAGACAAGCAGTCAACTCGAGCGGTTTGCGGTCATTGGTTAAGCATCACACAGTCGGTCGCATGATCGCATGGGCCTTCCTAGCCGCATGTGATCATGCGACAAATGGTAAGCAAAGGATCAGTGGACAACTCCAAGCATTAAGCGGTTATCGAGTAGCATCATGCAGTTTGTCGCATGACCGCATGGGCTCTTCTGAGCCCATGCGACCATGCGACAGACTGTCAATGGTTTCAGTGGTGGTGGTTCATGGTTCGACAGTTAACAAAAGGTAGTTAGTGGGGCCAAGGTTTCTACATTGGTACTAGTGTGAAGAGATCCAATGATGGTCGTATGATCTCATGGGATCTTTCGATCCCATGCGATCATGCGACAACCATTGGATGGGATCTGCAGTTGGGTGGGTCCTATGCTAGGGGTGCTGAGATGTTCACTGATGTAGTGGCCAAGATGTATGGGGGAGTGACACATGGTGGTACTAGGCTCAGTGTTTGGCAGGCTTTGCGTGGTTGCGCAGTTGGAGGTGAGCTCGGTTCTATGTGCGGTCAGCGGGGGTTCTTGCGGGCCCGATAACATGGGCCCCATAGATTCAAAATCTACGATGGTCGCATGTTCGCATGGGATCTTCCGATCCCATGCGATCACATGACCACCGTTGGATTCTCTATAGTTTTTTGATGGGGTTTTCATGGGTTTGGTCGAGGTGTTTGGCTCCAGTTGGGCCACGTGGCAAGTTTGCAGTGTGTCTTGGGCTTGAACTTTTCAAAGTGGTGGCAAGGTGGACCCAATTTTGTGGATTTCTCGCAGTCGCCAGATAGACCCGGGGTTAAAGAAAAGATCAAGCATTTCAGCGACTGAGGGAAGGTGAACTCGAGGTAAACCAGGGTCAGGTTTTTTGTGATGTTTTGTGGGTCTCAAGCATCCACATGGCAATAGCGGTAGAATTTTAAAAGGTTGTCACATGATCGCATGAAGCCTTTTTGGTGCATGCAATCATGCGACCGTTGATTTTTTTTTATGGGGATGCCCAGTGGCTTTCCTTGTAGGTCCAAGTGTCTTGCATGGCATTTGTGGCTGTGACTTGGTGATTCAATGAGGCTTGTCGCATGATCACATGAGGCTTTTTTAGCTCATGCGATCATGCGACCAGTGACCTTTTCAAGCGGTGCAACCTCTTTTTGATGGACTTTCTTCCAAGGGAAATGTTTGCAAGTGTGGAAACTAAAAATTTATGATTTCTGAAGGCAGTTATAGTTGGATAGAATTTGCAGGAGATCTTTTTGGCAGCCATTTTGGGTCCTTTCCAGGATCTAATCATATTTTTCATAGTCATGACAGAGTCCAGCTTGCAGAGAGATAGATGGATAAGGTTTTTTTCCTGGCAGGGTTGATCAATTTAGGCATGGGCACGCAAACAAAATATCTGATCAGCCATGATATTTACAGAAACACATTTATGATCAGAAGTGATTGATTTAGGGTTGGATATTTTATTGTAAACCTCTATAGCCCTAAAAAATTTTTGATTCCTACCTGCATGCAAAGATTGTATATATTGTTTTTTGGAGTCTGTAGTGCTCAGAATTCACATTTTGTAGAAAGAGAAAGTCTTTCCTTGGAGAACTATCTATAGCATTTTTGCTCTCTAGTTTTTCATATCTTGTAAATTCCCATTGATAATACAAGCATTGCAGAGGCATTTTTTTGACAGTCTTTCATGTCCTTGTGTCTTCCCTGCTTGCATTATCTCTTATTGGATTGAGGTTTATGGATGCATGTTTTCAATGATGTCTTAGTTCCCCTGATTTCTCTTACTTTCTATAACTGTGTGTGTTATTGTGTTGATCCGATTTAGATACTCTATGGGTATATTTCAGCCACTGGCAGTCTTGTCTCAATCCTACACTGAGTTATAGGAGGGAATGTTTGTTTGCAGGTCATGGATTGATGTCTAATCCTGAGAGTCTTGTTGTTGTGAAAGAATATCTCTTTCCCTAAACATCCTCTTTTGCTTTCAGACCCTTCCATGAATCACTTATGCAGGCCTATTCAGTAAGTTGTGATCTCCTAGAACTAAGCCTCTCATTGGTTTCATTCCTCTATACTGAGATCCAAACCCTAGTTTCAATGCATCACCTAGTAGGATAGATTCACTTCCTGTCATTTCCCTTTCATGCATTCCTTCTATCCCTTTTCCCCTCAAGTTTACTTTCCTCTTTAAGAGAAAATCAGGGTGATTATCCAAGAGGAACTAGCCTAGAATCTAGAGGTCTCATCTTGGTTAGCAAAAGGTCCCACAACCTTGAGATGATTCCCTTGTTATACTGAGTTATCAAGACTACGAGAGCTTGAACTAAGGGTGCAAATTTAGTGTATAACAAGTTCCTCAAGGTTTAGGATTCTTGGGTCACATTCGGGGATAATGATAACTTCATCAATGGTGACCGGCCCTTTGGCTTTCTTCTTTTTCTTCTTCGGGGCTAGAGGTGACTTCTTCTCACTTACAATAATAGCTTTTTCTTCACTCCTCAGAGTATCCTTACTAGTTTACACTATATCATCCTCCTTCTGCTCCTCGGTAGATTGAGTGGGAGTCTTGGTGGTAGTGGTAGGTGGGTTCACCTCGGTTGACATGGTTTCTTTAGGTTCCTTTTGTTCTGTAGATTGTGCCTCTATTTTGACAGGCTCATTTGTATCTTCAAGTTGCTCGGGTGCTTGAATCTCAGTTGTATCTTTGGTTGGCTCAGGATGAGAGACATTGGATTGTACTTGTGAAATTATTTGAATAGCCTCTGCAAGTACATGTAGTTCACCCAATAGAGATGTACACACATTATCAGTGTTCAATGCTTCATCTTTGTATTATGTAATTATTACATCTTCATCATCCTTATCATCAGGATCACCGTTAGTGATGTCCTCAATGAGTGCATCATCATCAGTTTTCTTTTGCAAGTGGATCTTAGCTTGATCTGGTGCATCCTATGAAATTTTGATTTCTTCCTTTTGCTCAGTGATATCAATTACCTTGGTAACTGATATACTGGTGTCTTCTATTTTCTTGCCTTTATTATCATCAATGAAAATACTTTTACCTTTTGAACTGTGTCTCTTTTTAGACAGTTTCAGGAATGCTTCCTGTTCAGCTTTCTCTTCTGCTTTCAAAATTGATGTCCATAGGGAGTCACATATGACATCCATATCATCTACATTCTCATCCATAATCTGCATAGCTCTATTCTTGACTAAAAATCTAGGCTAATACCTTGTCATGTATTCACTTACCTCAGCATAGGTAAAGTGTGTGGCTGCACAACCTAGAGATCGTTCTCTTTTTCTTTTCTTTGTTTCTAGTGCAATAGCCCATCTTTCACTTATTTTTTCATCAAGTTCCTTTGGTAAATGACATGCAAATTCCATCGGTACTCTCTTGAACTTGATCATCATTTGAACAATAGCATGTTCTATCTTTTTCTTGTCCTCAATTGACATGTTGTTAAAGTTGCCTATGCCTGGATCATTAAGATTTACATTCTCAATAATATCTTCAATTATTTCTTCTATGGTACTATCCCTATTACAAACTAGCTTAAATTGATCAGGGTCATTTTTAGTGTCAGTCTCCTCTATATCTTCCTTACTCCTTATGTATTTCCTCTTTTTCTTTGGTGGTTCAGTTGCTTTCTTGTTCTTTCTCTTGATGTATTTCTTCATCGGTGTAGCTGCTCTTCTTTTTGCTACTTTTACCTCTTCTTCTTTTTTCTCAATTGATTGTGCTGCAGTTGATGAACATGTCCTCATTCCTTCAGGTTTTGGTAGCTGAATATCTTGTTCATCAGTTGTGGGTAGTTGAGTTTTTTCTTCATCATTGGTGGGAGGAACCAGTGTATTATCCTTTTCTTTGTCTGACTTGGTCTCCTCGTTGTCATAGGGTTTGTCAACCAACTATAACTGACCTTTGGTTGCTTCATCAACCGGTGACTCCTTATGTGAGTTAGATGTAGTTCCATATTTTGCTATGAGATCCTTTTTCATTTTCTTTTCCCTTCTTGACATTTTACCGATCTCAATGTCCGTTGTGATTCTAGACTTAGCTTCCTCATACACTCCAAACCTACTGGCAGTGATGTCTATCGGTAATGCCAGTAATGCATTGATAGATTTCAAAGTGAAATCATGATTCATTTCATAACCCATTGGTACTAGCCATTTTGTTCTCGGTTCTACTGCCTTTATCATTGAGTGGTCTATGCTTACCACAAAGCATATGTCATCTTCAAATTTGCTGACTAATTCTTTTGGAATTCTACTTCTTTGTTGCATTATTGTTTGTAATTCCTTTAAATATGCATTGAACTCCTTGTTCAAATTGTCTCCTAGACTTCTCATCATTTCACCGATTTGAGCAGTTATCGGTTTGTCCAATTGCCAGTTAACTTTTCCAATACCTGGTACATATTTTTGCAAGTAGAGGAATGTACAGACAAGCAGTGATCCATACTTACATGTATTGGACTTCTTTACTTTTATTGTCTTCATGTTGTCATACAGTTGGTGTAGTAGTAGCTCAGCAAGATCAACCTAGTGATCTTTCTTCACAATTTTGTATGCCATGTCCACGGCACTGTAGGGTACACTATTTGGTCTACTTGATTGAAATATCTTGTACTCAATGACATAAATTGTGAATTTTACTGCTGGATCTTTGATAGTTGAAATCTTTAGTGCCCTACCATCCCATTGAGCTCTAGTGTTCTTTTCTACATCGGGACAAGATGAACTTTGAAATGATTTGGCTTTGTTAGTTGTAGGGTACCCAGTAACCCTACTGATAATCTTATTGGTGACCTCAACCGATTTGTCTAACTAAAATTTTCCATCATGAAATCTGCTTAGCACGATTCTTATCTAGTCATTGTGAAATGATTGTGGGAAGTATGTGAAACACCATAACCCTGACTCCTCAATCTTCTTATATTTAGATTTTATCTCACCATCTGGTCCACAGACTTGCTGATAAGCTGCTATGGTCTCAAAGTCACATACTTCACTGATCTTGCAGTGAATGTAAGCCCTAACATCTTTTGTTAACAAAACCTTATCTGGAATACTAGAAAATGTTCCCATATCATCTATTTGTGCTGTGACCTTAGGATGAGGTTTGAATTTCTCCTCAACAAAGTGTCTCCTAACAATTAATTCCACTTCCTCCTCAATGTTCTTTGATTTTCTTGTGGCCAAAGATGATGCCATAAATTGTTTCTAGGGTTTCGGCAAGCAAATAGATAACCAATTTTCAGTAGGTGGATGAACTTACTAGTTTTCGTCAAAGAATTGTCATCGGTTTGATCTACAGTGGCTTTGAATCTATTCTAAAAATCATTAGCTCAAACTCTTCTCTATAAAATCTCCTTTCTTCAAAATTGCAATGTAATAATGAGCTATGTTTCCACATATATATAGGATTTTTTGACATTCCTGCTCAAACTTTGATGCATTAAATGTGTGACCTAACTTTCAGTACGAGATGATTGCTAGCTCGATAATGTCTTCAATATCTTTTGCTTGGTTAACATAGAGTTTCTTCATCAGTTTGAACTATTGTCAGTTAACCTTGTATAGTGATTACCGACAGGTAACCAACTCACGTTTCTTCTTTTACCGACTAGATATCATTTGCAAACTTATAATATATAAACCATAGTGCATCTTCATTCATGCAGATTTGGTGTTTGTACATCATATATAAGGAACTATATGTAAAATGTCATCATTTGAAATGTCAGTTCCATACATACCTTTGTCATCTTAAGTGGAGGTACCGATGTCACCCAATCTAGTGCACGAGGTTTCACCAACAGTGTTACTTGGTTCAACATTCTCATTAGATGCCTTCTTCCACATTGTGTTCCTTAAATTTTTAATTTCTACAATGTTATATCCACTCTCAAATATATGGTTTTCATTAGGTGCTCGATCTCTGTAGTTCTTGCTTACATGACCAACCTTGTGACAATGCATACATGCCATTCCTGTATTTGTCCAGTTTCTTGATTGTCCAATCTAACTCTTTCTGTAACAGTTTTCTGCAATAATGTCCATACCAACCACATGCAGTATAATTAGTCCATGTATTATAATCCCAAACATATAAGTTACCTTGTCTCTTTGGTTGATATGGCTTTCATTGTAGTTTTTCTTTAGGTGTCCAGACTTGCTTCATTTTTGCCTTGCAGTCCCTTGCAATGTGTCCATGCTTATTACAAGTATAGCATATTTTCTCCTTAGTAGTATTATTAGCAATGTCATTCTTCTTAGCCCTACATTCATAAGCTGGATGTCCAAACTTACCACAGTAATAGCAATATCCATTGAACTTAGGAATGACAGGAGGTTTACCTTGTGCTTTGCTTCTATACACATTAGATGTATGTCCTATTTTTCCATAGTGGTAACATGTCAAAACTTTAGGTTTTTGACTTTGATTGTTGTTGACTTCTTCAGCTTGTTGTGATGATTCTCCTTCACCGGTGTAGCCTATACCAGCTCTTCTTCCGAATCTCCTCTGATTAGTCAGAAAGTCATCAATCTTTTTATAGCTATCCTTGGCTATCTTCATCATCTCATTGTGTTGCTTTTGTGTCTTTATTTCATTTCTCAATTTTTCATTATCTTCTCTAAGTATTGCAACATCTTGAAGTCTTCTTGATAATTCTCCATTTACTCAGTTCATTTCTTGATTAATTGTCATCATTTGATTTGATACTTGGAAGTGATGATTAGTGAGTCTCTGGATTTCACTTTCTTTTGCTTGAAGTTGTTCAGTCATCAGTCTTCTATCTTCAATAGCTAGATTCCAATCTTGTTTAGCTTGTCTAGCATTGTTCATGATTTCCACCATTCTCACCATTTGAGATTCATGACCGATTTGAAGTGCTTTCACTTTCTTGAATAGATGCTGATTCTTTTCAGATAACTCAGAGATTATGCTTTCAGATCCATCAGAGATACTTCCAGAGCTTGATCCAATATGATCAAATATGTCATCAATAGGTTCTTCATGATAACTTATTTCATTCAACTAAATTGCAAGGTTCTTTCTTTCAACCAGTAATTTCTTCAGTTCTTCCTTGGCTTATTTATATTGTTCCACAAACATCTGCATTTGTATCTTCTAATTCTCAATAGTCTTGTCAAGCTTGTATCTCTCCATGACTTAGATCTTTTCCCTTCAGTGGTTAAACTATTCAACAAGAGAGCCAAGCTCTGATACCAATTTTTGGAATTAGGAGAGATAGGTACTGAGAGGGGAGGGGTGAATCAGTGCCTTCAAAACTTTAGTTGCAAAACCTTTCTAATCTATAACTGAATACTGTGATAACCGAGCAAAATAACTTGAATCTAATTGCATAAATCAATCATCTAGTTAACTTAAGAAAGTAAACAATATGAAATCAATATGACAATCACATAACACAAGTATTTTGGTAATGCAGAAACCCTTGTTAGAAGGTAAAAACTACGGTGGGGATGACACCCACAAATTCTTCACTACTGCAGATAGAAAAGGTTTGCCTGTTAAGGCTACAAGTTTTGATCACTTCTGGTGATCTTACTATTAGGAATGAATGCAAAGTGTTTTGGCAGTCATTCTCTAGTAGTTGTTGTTGCATTCATGACTTGGATTGTCATTGATGTCAACACAGTGATATTCTAGATATTAGCAGGAAAGTAGGTACAGTTTTGTTTTGCGCACATGTTGTATTGTAGATTGTCTTTTGCACAATTTATGGTATGTTCTTTGGTGTTTTATTAACCTATGGTTAATAGTGCAAAAAAAAATTTATTCATTTGTAAGAGTTATGAGCATTTTGGTGAAAGCAGTGTTTAGACAGTGTTTCTATGTAGCGATGTTCAAAAATCGGAGGATATCTCTTAGCTGGGATGGAATCTAATTTTGCATAGTTAAAGGGATGTTGGAGACTCATTAATGATGACATGGTTCATAGTGCAAACTTCGAGGATATGTTTGGAGAAAGTTACAGTAACTGGAAGCCGACATTTTTATGTGAATTCTGTGTGTAGCGTGTAGAATTTATTATTTTGTAATTGAGGACTGACTCATTTGTAATTATTTGAGTTTGGCATATAAGAAGGAATTTTTTCCTTATTTTAATATGTACTATTAAGAGTCAGATGTGAATATATGCATGAAGTAAAGAAAAGAGCTAATTCAGTGATGAAGGAAGACTTGTGAGTACAGAGATCTGAAATTGTGATCTTGTGTAGCAGAGAGTGCAGTTTTGGCACAGTGTGAAGGAGGTAATATATTTCATATTATTCTATTGAATAATTCTAAGATCTTTTGGACAGTGGGTTCAGAGATCTTTTCTTGAAGCTATTTGGGCAGTGGGTCCTTCTGTCTTCCATAAACTCTTAACCGGGTTAGAATCTTTTAACAGGGATTCAAAATCTCCTAACAGGGATTTATATGTACTAAATGTATTTCATAAGACTCCTAACAGGGTCCATCCTCTAACAAGGAACTTTCATATTAGTGCATCATTTTGTGGGCATCATTCCCACCGGGGTTTACTCTTTTCAAGAGGTTCCCTAGTTAACATATCTTGTGTTATTGTGTAATTGTGTATGATTATCTTTCTATGGTTGATCAGTACATTGATTATATTATTTAAAGCTATTGAATGGATGAATTATCTAATAACTGATTCACCCCCCAACTCTCAATTATCTTGGGGATCTTTACTTTCTAACACTTACCCTATTAGGAGTAACATATTAGATCAGCTAGATCTACCTAGTTATAGGATTTAACAACACTATATGAAGTGTGTACTCGATTAAGAGATTTATCAAAACTCTATCACAATTGTCAAAAAGTAATAGGTAAACTATCTGCGACTTGAAAACTCAATTGTCTAAAATAGATCTATAAGTTCTTATCAAAATATCACCTTATCTATGATGGTTCTCTGCTCTGATCTTCTCAGTAGCCTTGTTTGATTCTGCTCAATATGAAAACCTTTGTACTCCATTCTTCTCAGTAAACTGATTGTCTTGAAGATAGGAAATTTCTTCAAGTGCTCTGTGATTCATATATATTAGTTCAACAACCCCATAAAATGGTGGGAACATATACAATATATAGTGCTCTATTTTGCCGCTTAAACAAAAATTAGGTTACAAAATAATCATAACCCTATGATCTACGATGCAAAATAACCTAGATCAACTAATAAAAATAAGATAATCATTGCATTTAATGAATAGCTTTTACAATAAATGCTCCTTGATCTTGGTAAACCATTTTATGATCTGTTATAACCATTTGCATAGAATAATGTGCCATTTCTAATTACTATGCCATTTTGTATGATCATCGGTAAACACTGTATAATCTACTCGGTGTATACTGTGATGCTTAGTGTTTACTAACCATTAGTGTCGGTGTCACTGGTGCTCAGTTAACTATGTGATGCTCCGTGTAAGGCTTTACTGACTGCTCTGTCTTACTTCTAGTTACCGACTATCTCAATATAAATAATCGACCGACCTATTTACTATCCTTTGATACTAATGACAACCTTAAATGCTCAATAGAGATTAAGAGAAACAATAGTTATTGAAAGACTTAGATAGATTAAAGACGACAAAGAATGTGACATTTCGATTTGAGTCTTTGTTGACATACCTATTCTTCCAAGTGATAGAGAAGTTCCCTAGTATGCCAAATTATGAATGGAAATAAAAAAGATGCACAATAGATTTAGGAACATAGTATTACAGGAAGCATTTAGAAGAAAGAGTCACTGAAGATATACCTAAAATGATGAAGAGTTTCTAGGTAGAGATGAAACAAAGGTTGAGAATTCCACCTGCCTTAGTAGAGAAGTATAAAGATGATATTTGTTTCATGGTAGATATTGATATGACATGCATGGAAGAAGTAGAACCAAGGGTGAAATTCATTGACCCTATGAGTTATGAAATGTCTGAGGAAATAATTGAAGGATATGAAAAGATAATTCTTGAATCGGATAAAGATAAGGAGTCTCCTAGATGGGGCATCTATGAAGAAAAGATTAAATAAGTCTACCAAGAATTGTATGCCAAGGATATTAAAAGAAATGTTGATAAAAATATTGACAACATATTGAAGGAAACAACAATGAGAAGAGATGAATATAGGGAAGCCTTGAAGATTGAAAATATAGTAAGAGCAAGTGGGAAACCATATGTATTAGTCAAACCATTATCTATCAGAATTGAAGGTGTAACAATTTTAGTTCCATCCACACAATCACATGTAACACCATATGCAACTATATCACATGTACAAACACAATTCACACCCATACAACAAGAAGTCAAAGAAGATGTAAGTATTTGTGATGTGGACTCAGACACCTCAACATCCACCAAAAGATCAACAAGGTAGGTAGAAGTAAAGAAAGAACCTACAAAGACTCCCAAGAACAAAAGAATGAAACATATGGTAGTAGGACCTGGCAAGAGGAAGAAAGTGTTAACACCTACTGAGAAAAAAAGACAAGCACCCCTAAAGCACCTGAGAAAGATGAGAAAAAGAAAGAATTAGATAGTGTGAGTAAAGGTAGAAAGCCATGGAAGCCTACTATTAAAAATGTCAACAATGCAATCATTAATAATGGTAACTTTGTAGAGTTGAACATTTTTTATGTCTTGTATGACAATTTTGATAGATTTCAATTAGAAAATGCAGTAATAAGATTTATGATTATGAAGAATAAGAAATTTAAGGATTTTAAGGATAAATTCCTACTGATTTATATGAGAGACTTGTAAAAATAAAGATGAGATTTCATGATGAGGACATGAAAATTAGAGAGAATATGATCATAAAACTATGTGTAGTAAATAGTGATGAGAACCTTAAAATTCTCATGAAAATAGTTGAACCTCACCTGAGAACTAGAACAAGAGCACTACTAATTATTGGAGGAAATTATGAAGAAGTAAACAAGAAAACTGAGGAAGCCATAGTGTTGATGATGATAACCATTCAGACCATTGAAGCAACAACATCTACAACAACACCACAAGTAACCATAGGAAATGACAATATGAAGATTGATAGAACAAGTGTTACGATTGATACTATAGAAGATCCATTTATGGACTATAGAGGAAATATTATTGACAATTTGGAAGAAGAAGAGTTGAAGAAGAAGGAAGAAGTGGAAAAAAAGAAAATTGAAGAGGAAAGATTGAAAGCTAAAGAGGATGAGAAAAAGAGAATAGAAGAAGAAAAGATTAAGGAAGAAAAAGAAAAGAAACAGAAAGAGGAGGAAGAAAAGAGAAAAAGAGATGAAGAAAAAGAAAAAGATGATAAAATTAAAGAAGCCGCAGAGGAAATGCAGAACAAATGGAATCTAATTGTACAAGAATCAACATTTTTACCATATTTAAAGCACACTGAAACTGAGGTTGACAAAGTTGATTTTTAGCATGAAGCAGATATATTACTCCAAACTCTAGTTAAACCAAAGATGCAAATAGAATCGGTATTGCAAAATCTATCAGGAGATTATGATGATCAAGTTGAACTCATATCATCATTAAGAAAAATATTTGAGAAGAATATGCAAGTAAAAAGTCTACAAAAATCATTAATGTTAGTCACAAAGAAACTGTAGAGCATCATAATAGAGAATGTACCTAAGACTCAGCCACAAGAGAGAGAGAGAGAGAGAGAGAGAGAGAGAGAGAGAGAGAGAGAGAGAGTAGTGATTAAGGCATTTGATAATGAGTTTACACATTTATCTGAGGTAACAGCCATCCAAGAATAGACCAAACACAATGAATAATTGTTTGACACTGTTTGTCAGAACATTAGAAATGATTTGATTGTTCTTGACTCTAGCATAAAAGAGTTAATGAGATGTGCAATTGAGGGAAAGACATTGTATGGCTAGTGCACATTAGAACATAATTTTTTCAAAGAAATAAATGAGGAGATGAACAAGAAGCAGGAAGAACTATAGAACTTTGTCAAAGAACTTCAACGGCCTAACATGAAGATTGAGGATTTGGGAAGCAGAATTGAAAAGACTTATAATGATATAAGTTTGATTGAGCTAGAAAGAAAAAAACCTATCAAAATATTTTCATTTTTGAGAGAGAATTTAACTATAAAGATATCCATTATACAGAAGCAACTGGATGAATACCTTAAGGCTAAGGCATCTTATAAAAATTTTGCATATTCATATTTAAATATAGTTGAAGTTGCATCATATGAACTATGCGCCCTTATCAACGTATCTAAAGTAGTTCAAATCACATGGGACAAAGAATTCAAGAACCTAAAAGAGATTTTTTCTAATTGCATCTCAAGAATATCAACCCTAACATAGAAGAGGTAACAAATTTTGACTTGTGTATACATTTTTTGACATCACCTTTGTCATTGATGTCAAAGGGGGAGAAATAAAGGAAAAATTATCAAGAATACTATATAAAGTGTAAGAAGGAGTAAATAATGAAGGATAAAGTATAGTAAAAGAGGGATTAAGTTAGGGATGGGAATACTAAGAGGAGGGGGGTGAATCAGTGTTCTATATATTAATACTTTTTCTTTACTCTTTAATCTTAACTTAGTTTCTTATATACTGAAATGAATATCAATGCAAGTAATTTAAACAACCAAAAAACATAGCACCAAATATGATTACGGGGAAACCCAAATAGGTAAAAACCCCTATGGGAATTGACACCCCCTAAGAACTGCACTAGTATTTTATGATCCCTATTAGAAGATATTGCAACCCTGTTAGGAGTTGTTCTTTACAATGCTTTTAGTACAGTGACCCGATTAAGGGTCGGACCCTGTTACACTAATACATTTGGGGTCATTTTGCGATGGCTATGTGTCGCAATTGCGACAGCTATGTGTCGCAATAGCAACACCCATAGACGTCACTATTTTTTAGTCGCAAATTGCGACGTCTATGGGTAGTCGTCGCAATTGCAACACATATCCGTCGCAATGCGACTAAGATTTAAGAAGCGGCATGGCCGTCGCCCCCTAGTCGCATGGCTTCGGAGGGCTGTCGCAATCGCGACGGACCTCCCAAGCAATTGCGACGGGCGCCTGCATCGCATTGCAACGGGTGTCCGTCGCAATTGCGACGCCCGTAGGTGGATAAAAAAAAAAAATTAATTTAATACATTGCTAATGAACCACATTAATGCTTTTTTCTTTCAACAAATGAGGACAGCCACTGTAAAGACAACATGATAATGTACACTCACTGTAAGGACAGTCACAAATGAGGACATCTCACAGTGACTGTCCCTAGTGTAATTGCCACTTGAATGTATTGCTATTCAGCCACATTAATGCTTTTCTCCTTCAACAAATGAGGATAGTCACTGTAAAGGCAACATGATAATGTACACTCACTGTGAGTGTACATTATCATGTTGCCTTTACAGTGACTATCCTCATTTGTTGAAGGAGAAAAGCATTAATGTGGCTGAATAGCAATACATTCAAGTGGCAATTACACTAGGGACAGTCACTGTGAGATGTCCTCATTTGTGATTGTCCTTACAGTGAGTGTACATTATCATGTTGTCTTTACAGTGAGTGTACATTATCATGTTGTCTTTACAGTGTCAATATATGCATTATTACTTAAACTGAAGAGTACTCTAAATAATATGTCATTGTGGAGTTCTGATTGCTTCCAATTTGATATACGCTTGTTCTACTTATGTATCCAGCATCATGTAAGAAAAGTTGATGCTTTTAAATAGATTCATTTAGCCATGAAATGCCTGTGCATGTTACATACAAGATTCCAAGGCCCAAAATTGATTACTCATTATAATTCATGTACAGAATGATAATCAACCACAACGAGGCATGCGTAGGCGCTGCTTAGATTTTGAGGCATCAGAAGCTCGTAGAAGAAACTTGACCAATGGCTCATGGAATGCAACAAACTTATTGCCTAAAACAGGAGCATTGGTAACCACAGATGATGGTTTTGAAAAGAACACTTCACCATCAATGTCACGTGAGGGAACTACAATTTCTGATGGCAAGTAACTTGTAGTATATAAGAGAGATGCAGGTACAGATGCTGGGAATACATTGCTAATGAACCACATTAATGCTTTTTTCCTTCAACAAATGAGGACAGTCACTTTAAAGACAACATGATAATGTACACTCACTGTAAGGATAGTCACAAATGACGACATCTCACAGTGACTGTCCCTTGTGTAATTGCCACTTGAATGTATTGCTATTCAGCCACATTAATGCTTTTCTTCTTCAACAAATGAGGATAGTCACTCTAAAGACAACATGATAATGTACACGGGCTGTAAGTGTACATTATCATGTTGTCTTTACAGTGACTGTCCTCCTTCAAGTGGCAATTACACAAGGGACAGTCACTGTAAAGGCAACATGATAATGTAGAGAAACGTTGTCATTTGTATTTTCAACAGTGCCGAGAGAGATTCCCTCCGTGAAATCACAGCTACAATTTCTGAGTACGTTGGGTTTATTTTTCTTTTTCCATTATTATGTAATCTGGTATTCAGCTGTTACAGAGCTAAAATACCCAGAAATGAGGACATATCTGTGTTGAATTTATTGTTAGCGGCTCTGGTTATTTAGAAGTTTAATTTTATTTGTTCATCTTTCAAGCACAAATGTTTTGTGGACCGTAACATCTTCATTGTTTCGGGTATGCAATGAAACAGCCATAACTTGCAACTACCTTCATGGTACTTGTGTACATTATCATGTTGTCTTTACAGTGACTGTCCTCATTCAAGTGGCAATTACACAAGGGACAGTCACTGTGAGATGTCCTCATTTGTGACAAGGACAGTCACATGAGGACATCTCACAGTGACTGTCCCTTGTGTAATTTCCACTTGAATGTATTGCTATTCAACCACATTTATGGGCCCGTTTGGACCACGACACACAGTAGCATCTACAGAGAAGAATATCCCAGGTGTAACAAGTTGTAAGAATATACCAACAGTTCTAAGAAGTTCCCTAGCACATAGTAGCATCTACAGAGAAGAATATACAACATGAGGGCAGCCACTGTAAAGACAACATGATAATGTACACTCATTGTATGTGTACATTATCATGTTGTCTTTACAGTGACTGTCCTCATTCAAGTGGCAATTACAGAAGGGACAGTCATTGTGAGATGTCCTCATTTGTGACAAGGATAGTCACACATGAGGACATCTCACAGTGATTGATTGTCCCTTGTGTAATTGCCACTTGAATGTATTGCTATTGAACCACATTAATGCTTTTCTTCTTCAACAATTGCGGACAGTCACTCTAAAGACAACATGATAATGTACACTCATTGTAAGGACAGTCACAAATGAGGACATCTCACAGTGACTGTCCCTTGTGTAATTGCCACTTGAATTACACAAGGGACAGTCATTGTGAGATGTCCTCATTTGTGACAAGGATAGTCACACATGAGGACATCTCACAGTGATCGATTGTCCCTTGTGTAATTGCCACTTGAATGTATTGCTATTGAACCAAATTAATGCTTTTCTTCTTCAACAAATGAGGACAGTCACTCTAAAGACAACATGATAATGTACACTCACTATAAGGACAGTCACAAATGAGGACATCTCATAGTGACTGTCCCTTGTGTGATTGCCACTTGAATGTATTGCTATTCAGCCACATTAATGCTTTTCTTCTTCAACAAATGAGGATAGTCACTCTAAAGACAACATGATAATGTACACGGGCTGTAAGTGTACATTATCATGTTGTCTTTACAGTGACTGTCCTCATTCAAGTGGAAATTACACAAGGGACAGTCACTGTGAGATGTCCTCATTTGTGACAAGGACAGTCACACATGAGGACATCTCACAGTGACTGTCCCTTGTGTAATTGCCACTTGAATGTATTTCTATTCAACCACATTTATGGGCCCGTTTGGACCGCGGCACATAGTAGCATCTACAAAGAAGAATATCCCAGGTGTAACAAGTTGTAAGAATATACCAACAGTTCTAAGAAGTTCCCTAGCACATAGTAGCATCTACAGAGAAGAATATGGGTCAACAAGGTTGACTTCAAAGCCATGCAATCTAATGGTAATAGTAATATCATAATTTGACATACTATCAGAAATACTTCCTAAATAGACTATTCAATCTTATAAGAGATGGATTCATGAGAACTATTATTTATGAAATATGAGTCAATGACTTTAATTAAAAAAATTACACAATCTAATTCTTGTAAAAATATCAAAATTTGACACATTGAAAATACCTTCCAAAAGTATCGTTAATTGATTAATATGAATCACTACTCATGAAATATAATTTTATAAACCTAATCTAAAAACTACACAATAAAAATCTTAATAGCAATATTGTAAGAAACTATTCCCAAAAGAAAGCCTAATAAAATTTGATGAAAATAATTTTTGTTTCACTCAACTTTGACATTCACAACTTCCTCTTTTATTATAATAAGAAAAAAAATGTCTTTTTAGATATACCTCATGAACCATACTCGAATAATCTATCATTTTTCTTCTCAAAAACATATTTGCAGAGCCTGCTTCTTTTACTTGTTTGTACTTTTATCTCTCTGATGGAAAGGGTTCCTTCAGGACACATTTTTCCAAGT
The DNA here is from genome assembly GCA_027943335.1 of Chamaecyparis obtusa. Taxonomy (NCBI): domain Eukaryota; kingdom Viridiplantae; phylum Streptophyta; class Pinopsida; order Cupressales; family Cupressaceae; genus Chamaecyparis; species Chamaecyparis obtusa. The sequence goes on from BSBK01004848.1 coordinate 31,521, forward strand.
TCACTGCTTGAGATATTTGAGGAGGGTTCCCCTGCTTGAGTATCCATCCAACCCATATTCGAGTAGTTCTACAATTGCACAGTCTAAATTAATAATACTGACAATTGAATGACGAATGATGATACATAGAATTGATATAAACTAATCCTAAAAACACTAAAACATTATTAATATATTTATATTTCATAAATAAAATTGATATAAAAGATTTGGAAAGATACATTAAAAAATAGAAAAACAGTAATTTATAATAGAAGGAAACTTAAATTGCTATTTAAAAAAAAAACAAGAGTCTTAAATCTTATCATTTTGTTTCATTATCATCCATAAGTACACACCTCTAGCATAATAATTATATTTTACCACCCATAAAATGAAAAAAAGATTTTCACAAGAGAAATTGAAGCTAGATTATAAAAATGAACCATCTTATTGGAAACTGGAACTGTTATCATACCCAAAAGGACTACAAAATTTCACCTTATCATACCCAGATTGTTGCTTTGCCTGGCGGAGGGAAATTTGATCAGTAAAATTGACACAGAGTATGTTGTCTCCATTGTCATGCTGGATAACAAAACACCAACTTTAATGGGCATGTACTGTCCCTTGTGTAATTGCCACTTGAATGCATTGCTATTTGATGCAGGGGCATCCCTAATGCAAGCCAAAGACACCATGATTGAAGGAAGTTGCCATGAAGCCAAGGAGTCAAATCCTATCAATTGGAACATAAGATTTTCACCTTGGAGCTTTGAAGGATTGACTGCTGAAAGGTCCTTTTGATTGACAAATCAGAGTCTTTTTGAATGACAAATCAGAGTCTTTTTGAATGACAATAAATTAGAATAGGAGTTTTAGATGTTTTCTTGGTTTGTAATAAATATTAAGGATTGATTTTATCTCCTTATAAACATCCACTTGTTGGACACAAGACCCCTTGGTGACTTATAAACCTTGGGCATCTTTTGAGTCCTTGGATGAAATGAGCATAGTAAGTGTTTATTAGGTGTCTTTTAGATGTTGTTAAGAAGTTTGAAGGTCCAAAATAACTTTAATAAGGTTCCTAAAGTTTCACAACACATTTTTAACCTTCTCGGCAAAGTTGTTTGCAAAGTTGTAATGCAACTTTAAAAGTTGCTTAGCAAAGTTGACATTTGTTGGATAAACTGTTCTAACCACCTAGATGGTTGAACCAACGTTTGGAGAGCCTATTTTAGGCTTCAAATGGTCGAAGACAGATAGAGAACCAGTATTGTAATCATTTTGCTTTCATAAAAAATAAAAATAACCCTGTTTTAGTGCATTTCTGGTAAAAACGAACTCTGTACGGCTGTACGGATGGTGGTTGGATGATAAAATTTGCCTGGAAGTTGTAATAGTGACATCTGATGCTTTGGAAGTTGGTTTGATTGATTCTCTTTGTTTTATATCTAAGTTATTTCAAATTTTCTGTGCATTGTTTACAAACCCTCATTTTCAGGGTTTGACTGATGTAAAGACCTTAACTCACGTTTCAACCATTGGAATTCCTTCTTCCTTGGTGGAATGAGAGTTAAGGATGTATATTTGTATATTCTAAAAGCCCTGACTACTCTGCATCACTATTGAACCACATTAATGCTTTTTTCCTTCAACAAATGAGGACAATCACTGTAAAGACAACATGATAATGTACACTCACTGTAAGGATAGTCACAAATGAGGAAATCTCAGAGTGATTATCCCTTGTGTAATTGCCGCTTGAATACATTGCTATTGAACCACATTAATGCTTTTTTCCTTCAAGTGGCAATTACACAAGGGACAGTCACTGTGAGATGTCCTCATTTGTGACAAGGACAGTCACACATGAGGACATCTCACAGTGACTGTCCCTTGTGTAATTGCCACTTGAATGTATTGCTATTCAACCACATTTATGGGCCTGTTTGGACCATGGCACACAATAGAATCTACAGAGAAGAATATCCCAGGTGTAACAAGTTGTAAGAATATACCAACAGTTCTAAGAAGTTCCCTAGCACATAGTAGCATCTACAGAGAAGAATATACAACATGAGGGCAGCCACTGTAAAGACAACATGATAATGTACACTCATTGTATGTGTACATTATCATGTTGTCTTTACAAGGATAGTCATTTGTGACAAGGATAGTCACACATGAGGACATCTCACAGTGATCGATTGTCCCTTGTGTAATTGCCACTTGAATGTATTGCTATTGAACCACATTAATGCTTTTCTTCTTCAACAAATGAGGACAGTCACTCTAAAGACAACATGATAATGTACACTCACTGTAAGGACAGTCACAAATGAGGACATCTCACAGTGACTGTCCCTTGTGTGATTGCCACTTGAATGTATTGCTATTCAGCCACATTAATGCTTTTCTTCTTCAACAAATGAGGATAGTCACTCTAAAGACACAATGATAATGTACACGGGCTGTAAGTGTACATTATCATGTTGTCTTTACAGTGACTATCCTCCTTCAAGTGGCAATTACGCAAGGGATTTGTGTTTTCATTTGTGTTTTCAACAGCGCCGTAACCCTCCGCGAAATCACATCGGGATATAAGGGCAAAACAAACAAGAACGTTGTCATTTGTATTTTCAACAGCGCCGAGAGAGATAAACAAACTTAAAACTCAGACTTAAGAAAGATGAAGGCAATGCTTCAAAAGGCCGATGCCCTAAATATGGGAAAACACAATACCACCATTAAACGATGCCCTAGTCACCGTATCAATGCTGCCAGCTCCGTACCAGTATGCTGACTGCTCACTTTCATCCTGTGATAAAGGTAACTTCATTAATCATACTTGAAATGGCAGCATACGAACTAAAGCTGATGAACATTTATAAACTAAAAGTTTAAAACTACAGATTACAAATGTAGTAGTTTCATACGAAAAGAACTTGATGTCTGAAATTTACCATTAGAAGTATCCAAAGGAATACCACAGTACTGTTGAACTTGGAGAATCGGAGATGATCTACACAGCAAGGTTCAACAGTTGTAAGGACTGTTACACCATCTTTAGCATTTGAATACATTTTCTCCTTGGCTTCTGGTGGATCCTCAAAGACCCCCAATGACGTTTTCCCTACAATTATCAATTGTTTGTCAGTATGAGATATTAATAAATAAACATTAATCACAATATTAGGAAAACAATGTTCTTGATGTCTAAATCTAAATCACAGAAAGCTCTAATAAAGCAGTTCTCAGTTTCACATTAAACTAAGTTTCAATTTCAAATGGTTATAATAATTTTTGCAAGTTATAAGTAGCTGGTTACAGTATATGACATAAAAAGAAAAAAAATCATTTCTATTCTTTTCTTCTTTTTCTCTTTCAACGAAGCTTTTGCACCACACAAATGCATACCAAGAATTTCTCAGGAGGTTTCAAGACCATTGCATACCAAACTTCTTCTCTGTAGATGCTACTGTGTGTCGTGGTCCAAACGGGTCCAAATAGACCTAGTGACTCTAGTAGGTCTCCAAAACCTGTTCTGCAGCAATAACTCTTCAATTTGACAAAGGACCTTATGAACTTATATGTTTTTTGAGTACCCTTTTTGATGTTCTAACAATCCTCCAACTCCCAGACCTTGACTCCACTCCAGCATATCAATGTCCTTATTGAGTCCGCAGACCTAATGCATGCCTTTGGGTGTGGGTTCCAAAACAAGGCATTGAAAATGGGTGCATGAAACCAAGATCAGAGTTTGAAGATGTCCACCATGCTCTAAAGATCTAGATTCAACAATGTTTGAGGTCCTTTACTTGCCGCTACCCTCTGATCTTGCATAATCCATCAACTCCTAGTCAAGAACATTGAGATTCTTGACCTAGGGCTTGCTCTTGAAATTCTCTGGCTTAGTATCCTGTTCCAAAGCTTTTAAAATATGAAAATAAACCCCCTTAACTTGCATTTTACAAAGAACAGAGGATATCCTATGGTTTATTTGCAAGTTAAGGCCATTTGAATGCAATAACCCAAAAAATGAGGGTTTGACAGAACAACAGATAAGAAAAAGGAATAACTTTGATATAAGGTGTCTTGAATCTACCAAATAAACTCTCAAAGCATAAGATATAAATACTCTAACTTCCACACTGGTCTGCCCTCCCTTTCACATCCGTACACTGTACAGTGCTTGAAGGAAATGCACAAAAAAGGCTCTGAAATAGTGGCTCTATCTGACAGAGAGTCCATGCTAGGCTTCATGACTAACCTAGAGCACATTCCTTGTTATGGAGGAAGTTTGAATGGTGAAGAACTTATGGAATGGATAGAGGACCTAGATAACCATTTTGACTACAAGTATCTTATTAATAACCATTTTGACTACAAGTATCTTATGGATAGAGGACCTTGATAACCATTTTGACTCATTTAGTATCTTATTGAGCTTCACTTTGTTTCGAGAATATAGTTTAATATTCTCTACTAAACAGGGCCAACCACGTGAAGGTGGAAGCTCATTTGGCCCCACCCCCCTCCCCCTAACATCACTCTACATTCCCCGTTAACATCTAACATTCATTCATTCTTTCAATTATTAATAAAATGTAACATTCAATCAATATCACATGATAACATTCATTAACACATTAGATTTGTTAACACACAACATTCATCAATATGAAAATAAACACATAATTCATGAACATTCATTAGCACATAATTAAATTCATTGAGACATAAAATTCAGTCATTATCAATTAAGGTATTTAGATGACAATCATTTCTTTTTTCTCTTTCTAATTTTTTTTTCTATGTAAGCTCTAAGAGGAGCATCAGTGTTATCATCAATACCCCCCTCATCAGTTGTTTTGTTCTTTGTTCTTGATGATCTCAAATTCCTATGCTGCTGCAAAGGGGGGTCCTCTACAATAACAAATAAAAGAGTTAAATTTAAAATATTTAATTATAATTGTTACAAGTATTTAATTATTTTAAAGAACATAACTGTGGCGCTCTTTAATTACCTGATCTGGCCACATCATTTTGTCTAGACTCAACCTCAACATGCTCATGAGCACCGACCCCTCGATCCTCTACAGTTGCTATACAAAATGTTACATTAATCCAAACACCAATTGTAATTACATATAAAAATTTTAATAGCAAATGTATACCTCCACCACTAGGATGCACATCATGCGAACCTTCATTATGCATAGATTGTGTAGAAGGATTGTCAGGCTGCATTCCAATATCCTACACATTGTTATCATTGCTTTCTTAAAACAGATATACTCACTTTATATTAGAACTTAACATCAAATAGACTAATTGGTAAAGTATTCAATTTGAAATAAATTTCATTTAGCTTATTTACCTGTGGCTCAGATGCATCATTATTTGAACCTTGCACACTGATTTCAGCTCGTAGCCGTTCAGCCACGGCTCTATAGCCTTGTTGGAAGCCAATTCTCTTGTCCTCTTCTGTGAGGCATCTATTGAACTCTGACCCCTACATTTTTTCTTGGTATGGTGAATTTTACTTGTATTGTTTGATCAAAAAAAATTTCCTTGCAATATATAAAAAAATTGATACAAGTTTTCATTTACTAATACTTACAACTCGTGCTTGAAGTTTGGAAAAACCACCAGAGCCGAGCTTGTGTGTCCCGTGCTTTTCTAATCTTGCCTTTGTTGCCTTTGATGTGTCAGGCAATCTATGAAAAGTTTGAAATATGTTAGAGACCAGTATAGGAAAAATTTAGAGGTTAATTAGTACATAATTACATTCTCAAAAGTATCACATACCTTGCTCTACTCTCTACTAGCGTAATTCCTTTTTTCATGTCGGCTTTATACTTTCCATCCAAAATCAAACCCTGCCACTCAGCCTCAAGAACACAGGGCGGACGCTCGTGCCTTGGGTTAACCTCTAAATATTTCCTGTACTGGTCCCTAATATACTTCAAACATAAACCAGCTCTTTCAAGGAGCTTGTTTCTCTCGAATGCACGAGGTCCAAAAAGCTGGGTCATACTATGTACAAGATCATCCTTCAACTTTTTATCTTGGTTATTCCACCTTTTAAGTAAAAAAAAACATGTTAGACTCATAAATGAAGAGAAGCTACCTTTAATATAGTTCAAGAAATTGATGAAAAGGAAAACTATTCTAGCAATGATATGAAATCAAAATAGTGGTTTGGGGTTTTAGTTAGGATATGATGTTCCACCATGTACGTATGGTGGGCCCGAATATCCGCAAACACTCGTCACCAAGTTTTCGCCAAAAAATATCATTCCCTACAAAATAATCATGGGATCATTAGTCGATGAAGAGTGATCAAAAACTAAATTACTATTATATCACTATAGAATAATAATAACTTTAAAGTACCTAGAAGTTTGGATACTTTTAAGGGAACGCCTTCATCGTCGCTGATGATCAATACGCAATCCTTCACCATTCCTGTACTAGGAACACGGGAACATCCAGGAAATGATGTTGCATCGGGACTTGTTGCATCTCCTATTGCAAAAAATGAAAACCATTATCAAATGCCTCCAAGAAATAATACTTCAAGGGAAATAAATTGGTGCAGAGCACCCATGGCACAAACACAATCAAGGGATCTACATCGTAAACACATAACACTTAAACACATAACAAAAGAGAGAAAAAGAGGGATTTGTGTACCAGTAGATGGTGCAACAGTTGGTGCATTTAGGCTGTGTGTTGTTGACATGGCAGTCGGCAAGACATTTGTGGCTGTCCTGGATGGAGGCGGCGTTGTCATATCATCATGGAAAGGAGCTGAAGAATAAAATTGTTAGAGCATGCATAAATATAGAACGCGTGGACTAGCATGGACAAGATTGTTAGAGCATTAAAAAAAAAGATTGTTCGAGCATGTATTGTCAATGATTATGATCATTCCTATATATATTCAGTGGAAAACACAAGTGGGGAATGGAACATGTGATCTACCTGAACCACTTGCAATACCGGCCTCATCATGGGAATGGGGTTCAAAATTACGCAAATAACTCTGTAAAGACAATGCATCCATATTTTAATTAATGTCATAAAAGAGCATAACATAAAAACCATTATTGAACTCTTGTAATAATTAAAAATTTCATTAATACTTACTTTAAAGTTTTCAGAAGTGCGCAACAACTCAGCTGCCCTGTCTTTTATTTCCTGAGTCTGAGGATGTATGGATACCAAACGTAGAAGTTCTTTCCCAATTTTCTTTAGCAGCTTTTTAATGGAACCGATCGGGTCATCGGTCTCTGCTAAATCAATAAAAAAAGGGTCCACAAGGGGGGACTCCTGAGGGACTGCAGGTTGCTTTCCCTCTCTCCAACCACCGGCCCTCTGTGACAACAATAGTATTAGTATTATCAAAATTACTCCAAAACAATGAAGAAAATAACATTAAAAAAAATAACATTTTGCTTCTATCTAGTTTGCACAATTACAATGAATTTTACCTGCTCATGTGTAGATGAGCTAGGAATATCATCACCATCACCTTCGGGCGGTTGCTCCATATTGTGCCCCTGTGTCAAAGATCAAGTATAAAAATGTTAGCCAAAAATTTAATAACTAAATGGTATGTTGGAGTCATTGATTAGAAGTTGGTTTAATAGTATGTACCACCCCCATGATAGTAGCCTCGTTTGTATCTATGCGGTTCAAATTGTAATCAATAAGCAGCTCTTCCCCTGCACGTATTGATTTTATCGCACAGATGAATACACAATTTCCCTCGCGCGCCTCAAATATGCAATTGGGTTGCTTTATAGTTGACCCAGGTCATGTACTATTTATAAAACCCGCAATATTCCCTATTTCTTTTGGCCTTCCATCAATGTATATAGCCACACTTTTACTTTGATTATTGTCTTGCTGTTGTATATAATTTGCCGAGAGTGCATACTTACGCATACTTTTTTTATATTGAACAATATGCATCCAACTTTTGTAATCGTAACATGGTCCAACATACTCCATCAATTCAGAAACTTTGTTGTAAGACACCTTTATGCCATCCATAGAAAATAGGCCCAAACCATGTAATGATGATGGTGCTATGCGATATATCCTCTCATTAACACAAAAATCAATGTTTATTGGAGGAAGTTCCTTGGGTACCCAATGTTTCTATAGATGTTGGTACCTCAAGGGCACCTCGATGTCGCCTTTCGTCTCATCATCATAAGAACATGACCCCCCTTGAGCAAGGAAAAATTTCATGTGTTTATTGAATTTCCTTCTAGTCCTTTGACCTCTAGTTAATCTCCCTATTCTAGATAAACTGCATGTCTCACTTTCCTCTTCTATTCCTATATTTCCCTCACTCGAGGAAGACACTTCTGACAAATACCTATTTGCTGGTACCTGCAAATGGGAGAGATCTTAGAAGACATCAATCTTACTATTGATAAGTGTATTAAATAGACTTTCTATAAGGTGTATTGACTTATACCTGTCGATCCATGAGACTGTGCAGGATGCTCTTGAAAGGGGTTCAATTTCCTGCAAATGTAATTCAATTATCGTGAGCATAATCACATCATAATCATAATCACATCCATCATAAGCATCACATAAAAATTAAAAACATTAAAACGTACACATTATAACACTTATAGCTTTTAAATAGATAATGAATAAACTATGTAACCATTTAAGACAAATATATTTCTATCAAGAAATGAATATTAAATACATTAAGGATTGATGGCATACCTTTAAATTTCATCATCATCATCCTCATCATCATCATCATCATCATCATCATCATCCTCGTCATCGTCGTCATCATCATCGTCGTCATCGTCGTCGTCGTTGTCGTCATCATCAACATCATCATCATCAACATCAACATCATCTTCATCATCATCATCAGTAGCAGCATCATCTTCTTCTTCTTCTTCATGAAAATTTGTCTCAGGAACATCATCCAATAATTGTCGATCGTGATCATCATCTACATCATCTTCTACTTCTTCGGTATCTTCTTCTTCCATCGCATTATACTTTATCGGCCTTCCTCTCGGTTCATGTCTAACAACAAATGACCAACCCGGTTTATGTGAAACCTCTGAGTAAAATACCTGTTCACATTGGCTTGGAAGAACATAGGGCTCATCCCCAACTGGCTCAAACGACCTTGTATTAACCATTGTAAATCCATTATCATGTTCAATAATAGTTCTATTAGGATCATTTGGATTAAGTCATAGCCTGTACCATTTGACAACGAAGAGTACTAATTTGAAGGAACTAAAGTCGCACTCAAGTATATCATCCAAAATGCCATAGTATTGATTTTTAGACTCTTGAGGATCTAAGTCATTTCTAGATGAAATATTAGTCACTTGAAAGACTGCAGTTATTCCAGAATCACAAGTTTTCTTCGTGTCATCCAACACTTTGACGCAAAATTTTTGACCATTACAGAACATACCCTTGTGGTGTTTAACCTGCAATAATATGTGAAACATGTCAAAATTATTATATCGTGAGTTGATAAACATACGGGTGATTAATAATTTTGTACGTACCTGGAAATCTCTTAAACCATATGCTAAATCTATTTCCCTTTGCGTAACATTAGAATCTCCATTACGATGAGCTTCTTTAACCAATGAAGATACACCTTCCCATGTTAATGTGTGACCAGAATGTTGACATCGTTCAATCCATACCGTCATCCAATCAAGATTGTTTGCAATATACAAATGTAGTGCATCCCACTCTCGAGCAACTGTACAAAAAAAAAATAGACGACTTACAACCGATTTATTTTGAAGATTAAGAAATAATTTATTACAATAACATCTTATAATTTATTACCTATCACTTTCCTCAATCTACCTTTCCCCATCAAGTACTCCCCTTTGAATTTTTTAAAAAGGTCGAGATCCCAAATGCGATCTACATGGATATTTGAAGCAAACTTAGGAAGATATTTAGTAATGTACACCATAGTCTGGTATACCATGTATCCCTCTACCATAGAACCCTCAGGATGTGCTCTTTGTCGAACCAAAGCCTTCAAAGATTTCAAGTGCCTCTCAACCATCCACATTGACCTAGTGTGTGCAGGTCCACATAATTCAATCTCCTCAACTTGGTGTATGAGGTAGTGTTCTTGTGCATTGAAAAAAGTTGGAGGTAGACACTTTTGCATTTCACACAATAAATGAGGAATTCTTCTCTTCCAATAGTTTATATCTTCTTTATGGATTTCTTTAGATGACAACCACCTACATTAAGAGATTCAAGTCACAAAAAATATATAAATACGAGACTTTACAAAATAATATACAATAGATTACATAGCAAGAAAAACAAATCGCGAATATAATAAATATATACAACAAATTGAACAGATATTACTGCTTACCTCATGTATTTTCCAAGATCATATATCACTTGTTTGATGTTATTGTTGAAGTGCTCTGGGAGAGATAGAGGTAGCACGTACTGCAGTAATTATAAACCAATCATTTCATTATTTTCTAACATAACATAATGAATAGTACACGTAGTTTATGAATATATTGTAAATACAGAAGAACATAACTTACCTTGATGAAAGTATGCCAATCATGCATTTTGAGCCCTAGCCCAAATTCACTTTTCTTTGATATGAGATTGCTTATGTTCCCAGCAAATCCTGTGGGAAATCAAATTTTTCGTATGACTTCTTTTATGGCATCACTTTGCTGCTCCGTTAATAACCAAGGAAGGGCACTTATATTAATCTGATCTCTATTGCTATTTGAGTGAATGAAATTCTTCAGTGCATGATTGGATTCATGAATGTCATTACAAATTTTGACAATTTTTTCTTTGTCACGCCTTCCATCCAGTATTTTCCACAATGTCTCTGTTATATTCTTTCCAACATGCATTAGATCAAACAAATGCACAATTTGTAGGTCCTCGTAGTAGGGCAACCTACTAAATTGTCTGGGATAGCTTTTTAGTCCCTTTGGAAGGTTGTCAGTAGTGCCTTGACGACCTTCACGATCATCAATTACATAATTAGTAAACAAAAATCACAATAGAAATATATAAATTACAAACATAAACCATTAAGTGGAACGACATTACCTCGACGATTAATTCTATTATATTCCAACTTCCATAGGCGAGGTGTCATTCTTCGTGGCTTTGATGTAGTCTCTTCTTTCCCATTGAAAAGATGTTTTTCCATACTTCGATACTTATGATTCCTGTGGAGGAAGTGTCTGTACTCATCAAACACATGCTTTCCTAAACTTTTTGAATGACGAGATTTCATCTTTGGACCACAAACTAGACATGCAAATTTTCCCTTTGTTTGAAGACCTACAAGATAATGATATAATTGGATTATTAAATATGTTGATTTTTATAATTAGAATTATCATGCGCAACTTGAATTCACTATAACATACCACAAAAATGTGTTAGCCCTGGGGCATCATGTATTGTCCATACAAGTATTGCATGGAATTGAAATTGTCTTTGTCCTATTGGTCTAGACACGTCATACATAGTGACACCATTCCATAACTCCACCAACTCGTCAATAAGAGGCTCAATATATACATTCATATCTTTAACTTGATATTTACCTACTTGAATGAACAGTAACATTACATAATTATTGTGACCATTTTACTGTAAGATTTGTAAGTACATGTAAATTAATAACTATCAAATGATAAAATACCTGGAACAATCATTGCCAACATAATGTGCTCCCTCTTTATTGACATCCACGGAGGAATGTTATTGTTGATAACAAAAATAGGCCACACCGAGCAAACAGATCTCATCTCTCCAAATGGATTGACACCATCCGCTGCCAATGAAAGCCTGAGATTACGAGGTTCTTCTTTGAAGTGTTGCCACTTTTCCTCTATGTGCATAAATGTCGAACCATCCGCAGGGATTCGAATAATGTCATCTCGACTTCTATTGCGTGCATGGTAATCCATAAATTGTGCCAAGCTAGTACACCTGAATAATTGTCGCATCCGTGGAATAATGGGGATGTAACGAAGAACCTTGTGAGGCACCTTTTTTGTTATTCGATCTGTTTGATATCTACTCGTATGACATACAGGGCATTGTGTTGCAAATTCATGTTCTTTATAATATATAATATGATCATTGGGACAAGCATGTATTGCTTGATACTCCATTCCAATATCTTTCATAATAGCAGATAATTCTCGATATGAGCGAGGTAGAATATTTGATGGTGGTAACAAAAACTCACCTATCAATCTACAGCAAAAAATATAAGTTGTTAATATAAACAATATTAGTGGTACTTTATTCACCCTTTGTTAACTATAAAGACATATATGACATACCTTAACATACGTGACATTGTTATGTTGGATAAACCATTCATAACCTTCAAGTTCAACAACAACAATATAGCAGAGAGAAGAGTTGTTTGGGAGTCTTTGTATAGGGGCTCGTATGCCTTCTCAAGTAGAGGTACATCAAGGCTATCATCATCATCATGATCAGATCTGCTTGGACTAAATGTGTCATGGATCAATGTATTTATACCATCATCTTCAATTGTGTTTTCTGGCGCATGATCGTCATCTTCCATGGGATCATTATCTTCACCTTGGATATTCGCACCCCCATGTTCCTCCATATCATGTACTTCCCTGGGGAGATCAACCTATATAAAATTGATTAACATAAATAAACCATGATCTTCAACTCATCATCAAGTGATTTCATATGTATATAAATTGTTAAAATGATATAATGAACAACTTACCAGTGGATGATAGTCATGCCCCCCTTCAATGTGACCATTCTCCCTACAATGTCTCTTAACTGTTTTGATTAGCAATCTTCTACGGTTTAAGCCCTTACAAATTTTGCAGGGACAATAACATTTTCCATCACCTTTTCTTTTCAAGTTAGACCACAATCTAGCGATTGTCTCCCTATTTTGTTCTTCACTTATATTATCTGACATGATCGTTCTTCGCAGGAAGCAAAAATTGGGCTATGAAAACTTCGGTCTACAACTTTCAGTGACTAAGCAAAATTGTCAAAAGTACACAAAACATATAAGCTACAAGGCCTTCTTGCTTAGCTCTAGAAGCTCTCTAGCAATCAAAACATATAAGCTACAAGGCCTAACAGCAATTTCAAAACATATAAGCTACAAGGCAAGACATATTACATGACATGGCAAAAGGATTAAAATATACATTAGATTAAAAAATATACAATTTTCAAACTTGAGCGCGCGGCTATAACTCGTGCAATGGTCTTCTTGCTTAGCTTTAGAAGCTCTCCAGCAATCAAAACATATAAGCTACAAGGCCTAATAGCAATTTCAAAACAAGGGTCATCAAAAGAACCAAAAACAATGTGTGCAAACAATACCTTGTGAAGTGGTATAGACAATTAGAAGATGCTACTATGTGCTAGGGAACTTCTTAGAACTGTTGGTATATTCTTACAACTTGTTACACCTGGGATATTCTTCTCTGTAGATGCTACTGTGTGCCGTGGTCCAAACGGGCCCATAAATGTGGTTGAATAGCAATACATTCAAGTGGCTTACACAAGGGACAGTCACTGTGAGATATCCTCATGTGTGACTGTCCTTGTCACAAATGAGGACATCTCACAGTGACTGTCCCTTGTGTAATTGCCACTTGAATGAGGTCAGTCACTGTAAAGACAACATGATAATGTACACATACAATGAGTGTACATTATCATGTTGTCTTTACAGTGGCTGCCCTCATGTTGTATATTCTTCTCTGTAGATGCTACTACGTGCTAGGGAACTTCTTAGAACTGTTGGTATATTCTTACAACTTGTTACACCTGGGATATTCTTCTCTGTAGATGCTACTATGTGTCGTGGTCCAAACGGGCCCATAAATGTGGTTGAATAGCAATACATTCAAGTGGCAATTACACAAGGGACAGTCACTGTGAGATGTCCTCATGTGTGACTGTCCTTGTCACAAATGAGGACATCTCACAGTGACTGTCCCTTGTGTAATTAAGTATTGTGGGGAAGCATTCTAAATAACCAAAGCCGCTAACAATAAATTCAACATAGATATGTCCTCATTTCTGGGTATTTTAGCTCTCTAACAGCTGAATACCAGATTAAATAATAATGACAAAAGAAAAATAAACCCAACGTACTCAGAAATTGTAGCTGTGATTTTGCGGAGGGAATCTCTCTCGGCGCTGTTGAAAACACAAATGACAACCCGCTTGATTTCACGGAGGGAATCTCTCTCGGTGCTGTTCAAAACACAAATGACAACCCGCTTTGTTCAAAACACAAATGATAACCCGCTTGATTTCGCGGAGGGAATCTCTCTCGGTGCTGTTGAAAACACAAATGACAACGTTCCTTTTTTTTTTTGCACTTATATCCCGACCAACATAAGGTCCATTTGTAATACAACATGATAATGTACACTTACAGTGAGTGTACATTATCATGTTGTCCTTAGAGTGACTATCCTCATTTGTTGAAGAAGAAAAGCATTAATGTGGCTGAATAGCAATACATTCAAGTGGCAATTACACAAGGGACAGTCACTATGAGATGTCCTCATTTGTGACTGTCCTTACAGTGAGTGTACATTATCATGGTGTCTTTAGAGTGACTGTCCTCATTTGTTGAAGAAGAAAAGCATTAATGTGGTTGAATAGCAATACATTCAAGTGGCAATTACACAAGGGACAATCACTGTGAGATGTCCTCATGTGTGACTGTCCTTGTCACAAATGAGGACATCTCACAATGACTGTCCCTTGTGTAATTCAAGTGGCAATTACACAAGGGACAGTCACTGTGAGATGTCCTCATTTGTGACTGTCCTTACAGTGAGTGTACATTATCATGTTGTCTTTAGAGTGACTGTCCTCATTTGTTGAAGAAGAAAAGCATTAATGTGGTTCAATAGCAATACATTCAAGTGGCAATTACACAAGGGACAATGTCATGAGCTGTGACATATTGAACTTAGTATAATAATAAAATGATTAGATGATATATAATAATCTATTATTAACGGTATATAACAATAATATATAATTATTATCAAAAGATAATAATAATATATAGTTAGCACAATAAGTAATATGTTAATTAAATAATATTAAAATATTAATAAATAATATAATTATGATTATAATTATAATATAAATTAATAATAAATAATTATTAATAAATTATATATATTATATTATAATAATATATTAAGTAATAATATTAAATCAATTATTGATATAATAATTTTAATTTATAAATAATATTAATAAACCTCTCAATATAAAACAATATGTTATCACTATAATAATATTTATTATAATATTATTAATATTACTAACATCATTAATTATAATATTTAATAATAACAATAACATTAATAATAATAATAATAATAATAACGTTTAAAGCAATATCGAATATCTGTAATCGATATACATCTACATTAAACATCTGCATTATCTATCACGATGAGGAACGAAGAAGTGATACAACAATCACTAGTCATTACACATCGATACCATGAGAGGATGATTAATGAACCAAATACTATGAAGTCAAGATCAACATGATATGAATAAGGGATAGGTCGCTATGTGTTTCAGAAGATGTATTGATAAGCAAGAAGGATAACCATTCATATATTATAAATAATCATTAATTGCACAAGTTTAGACAATGACATATCCGATAAAGCAATATCAAACATGAAGACCCACTAGCAAATATGCACCATCACTTCCTATGTTATCATGACAATAACATAAACTAGATTGAATTCTACTATCTATATCAATAGACACCACATAGGAGGATATCGACTAAAGGATTGAAAGATTATCGATTGTCTGAGATAAACCACATCTTGTAGAAACACAAAAGCATCAGTGATTATATCACAAGCTATTGATGAATGAGGCATCAGTCATGGATAATAAGTACAATGTATCCTTAAGTATTAACAGGAATGGAAGTCAATTTGAAGATCAAACTCCATTACCAGCAATCAACCAATAAATGGACAATTATCAGAAAATGATATCGACTTATATCAGAGTAGAAAGATTGGATATCATCATAACAATATGGGATAAGGCAAGAGTTAATATCGATTGACTAAATACTAATGATAGTTAGACCAAACTAATACAAACACAATGGATGTTAACTACTGGTTGCACTACCAATTAGGGAAGATTACCTTCATAAAAAGATTTGATATTGAGTCAATCTGGGAGTTATCTATGATCAGAAAATAATGAAATAATATTATGTGAACTGTCGGATTATGGAAAGGTGTGCTTAACAAAGGGACATGGAGGAAGAAACAAGACACGTCTCATTCATAGCATCTCTTCATTTGTTAAAGACAATATAAGAATGCATTCTCGTCAGTCACTCAAGGCATCATTAGAACTTTATTTACTTATCCATATTTGGATATACTCAATAGAGCATCTGCCTTTGGCAGTTTGGTTTCAAGTTTATCATTGCAGATCAGAGACAACACCATGATTGCACAGATAGAAAGGATAGTCAGAAACAGCATCAATATTTGAAGTTGCAAGCATATAATTCAGAATCTGAAATAGCAACATATCACTCATAGCGATATTACACATTTGCATAATTACATCATCATATCAGACATAGCAAATACATTGCTGTAAGCAATACTTATTGATTGTATATCGATATTGTTTATATCAGACATACCATCATTATACTATCACTATAAGTGATAGGAAACATCATACTCATAGCATATTTCATATCATTATATCCGACAGTGCTATTAAACATATTGGTATCAATATCATCTTGCACACATATTGTGATTGAATCTGAAATAGCGGTTGATATCTTAAGTAACCTCCATTACTTAGTTTAATTGTAAGTATCTGATAGAGTAAGTCTGAGAAGTGGAGTAATTGTTCCTATTTTCCAAGTTAGCCAAAAAGGGGACATTACAGACAATCACTGTGAGATGTCCTCATGTGTGACTGTCCTTGTCACAAATGAGGACATCTCACAATGACTGTCCCTTGTGTAATTCAAGCAGCAATTACACAAGGGACAGTCACTGTGACATGTCCTCATTTGTGACTGTCCTTACAGTGAGTGTACATTATCATGTTGTCTTTAGAGTGACTGTCCTCATTTGTTGAAGAAGAAAAGCATTAATGTGGTTCAATAGCAATACATTCAAGTGACAATTACACAAGGGACAATCACTGTGAGATGTCCTCATGTGTGACTATCCTTGTCACAAATGAGGACATCTCACAATGACTGTCCCTTATGTAATTCAAGCGGAAATTACACAAGGGACAGTCACTGTGAGATGTCCTCATTTGTGACTGTCCTTACAGTGAGTGTACATTATCATGTTGTCTTTAGAGTGACTGTCCTCATTTGTTGAAGAAGAAAAGCATTAATGTGGTTCAATAGCAATACATTCAAGTGGCAATTACACAAGGGACAATCACTGTGAGATGTCCTCATGTGTGACTGTCCTTGTCACAAATGAGGACATCTCACAATGACTGTCCCTTGTGTAATTCAAGCAGCAATTACACAAGGGACAGTCACTGTGAGATGTCCTCATTTGTGACTATCCTTACAGTGAGTGTACATTATCATGTTGTCTTTAGAGTGACTGTCCTCATTTGTTGAAGAAGAAAAGCATTAATGTGGTTCAATAGCAATACATTCAAGCGGCAATTACACAAGGGACAGTCACTGTGAGATGTCCTCATTTGTGACTGTCCTTACAGTGAGTGTACATTATCATGTTGTCTTTAGAGTGACTGTCCTCATTTGTTGAAGAAGAAAAGCATTAATGTGGTTCAATAGCAATACATTCAAGTGGCAATTACACAAGGGACAATCGATCACTGTGAGATGTCCTCATGTGTGACCTTTGTGAAGGCAAGTGCCAATTTGTACCCAAGTTACCAATATTGTGGCAAAAGTGGGAATGAAGCATTTAGGGGTCAAATTGGGCAAAGAAGTGTAGAAGTGGCCTATGTGAGGTCTAAATACCCTAACTAAGTCATGGTTAGGGTCTTATGGTGTTTGAACAATAAGTTTTGAACCAAAATCCCAAAGGTTGTAACAAGTTGTCAATGTTGTCATTCACAACATTGACAACATTTGTGCAAGGGAGCATTTTCGAGTAAGATGGTTATGTAACTATATGAAACCATTGAATTAGGCATCAGATCAACTATAAGAGGCCTCCATCGATCTGTGCAAAAGGTTGGGGGGAAAAACATTTGGAATTAAGAAGATTTGTAGAGTAACACGGTTTTAGTGAATTCTTGAGTTTTTTTGTTTCTTTGTTTTCAGTTGATTAATGGATTAGATAGCTCACAGTGTCTATTGGAAAAGTTAGTACAAGTTGTTTTTTTATTCTATGTTGTGTTTTTTTTGAGTTTTCAAGCATTCCAACTAGTTTGTTAATTCTTTTGTTAAGTACCCTATCATTGGTTTGAACCAGGCAGGTTGAACAAATGGAGTCTTAGCTCATCATTCCATTGTCAATTTTGTACGGGCTCTTGGAATGGGTGAGGAGACTCCATGTACTATATGTTTGGAAGGAGGGGCCCTGGGAAGCTCATTTTCTATGTTTGCAATGATGTCCTAGGTGAGTCAGTTGAGCACAGTTAGGGATGACAAATCATTACAAGAAGATTACAACAAGTTGAATGCATTGGTTGCTTCAACTAAAATCTCATGGAGAGGTAGACACACATCTAAAGAAGCCCCAAGTCAAATTAGAAGATTGGGTGAGTTTCTTTGGCTGCTAAGAAAACAAACTCTTAGTCAGACTGTCCAAGTTGTGTCAAAATACTTGTTTTCAGGCATGGCTGTAGCAGTTGGTGTACAAAAAATCTAGGAGGAGAAGACCTTAGATATCTTGGAGTTCTCAATAAAGGGCATCTGAATCCTAAGCCCTTTAGGTGGCTTAATATAAAAAAAAAGGCTTGACAAAGGCCTAATTGCTAGCAGCCTATTTTTGGGTGCAATTGGCATGCATGGTTTGATGAACCGGATTGAAGTACTGATGAAAAGTATAGGTGAAGGAGTAATATTGAAACCAATAGAGGTCCTAGTGGCCAGCCTCTCCATGGAGTAAAGTTCTAGTTGAATGTGTTTCAATTTGTGAAGACAAGACTAGGAGTGTCCTAGTAGCTAGATTGGTATTGAGCAGAGTTCATTGTATTTCTTGTTGGTGTGCACTAGTTGAAGGAGTGGGATCTTGGGTAGAGATACCTAAAGAGTGTAGGGATAGTTAAGTACCCTATCAAGTCAAAACATTGGCCTAAAGAGACCCTAGTGAAGGATAGGGAGTGAGCAAGACAAAGTGTTACATCAATTAACAAGATCATTTTTTGGTAATTGTGTACATTATCATGTTGTCTTTACAGTGACTGTCCTCATTTGTTGAAGAAGAAAAGCATTAATGTGGTTCAATAGCAATACATTCAAGTGGAAATTACACAAGGGAATATCACTATGAGATGTCCTAAGTGTGACTGTCCTTGTCACAAATGAGGACATCTCACAGTGACTGTCCCTTGTGTAATTGCCACTTGAATGAGGACAGTCACTGTAAAGACAACATGATAATGTACACAAGTACCGTGAAGGTAGTCGCAAGTTAGGGCTGTTTCATTGCATACCTGAAACAATGAAGACATTACAGTCCACAAAACGTTTGTGCTTGAAAGATGAACAAATAAAATTAAACTTCTAAATAACCAAAGCCGCTAACAATAAATTCAACACAGATATGTCCTCATTTTTGGGTATTTTAGCTCTCTAACAGCTGAATACCAGATTACATAATAATGACAAAAGAAAAATAAACCCAACGTACTCAGAAATTGTAGCTATGATTTCGCGGAGGGAATCTCTCTCGGCGCTGTTGAAAACACAAATGACAACGTTCTTGTTTTTTTTGCCCTTATATCCCGATGTGATTTCGCGGAGGGTTACGGTGCTGTTGAAAACACAAATGACAACGTTCCTTTTTTTTTTTGCCCTTATATCCCAACAACATCGCAATTGCAAGTTAGGGCTGTTTCACTGCATACCCGAAACAATGAAGACGTTACGGTCCACAAAACGTTTGTGCTTGAAAGATGAACAAATAAAATTAAACTTCTAAATAACCAAAGCCGCTAACAATAAATTCAACATAGATATGTCCTCATTTCTGGGTATTTTAGCTCTCTAATAGCTGAATACCAGATTACATAATAATGACAAAAGAAAAATAAACCCAACGTACTCAGAAATTGTAGCTGTGATTTCGCGGAGGGTTACGGCGCTGTTGAAAACACAAATGACAACGTTCTTGTTTTTTTTGCCCTTATATCCCGATGTGATTTCGCGGAGGGTTACGGCGCTGTTGAAAACACAAATGACAACGTTCTTATTTTGTTTGCCGTTATATCCTGATGTGATTTCGCGGAGGGTTACGACGCTGTTCAAAACACACATGACAACGTTCCTTTTAAATTTTGCGCTTATATCCCGACAACGTCGCAATTGCGACAGTGACAAATGTATTGTCGTCGCAAATTGCAACGGTGTCGGGCTATATTTGAAAAAAAAAGAGCAAAACCACATGACATTTGCCTGCCGTCGCAAATGGCCGTCGCAATGTCACCCCAAATGTATTAGTGTTAGGAGTCTTTTACAATTAACCCTATTAGGGGTGGCGATACTTCTTCTTTCTTCTTAGGTAAATTATCACTACATAGTATTTCTACCTCTTGCGTACTCACAAAGGCTTCCTCAAATTTTTCCAAGTCTTTATTAGTGGCTGCCATTGATATCTCCACATTTTCAATCATTATTGTGTCATCTTCTTGTGTATGGGCACAAACTTTACTTAATTTGTAGACACTATTACTGAGGGTATTGATTCCTACAGACCTATTACTAGTGCATTTGTGATCTTTGATTCCTAGGCTTTCTTAGAGGGCACTTGAGTTGTGGGCACAGTACATGGATACATGTGTCTGTTTAAGAAAACTTTCTCAAATGTTTTCTTAGTTTCTTTTGCTACCAACTCATAGTCTTTATCCATTATTTGTAGAGTTCTTAGTTTTGTTCTTAGGTGTGGCTTCACCAGATCTAACAATAGTGTTTTCTCTTCTAATGAGCATATAGGGAGGCTTTCATCTAAAATATTTTCCCTTATTCAAAGGTCTTCCTCAATAGCCTGTCTCTTCAAGAATTATAAAATGTCCAATACTTTTTCTAGAATAACTGTCTTAAGTTCCAAGACTGTCTTCTTGAACTTAATCATATGCTTGATTATCATTCCATGGATCTCTAACTTATCAATCCCATTATACATATCATAGAATTTCTTTATCTGATCAATTCTTCCTTTATCAACAATCCTGGTTTTCAATACTTGAAGACTAGGTCTGAAACCTACCTCGAGAGGAGCTTGAGTGTTCTTCCTTACACTTCTGATTGTCCTACAGGATGGATGTCTTTCACTGGTCTCCTTCTTCCTCTTTGGCATCTTTTTATACTTAGGGGGTGATGTGGACTCTACATCAACTATATCTAAGGGCACAGGGGTGGTCTCAGTAGTTTTTCTCTTCTTTTCATTAGGATCATCTAATTTCTCATCTTTTGCTTCACCAGTGGGTGCATTCTCAAGTTCCATTGCAATATTGGCTTCCCTTTCCTTATCCAGATCAGCTTGTGTCACACCATGAATCTTCAATATTTTTGAGGTAATTTTGGAAGCTTTCCTCTTGGTCACAGCATTGTTAAGAACTGCATCAACTTCCCTTGTCTTTTCTTTATAGGTACCCCATCTAGGTTCATTGGGATCCTTTGGCACTATGAGGAGGAATTGTGCATATGTCTCTAAGATGTGCTCCTCCACTTCATACCCAAGTGAATGAATCCATTTGGTCCTTGGTTCCACTACTTCCATACAAGTGGTGTCTGTCTCCACCATGAAACATATACTATCTTTGTACTTCTCAACTATACTTTCAAGAATCCTATACCTCATCTGCATTTTTATCCTGAATGTTTTGAGTTCTAACTTTATGTAATCCTTCAAGGTGCTTTCAATAGATGCCTTGAATGAGACTTTTGGCATAGTAGGAAGACTCTTGTCAAGATACAAGTCTGATACTTTACCGACTATGTGGAAGTACATATATATGATAAGTGATCCAAATCTGAAAATCTTACTCTTATCATGCTTAATTTTTCTTATGTTATCTATCAATTGTGCACGCAAGATCTCACATAAATTGAATTATCCATTTTATCTTGTCAATTTGATAGCTGCTAGAATAGTGGCTGTGGACACACTATTAACCCTGTTTGTATGTTGAAATTTGTACCCAAGTATCATAGACATCAATTTGATGTCTTTCTCCTCAATCAGCTCAATGGTCATTTTGTGCCTATCACTGTGGGATTTACATGCATGTTCTACTAGTTTCCTGATAACTTTTCCAACTAGAAGAGTGGCACCTAACTTTGAGAGTCTTGTCATCTCATTAATGATATTAGTGGTTATTCTTACAAGGACTTCTCCTATCCAAAATAAGTCATCACAGATCCTACTTAACAAAATCTTAATCCACTCCAATTCATAAAACTCATATGCAGTAGCATATTCAATGATTGGATGATTCTCGAGGTGCATGAACTCAATAGTGAATGTTTTGTCTAGATTCATCATTGTTTCTGTTAGATTTGACAAACGCAAATCATCCCAAGAACACCTGCATGCAAGACTGTCACAAAGAAGAAGCAAAAAGACAGAAAGCTATGGCGGCCAAAAGGCCAGAGACTGCAAAACCATGTTGCAAGAAAATAATCTTCTATTAACAATGATGAAAATAATACAATCTCCTTATTGAAATGAAAGAAGTGAATCCTTATAAAAGGAAACACGAAACCCTAAAGGCTAAAACCCTAAAGAATTATAAAGCGCCTAAGTGAAACTTAAGCCTAGAGTATGATAAACTAATAATTAAATGATTTAATTATTAGCTAACATAAGACTACTCTAACACCCCCCCTTAAGTGTAACTTAGGGAGAAGCAAAAAAAGCTAAACTACTGCAGAAAGCAGGAAAGATGGGTCCCAGCAACTAGGCCTGATCAGGTACCCAAACATAAAGCAAAAGATGTCCCAGAGAAAGGAACAAGAAGAGAGCAAGAAACTCCTCTGAAGCATGTCTGAAAACTCTGTCAGAAGATACTGCTGGAACCCCCACTGAAGTGCATGACCAGGTAGAGAAGACAAGTGTCTGAAGAGCTGATCAATCGAACCAAGAAGCAATAGAACCAACAGGTGAACCCCCCCATAATGATGAACTGGGAGAGGTGACAGGAACACTGAAATGCAGTACCAGAAACAGCTGCAGAAAAAGAACCAGGAACACCAATAGTGCAACAGAAGCACACACACAGGATAAAGGGCGGTGTCATAGACACAGTCTACATGGGCTAATGTCGTGGAAGGTACGCTCACTTGACAAGAGTGGATGCGCCTATAGTGGCAAATGCATCAGAATCCCCCCATGGCACTTTATAACTGAGTGGGAATACTAAAAACTGAACCAGGTGAAAAAGATTCCAGAAATGTAGAAGAGGGCACTTTATCTCAGTGCGTTTATAGAACAAAGATACATCAGAAAGAGCATGCAAGCTCAGAAGACAGAAAGAAGAGTGCACTAAGAAACCAGAAGAAGAGATCCCCGGACCTGTAGAACCAAGCACACCACCAGAGGGCATAAACTGCATAACTCGGAGGAGTGAAAACCTGGAGTAGAATCTGGAAGAAATACCTCTGCCACTGAATAGTACACAGAACCAGCTTTCCGACGATATCTCGTTTGCCGAAAAAGGAGTCCGGATGAGCCAGATATGACTCCCGGAAGGCAAAAAGAGATATCAGACTTCAATAGAAAAAAACACTGTTGAAACGGTGGAACCAAAAACCCTAACCTCCACCATCGAAAAGATCTCGGAAAGAGCTTTCCGACGATATATGGAAGTCAAAAAAAGACCCCCGTATGCTCCTTGTAGAGCGAAAAAGGCCCAGGTACCCCCAAAAAACTCACCAAGGCAGGTTTTAAGCCCCTGGGGCTAAAAAAAAAGGGCCCCTGGGCGCATGGCGCGCGTAGGGGGCTGGAACCGGAGCTCCCGGTCATCCATATGACCGCCTTTAGGGCCCGCAGGCTTAAAAACCCACCGGGGGCCCAGGCGGCGGCGCGGCCGGCGGAGCGGTGCGCCGCTGGAGCGGAGTGGGGCCGGGAGGCGGCTGGGGCCGCGGAGGAGCTGCTGTGCGGGGCCGGAGCCGCAGAGCGGAGTGGGGCCGCGAAGGGCAGCGGAGCGGTGGTGGAGCCGGGGTGGGCGGCAGCTGGGCGGGCCGCGGGTGGCGCGGTGGCGGGGGCCGTGGCTGCTGCAGTGGCGGGGGCCGCGGCTGCGGTGGCCGCTCGGGCGGTGGCCGCGGCTGCGGTTGCTGCTGGGCGGCGCGGGGGTGGCCGCTGGGCAGCGCCCCCAAAATATTTTTTTTTTAAAAAAAATCACCGTTTGTACCCACCTCGGAGTGTGTGCCAGGGCCGTACGGCCCTAGTATGCAAAAAAATTTTGCCTCAGATGCCACTGTGTCCAAAATGGACAAGTTTTATATGGATTCTGGGGTTTTTGGGCCTTCCGAACACAATGGTGGTGTCCATTTTTGCCCAAGGTGAGCCAAATTTCAGCTCCCCCCCAGATCCACAAAAAAAACTTCTGAAACCCTTGAAAACCTTCTGCTTCTGGCACGCTTCAACGAAACTCGAACAGCGAACAACAGGAGAGCTCTGATACCATGTTAGATTTGACAAATGCAAATCATCCCAAGAACACCTGCATGCAAGACTGTCACAAAGAAGAAGCAAAAAGATAGAAAGCTATGGCGGCCAAAAGGCCAGAGACTGCAAAACCATGTTGCAAGAAAATAATCTTCTATTAACAATGATGAAAATAATACAATCTCCTTATTGAAATGAAAGAAGTGAATCCTTATAAAAGGAAACACGAAACCCTAAAGGCTAAAACCCTAAAGAATTATAAAGCGCCTAAGTGAAACTTAAGCCTAGAGTATGATAAACTAATAATTAAATGATTTAATTATTAGCTAACATAAGACTACTCTAACAGTTTCTAGGTGTGACCTAATCCTGTCCAAACCAACTAGCTCTTTCTTATAATAGATGTAAGTGCATATGTCCTCTACATGCATGACACCCATTGGGGTTCTTAAAAATGCTCCTTCTAGGTCATCTAGGGTGGACTTAAATGGATGTTTCTTAAAAACATATCTCTTTCTTTCAGCAACATCAAATACAACTGGTGTAGCCATGACTTACTTGAATTATTGTCACATCTGAACTAGGGCTTCCAATGATTAATCTTTCTTCTTCGCTGATAAATTCAACTGCAACACTTCTTAACTCAACTGCTTTATCTTATGTGCTCTCCAAATGCTCAACTTAGAATGCAATGTTTGAATAGTGAATCTTTGATGGCTATAAAGTAACTTTTCCTCCATTAATACTTACCATCTAAACACAGAATGCAATAGGAAATTTCATTCTTTGTCTCTGCTATCAATCATGATGTGTGCTCTTGTATATTGCATCATATAGTCTCCAAATAGTTGTAGTCCAAGGTGCATACTCTAAGGGTGAGTATACAACCCACACTGGGGTCGAGAGCTAATCTAGCTCCCCCTATGACCATGAAGGTCATTTAACCATAAATAGGAGGTGCGTCCATTGGGGATGCATCCTCAACTATTTCATCAATATTGTCCTTCTTTTCTTCCTTCCAAATTAAGCTCGCATCTTCTAAAGCTTGCACAAATTTGACTTCTCCTTCTTCTTCCAAAATTGATCCTTTTGATTTTTTAGGGCTTTCTTGTCTTTGCACTCTTGTTCTACAAAACTTTGAGATGTGTCCAGCCTTGTTATTGTTAGGAATAGTCCCAAGAGATAAGTGAGAGGGGGGGGGGGGGGGGGGGGGGGTGAATCAGTTATCTACAAGTTTCAATTCTTTATCCAATTAAGTATACTTAAAATTTAAACATAAACACAAAGAAAGAACACTTGAACACAACACCAATATTTTGGTTACGGGGAAACCCAAATAGGTAAAAACCCCGATGGGAATTGACACCCACTAATAAACTACACTAGTGTATAATGATCCTTGTTAGAAGATCTTACAACCCTGTTAGGAGTTTAACTTTATAATGCAATAAGTACAATGACATGGTCAAAGGTTAGACCCTATTAGGAGTCTTTTATAATTGACCCTATTAGGGGTGAGGATGCACTGTCCAAGAGCTCACTGCTCAAAGGGGTGAAGGTTGCAACCTTCTTAATAATAGATACACACTATATCTAGATCTTGGTGAACTACAAGGTAGACCTATTGTCTTGATCAGGTTCCAGTGAATAACACACTTTATCTTCTTTTTCACGTAGACCTCTTCTTGATGACACAATACTTCTCACTCTCTGCTCTTCTCTAATCTTTTATCTCCATATCATACCTCTAGCGATCACAAATGACTGGCTATAAGTATCTTTCCTCTAAATGATATAATCAAGTCAGCCTATTAGAACCACCTTGAAATCATATTAGAGAAACAATAACACTCTTCAATAACATCTATGTCAACTCTACTAAGCACGCAACACAAACAAGGACTTGGCCAAATCAATAAGTGTAGATGCATGCTACACATTGTCAGCTCTACCAAATTTACTAATACTTTCTCCTCAAGTTGAATTAAATCATGCACTCTTAACCAAACATTCTTAACTCTCCTCTAATCACTAATCCAAGCACACATACTAAAATGATAGGTGCAACTCATGTACCAATATAATCTATGTCGGCTCTTCTGGATAAACATAGGAAACTACAACTGGTGAGTAGCGACTACATAACTTCACTTCTACATCACATCGGACTCTGCATCCATGAATGGAGAAACACTAATATGTCCACATCACATGTCCAAAGGTGCAAGGCTCCATGATCACTGTACGGACAATCACACACAGAATATTGTCTGTAACTCTGTCAAGAACATTACTGACACAAGCTGCTATATAATTGTTTTTATAAACAATTAACCTTTACATCCATGATATCATGTTGATAACATTTCCATGCTATATATACTCAAATATTACTACATAAGTCTTCTACACATGCTTCTTATCATATATTTTCATCAATGGCAACATACAGTTAGCACTGGCTTGCTTGCAAATTTCCAACAATCTCCCCCTTTGGCATTGATGGCAACATATAGAATGAAAAACACCACCAATCCAACTGACCAATTATTTTATAACATTCTCCATTTCCTCATCAAAACTCCCCCAAGGATGAATCCTCCATCTACTACAATATTCTTTAATATTCTCTATTTCCTCAACTGAACTGCTTGCATGACTGAATACTACTACCTCTTTCTACTATATATTACTCCTCCTTCATTCTATATATACTCCCCCTTTAATGTTGTTTTTCATGATTATATATTACTCCCCCTTTGACATCAATGGAAAAGGGCACCAAACATTTAAGCTCCGATACTACTCCAAAAGTAGAGTAGTCAACCATCCATCTGTCACTAAGGACTGATGCTCTTTTCACTTTCTCTAAGCAGAATCGGGGAAGGGAATTACTCCCAGCTTCTCCTTGAGATACTCAAAAGTATCTTTTGGTAAGGGCTTTGTGAATATATCTACTAGATGTTCCTTTGTACTCACATAATCCAATTTGACTTCTTTCTCTTCCACTTTCTCTCTTAGGAAGTGATACTTAATATCTATGTGCTTTGTCTTTGCATGCATCACAGGATTCTTTGACATGTTGATAGTGCTAGTGTTATCACAATGAATAACAATAGGATAATCAATTTGAATTCTAAAATCTTTTATCATCTATTTGATCCAAACAATTATAGAACAATTCAAGGCTGTTGCAACATACTCTTCTTCTGTTGTTAACTGAGAAATACAATTCTGCTTCTTGCTTGTCCAAGTGACAAGTCTATCACTAAGAAATACTACTCCTCCTAATGTACTCTTTCTATCATCCAAACATCCTGCCCAATCTGCATCTATATACACATGAAGCTCAACAATCTCTAATTTAGGATACCGTAGCCCATAATCTATAGTGCCTTGCAGATATCTGAATATTCTTTTTACTGCCATGAGGTGACTTTGTTTAGGCTCTGTTGCAAATCTTCCAACTATACCAACTGCATTAGAAATATCAGGTCTAGTTTGAGTAAGATATATGATTTTACCAATCATAGACTTGTACAATGTTATATCTACTGCTAGAGATTCATCTTCCTTTTTAAGCTTGCATCTTGTTATCATAGGCGTACCCACTGGCTTTCAATCATCCATGTTGAATTTCTTCAATATCTCTTTCACATAGTTAGATTGATTAATGAAAATACCTTTCTCTGTCTACTGCACATTTAATCCCTAAAAGTATTTGATAGGTCCAATCATGCTCATTTCAAACTTGCTCTGCATATCCTTAGAAAATTCTGCACTAAATTTGTCATTAGCCCCAAATATAATGTCATCAAAAAATATAGATACAAGTATTAAACCTTCAGATGTCTCTCTAATAAACAAATTACAATTTGTTGCTCCTTTCTTGAATCCATTTTTTGTTAGATATCCATCAAGTCTCTCATACCAAGCTCTAGGGGCTTGCTTAAGTCCATAGAGGGCTTTCTTCAATCTGCATACTATATCGGGCTTGTCTGATAAGGTTAATCCTTCTGGCTTCTCAATGTATACTTCTTCTTTTAACTCTCCATTCAATAATGCTGACTTAACATCCATCTGATAAACTTTGAAGTTTTTGAATGTTGTATAAGCTAAAAACAACTTAATAACTTCTAATCTTCTCACAGGTGCAAATGTGTCTGAATAATCAATACATTCTCTTTGCGCATATCCCTTACATACTAACCTTGCTTTGTTCCTTACTATTGTACCATCTTCATCCATCTTGTTTCTAAATATCCACTTTGTTCTAATCACATTCTTATCACTAGGTCTTGGGACCAATTCCCAAGTGTCATTCTTGATAATCTAATCTAGTTCTTTCATATCATCATGCCAATCTGAATTATTACATGCATCTTCAACACTTAAAGTTTCTATCTGAGATAGTAAACATACTACTTCATTTCTTGTTGAACTCTTTTCTTTTGATCTAGTTGTGACTTTAATGCTCTGATCTCCAATGATGTCATCCTTAGAGTGATATCTAGATGTATACTTTGGAACTTTAGGTGATATTGACTCATCTTCTTTCTGAGTTTCTTCTTCACTTGTTTCAGGGTCATTGAACATTACATTAATACTATTAAACATTTCTTCAACAACTATCTCACTAGTGGAAGGAATGGGTTCTTCTTCAATCATAGGTGCATAATCATGATATATTTTTTGAACCGTAAACTTTTCATCAATCTTAATATGAGCACTTTCAATGATCTTCTTCAATCTCAAGTTAAAACATCTATAAGGTTTACTTTTAGTAGAGTAACCAAGAAAAATACCTTCATCACTTCTTGAATCAAACTTTCCTATTGCTTCATCCCTCTTGATGTAGCACTTGCTTCCAAAGATTTTGAAGTATTTCACTGTGGGAACATTACCAAACCATATCTCATAAGGTGTCTTGTCCACACCAGGCCTCAATTGTATTCTATTGATGGTATAGACTGTTGTATTGATTACATCTCTCCAATAGGTGTGTGCAACATTTCCTTCAATCATGATGGTGTGTGTTGTATCAAGGATGATCTTATTCCTTCTCTCTTCAATCCCATTCTACTGAGGGGTTCTAGGTGCACTCAATTGTCTCTTTATGCCATGTTCTTCATAGTACTCATAGAATTTGTCAGAGGTGAATTGTCCTCCTCTATCTGATCTTAGACACTTTATCTTTAGTCTAGATTCATTCTCAACCTTAGCTTTGAATATTTTAAACTTCTCAAATGCTTTTGACTTATCTTTCAAGAACGCAACCCACATCATTCTAGAATAATCATCAACAAACAAAATGAAATACCTTTCACCATAGTATGATCTTGTTTGAGTTGGTCCACATAGGAATGTATTAATCAGATCCAAATTTTTTTTCTACAGAATTATGCTTTCTCCTGAATGAATTCCTCACATGCTTTCCCATCACACATTCCCTGCAAATAGTATCAACTAGCTTTTCTATGCTGAGTAGATCTCTTACTGCCTTTACATTGCTTATCTTTACTATGTTATCAAAATTGATATGACATAGTCTTTTATGACAGCCAACTATCATCTACTTTAGCAAAAAAACAACTTGCTTCAAAATTAATTTGAAAAACATTACCTTTAGTCTTTGAACTTGATGCAATAATTACACCATCTTTGTTGTTAATGATGCATTTGTTATCTTTGAACTCCAATCTATAACCTTTTTCAAGAAACTATCCAACACTAAGAAGGTTATGTTGCAAACCATCTACATAAAGAACATCATCAGTGTTGTTCTTTCCATCCAATGTAATAGATCCTCTACCAATGATAATTTTAGGAGTGTTGTCTCCAAATCTAACCATACCACCATTGTATTTGTCTAGATGAACAAATCTATCTTGTAGCTCTTGTTCCTTTTTCTTATCTTCATGATCCATAATAGCAATGAATCCAATTTAATCTTCAACTAAATCATCATTAGAAACTCCATCACTAGCATAGTAACATTCATTCATATACTTAGGCTTGTAGTTAGTTCTAAATTTCTTAACTCTTGTAGGACACTTGGATGAAAAGTGACCAATCTTATTACATGAGAAACATTTGAAAGGTAACTGACCTTCATACTTTCCTTTTCCTTTTCTTTCTTTCTTAGCAATCATAGCAATAATATCATCTATCTCTTTGTCTTCATCTTCATCATCAAAATTACCAGAAGTGTTTGAGGATTTCTTACCATGGATTGATGCTTTGAAGGTTGTCTCACTTTTAGGCTCTATCTTCAATCTTCAAATCTCAAAAGCTGAATTTTTTTTAATCAAGGTCTCTCTCTTGAAATTCATTGTAAGTTGCATGGTCTCATCAAGCATTTTGATCGTGTTTTCATACTCTATTGTAAGAGTAGTCATAAATTTATCCATAATGTCTTCCTCAAAGATCTCTCCACCATTGTTCCTGATTCCAGCAACTACTTCATTAATCCTTTGGTTGTAAGCTCTGATGTTTTCTTCATGTAGCATCTCTAATGCATTTTATCTTTTCTTCCATGTCTTTCTATGTGCATTCTTTTCTTATGTATCTCCTTCAAACATGTTTTCTAGGTGCTTCCATATCTTGTAGGCTATGTCTACTTTCTTTAACTCTAAAAACTCACTATCAGATAAGGCATTGATAAGTGCTTCTTTGGCTATTGCATTCTGATGGAACAAATCCTTTTTCTTTCTAGTAGCATCATATTTTTCAAGATCTTCTAGAGAGGGGATCTTAATATCTTTGATAGCCACTTCAAAAACTTCAAAAGAAATGCACTACAAATGAGTCACC
This sequence comes from Chamaecyparis obtusa, assembly GCA_027943335.1. Taxonomy (NCBI): domain Eukaryota; kingdom Viridiplantae; phylum Streptophyta; class Pinopsida; order Cupressales; family Cupressaceae; genus Chamaecyparis; species Chamaecyparis obtusa. The sequence continues at coordinate 63,254 of BSBK01004848.1, forward strand.
ATTTTTCTCTTCCAATTGGTATAGTTCTCTGCATCAAACTTAGGACTATCTTTTCTAAAGAATTCCATCTGATCAACCTCAAGCTATTAAAATTTCTCTCTGAGGCACTTGGCTCTAATACCAATTGTTAGGAATAGTTCCAATAGATAACTAAGAAGGGGGGGTGAATCAGTTATCTAAAAGTTTCAATTCTTTATCCAATTAAGTATACTTAAAATTTAAACATAAACACAAAGGAAGAACACTTGAACACAACACCAATATTTTGGTTACGGGGAAACCCAAATAGGTAAAAACCCTGGTGGGAATTGACAACCACTAATAAATTGCACTAGTGTATAATGATCCTTGTTAGAAGATCTTATAATCCTGTTAGGAGTTGATCTTTACAATGCAATAAGTATAGTGACCTGGTCAAAGTTTGGACCATGTTAGGAGTCTTTTATGATTGACCATGTTAGGGGTGAGGATGCACTATCTAAGAGCTCACTGCTCAAAGGGGTGAAGGTTGCAGCCTTCTGAATAATAGATACACACTATATATGGATCTTGGTGAACTATGAGGTAGACCTGCTATCTTGATTAGTTCCAGTGAATAGCACACTTTATCTTCTTTGTCACATATACCTCTTCTTGATGACACAATACTTCACACTCTCTTCTATGCTCTAATCTTTTATCTCCATGTCATACCTCTAGCAATCACAAATGACTGACTATAATTATCTTTCCTCTAAATGATATAATCAAGTTAGCATGTTAGAACCACCTTGAAATCATATTAGATAAATAATAACACTCTTCAATAACATCTATGTCAGCTCTACTAAGCACACAACACAAACTGGGACCTATCCAAATCAATAAGTGTAGACGCACGCTACACACTGTCGGCTCTACCAAATTTACTAATACTTTCTCCTCAAGTTGAATTACATCATGTGCTCTTAACCAAACATTCTTAACTCTCCTCTAATTACTAATCCAATCACGCATACAGAAATGATAGGCGCAACTCTTGTACCAATATAATCTATGTCGGTTCTTCTGGATAAACATAGGAAACTGTAACTAGTGAGTAGCGACTACATAACTTCACTTCTACAGCACATCAGACTCTGTGTCCATGAATGGAGCAACACTAATATGTCTCCATCACATGTCCAAAGGTGCAAGGCTCCATGATAACTATATAAACAATCACACATAGAATACTATCTGTAACTCTGTCAGGAACACCGTTGACACAAACTGCTATTTAACTATCTGTATAAAAAATTAACCTCTGCATCCATGATATCATACTGATAACATGTCCATGCTATATATACTCAAAGCTTAATGTATAATTCTTCTACGCATGCTTCTATCATATGTTGTCATCAATTACAAATATATAGGTAGCACTAGCTTGCTAGCAAATCTCCAATAGTTACATGAGTGAAAAATGACTAGAGGCCTCATATTCCTTGGCGTATTCATGTGGGTTACCATAATGCAATGTCTAGCTGGGTGACCAATATAGTTGCATATCTGACATGTGATGTTCTAAGAATTTCTTACATTTTTTTGTGGATGACTTCTCTAATTTTTCTAATTTTGATTTGATCTAAAATTCATAGCTCTATGAACAAACTTATTACATGAATAACAGTAACCATTGAATGGTATTACCTCTTTGCAATTTCTTTCTATGTGCTCATGTTTGTTACAAGCATAAAAATTCTTGTTTACTGGCTTGCGCTCATCCTTGAGTGGTTTAACTTCTACTTCTGTATGATTTCCTATCTTCTTAGCTTTTGAAGATTCTTCTGATGCTTTCTTTCTTTCTCGCATGTCATTGATCTAATTTTGTGCTTCATTGAATCCAATACTGCTAGTGTCTCCTTTAACCTTCTGTGCATACAATTGTGACTCTATTAGATCCTTGCTTGTGTGAAATTTTTCAATATGATTCTTTGCTTCATTCAATTGAGATTCCACTTTCTTCTTGATGTTTTCTAATTCCAAGATTTTCATGTTAGCTTGCCTTAGTTCTTCATCCAACTGCTTGTTTTATTTGATCTATTCTTCATAGGCTTCTTTATTATTAAGTAACTTTTCATCCAATTCTTCAATCTGATCTTTCAAAGATGTGTTTTCCTCATTTAGATTTTTAACCATTTTTCCCAAATCACTAGTGGAATAGTCTTTCAAATCTTTTCTTAGTTTTTTTATGACTGCGTGAGAATCACTAACCTTTTCTTTCAGTTCTTCAATTTCTTTTTTGGATCTGTCAAGGTCTTCAAGAGCTACTTCAAGATTCTTTTTCAAATGTTTCATTTATCCCTTATCCATGATCTCCTTAAGTGATTAAACTTATCTTCAAAGGACCAAAGCTCTGATACCAATTTTAAGGGATGGGAACACTGAGAGGGGGGGTGAATCAGTGTTCTATATAATTAATACTTTTTCTTTACTCTTGAATCTTAACTTAGTTGGTTATGTACTAAAATGAATATCAATGCAAGTAAGATAAACAACCACAACACATAACACCAAATGTGATTATGTGGAAACCCAAATAGGTAAAACCCCAGTGGGAGTTGACACCCACTAAGAACTACACTAGTGTTTAATGATCCCTGTTAGAAGATCTTGCAACCTTGTTAGGAGTTGTTCTTTACAATGCTTTTACTACAATGACCTGGTTAAGGGTCAAACCTTGTTAAGATTATTTTATAATTAACCCTATTAGGGGTGGGGACACACTGTCTTAGAGCTCACTTCTAAAGTGGTGAAGGCTACAACCTTCTAAATCTTAGATACACACTATATCTACAAGGTGAACTGTTGTTGTGACACTGCTTGTTTGATCAATTCTATTTGTGCACTTATGCTTTAGCCTCTTATAAAGAACTACAACATAATAAATTATCTTCACATACCTCTTCTCTACTCTTACCAATTTCTATATCTCATGCCATGCTTAATTACAAAGGCGCATGTCTTATTTATATGTGCATATAAAACTCTTCATCAAGTCAGCCTATAACTAATTACATACAATGCGTCCAATTGAATTGGCTCAAGCATGTTTACATATAATCATATTAACATGTCTATGAACTAAATACAATAGGTTCATAGCCTTTACAAAATAATAATACAAGCACTAATCAAAATACAAACAGTCGGCCCTGTACTCTGTTTTGTTCTGCCGCTCACTGTCTGTGCCGCTTCATCTGACTATAAATTCCTCATACTGACTCATATCATCATGTGCTCTTAGACTTAGCATGAATATATGCTTAGAATCTTATCTTCAAGGGCACATGTCATAACTCATTCATACGCATGTGTGTTGATGCTCTGTTCACCTAGTGCTCTGATATCTGTCTAGTCTTCTGTACTTAACCATATTTATGATCTTCTACATTATCCACTAACTCCAAAACTTCATACGACTTTGTTTCCATAATGACAACACTAAATATAGTCATATAATTCAATATAGTCAACTTTCGAATAGATTATCCCCATGTAAAGATGGTATATGTAAATGAATGATCCACAGATTCTTGAAAATCTTGTAATGGTCTTGCAACACAATGTTACAAAATGTTACAAGCTTTTGAAGTTTTTTTGAAGTTTTGAATTTTGATGTTTTGGGACAACCAAATTTTCTAGATGTTTCCATCAATGAAAAAGAGGGGGATTTTTGACAATTTGGCTAGGTAGGATATCATGATGTTGTCATTTATGGAAACATATTATTAGTATTAAGTCAGCAAGACATAAGGATGAATTTTTGGAATGATTGTTAGAAAGTAAAGTCCACCAAGATAACTGAGAGGGGGGGGGGTGAATCAGTTATCAGATAATTATAACTTTTAACATCTTCAACAGCATTTAACCATGTAAGAAATGCAATTACTAACCATACAAAGTAATTCATACACAATGACATAATAACACAAGATATGTTGACTAGGGAGCCTCTTGATCAAAGAGTAAACCCCGATGGGAATGATGCCCACAAAAGATGCACTAATATGAATATTCCTTGTGAGAGGATGGAATTTTTTAGGAGTCTTATGAAATACATTCAGTACATATTAATCCCTATTAGGAGATTTTGAATCCATGTTAAAAGATTCTAACCCTGTTAAGAGTTATGGAAGACAGAAGGACCCACTGCCCAAACAGCTTCAGGGTAAGATCACTGAACACACTGTCCAAATAACCTTAATATTATTCAGCAAAATAATATGAGATATGCTACCTCCTTATTGTGCCAAACTGCACTCACTGCTACACCAAATCTCAATTCTAGATCTTTGTACTTCACATGTCTTCCTTCACAATTTCGCTTTCACAATCTCTTAGGCTCTTTTATTCACTTCATGCTTACATTCACATGCAACCAAACCATGCTCAAACTTCTTTCACATTTCAACTACATAAAATAAGGAAAAACATTTATTTCTTTATACCACACTCAAATAATTACAAATGAGTCGACACACAATTACAAAATAAAAGTTTCCATATGCTACATCAAAATTACACAAAAACTGTCAGCTTCCAAATGCAATATCTCTTCACTCATGTGACCTCAAAGTTTGTACTATGAACCACATCACCATCAATGTGTCTCAAACTTCCCTTTAATTGCACAAAACTAGATTCCATCTCGACTAGGAGATATCATCCGATTTCCACAAAGTGCTACTCAGGAACACTGCCTGAATACTACTTTTACCAAAATGCTCCTAACTTTCATGAATCAATGAATTATTGTTTGTGCTCTTAACCAAAGATATATAACATATCAAAGAGTATAACCTCAAAATTGCATAGCTCCAATTGCAATATCCCATGTGCGCTAATCAAAACATTATCTGCTTCTCTGCTAGTCTTTAGAAGATCATTGTGTTGACATCAATGACAATTATAGTCATGAATGCAACAAAAACTACTACAGAATGATTTCCAACATTCAGCATTCATTCCTAAAAATCTCCCCCATTGGCATTGATGGCAACATAGATGAAAAACATCTAATGTTCCAAAAATCCAATACTTCAACACTATTGCACTGATGCTCTGAAAATTCTTCAAATGCACATATCCAATTATGTAATCTAGCTCTTTTTGCATGTTCATCACCTTCAAAAGTAGAGTGTAAAGCTTTCCAAATTTCATCAGATTTCTTAAAACATTTTACATGACTGTATTCATTATCTGAAAGTGTTGTCAAGAGTGCTTCTCTTGACAAGTATGTTACACATGAATAGATCTACCTCATCTTTAGAACTTGTTTCAAGACTATCTTCTTCAATTATAGTCCTATCATTCTTTGTAATCAACCAATAGCCTAGTCCTAAACACAATAGATGTGTCTTCATCTTTTCCTTCTAGCTGTCAAAATTTACTCCATCAAACATAGGGCTTTCTTTCCTAAAATTCACCATGGATCTCCTTAAGCTGTTAAACTTTCCTTTCAAGGACCTACTACTCTAATACCAATTGTTACAAAGTAAAGTCCACCAAGATAACTGAGAGGGGGGGTGAATCAATTATCAAATAATTATAACTTTTAACATCTTCAACAACATTTAACCATGTAAGAAATGCAATTACTAACCATACAAAGTAATTCATACACAATGACACAATAACACAAGATATGTTGACTAGGGAACCTCTTGATCAAAGAGTAAACCCTGGTGGGAACGATGCCCACAAAAGATGCACTAATATGAATATTCCTTGTGAGATGATGGACTTTGTTAGGAGTCTTATGAAATACATTCAGTACATATAAATCCCTGTTAGGAGATTTTGAATCTCTGTTAAAAGATTCTAACCCTATTAAGAGTTATGGAAGACAGAAGGACCCACTGCCCAAACAGCTTCAGGGTAAGATCACTGAACACACTGTCCAAATAACCTTAATATTATTCAATAGAATAATATGAGATATGTTACCTCCTTACTATGCCAAACCACACTCACAGCTACACCAGATCTCAATTCCAGATCTCTGTACTTCGCATGTCTTCCTTTACAATTTTGCTTTCACAATCTCTAGGCTCTTTTCTTCACTTCATGCTTACATTCACATGCAACCAAACCATGCTCACACTTCTTTCACATTTCAAATACATACAATAAGGAAAAATATTCCTTTCTTTATACCACACTCAAATAATTACAAATGAGTCAGCACACAATTACAAAATAAAAGTTTCCATATGCTACATCAAAATTACACAAAAACTCTCAGCTTCCAAATGCAATATCTCTTCACTCATGTGACCTCAAAGTTTGCGCTATGAACCACGTCACCATCAATGTGTCTCAAACTTCCCTTTAACTGCACAAAACTAGATTCTATCCTGATTGGGAGATATCATCTGATTTCCACAAACCGCTACTCAGGAACACTACCTGAATACTGCTTTTACCAAAATGCTCATAACTTTCATGAATCAATGAATTACTATCTGCACTCTTAACCATAGATATATAACATATCAAATATTATAACCTCAACATCACATAGCTCCAACTATAATATCTCACGTGCGCTAATCAAAACACTATATGCTTCTCTGCTAGTCTCCAAAAGATCACTGTGTTGACATCAATGACAATCATAGTCATGAATGCAACAACAACTACTACAGAATGACTGCCAACATTCAGCATTCATTCCTAACAATGATGACTTAGAAAATTGTCTAAGTACTATCACAAAATTTATCTGTCAGCATAGAGATTATTTGGGTCAGTGCAGTTCACAAAGACATTTCCCAGATGTGCGCACTTAGGTATAGATAGTACTAAGTGTGTAGAACCTATAGCTAAACATGCATTACTATACAACATGTACAAACTGAGTTATTATTATTTTACAAAAATAGTGTTGAGATGACAGAACAAAGTAACGACAAGTAAATGGATATTTTGGGTTAAGGGATTATTTTGTTTATCAAAATAATAACTTAACTCATTAGGGATGACATCCTAGATGTTAACCCTAAGTTAGCAAAAAGAAATTTTATGTTTTGGGAAGTGTGTGATGAATTGAAGGCCGACTAAAAGGTTATTTTTGTAATAGCTTGTATAAAGGAAAGAAACTTGTAATGTGAAGTTGCAGTAAGTATTTGTATTGATGTGTATCAATGTATTATGTGAATTCTAATGTATGATCAGAGCAGTGAGATTTCATGATAATTTTTGTGAAGAGCATCAAAGGAAAATCATAATATTGAAGATATTCAACAACAGTGAAAGGTTTTGTTTATTATCTTTTGTATTGAAGATTATCATTTTACATTGCATCTTTGGGCAGTGATCTCATCTTGCATACATACTTTTGTATTTTTTAATACCAACTCCTAAGAGGGTTGAGGCTTCTAACAAGGCCTAAGTCCTCTCACAAGGACTGAGACACTATACAAATGTAATAGACTCCTCACAAGGTCAAAATCTTTCACAAGATACTTTTGATTAGTGGATCATTTACTGGGTACCATCCCCACTGGAGGTTTCCCTTGGCCAAGGTTTCCTCGTTAAAAAATATGGTGTTATGAGTTCCATTGTTTTATGGTTGTGTTTACTATTCAATTTAATCAATTTAGTTTCTTATGCAAGTTACAGGTTAATTAATAATATCCATACTTGTGAAAAAGTTAAAGTTTGTGAAATACTGATCCACCCCCCCTCTCAGTATTTTTTATTTCTAACTGAAGAATGAGATCAGAGGTATACAAGATTGTAAAAGGATTAGATCAATTGTTATTTTGTCATTGATGTCAAGAAATTGATTTATGATTTATATTGAGTTTCCATATCATTCATAGTATGACATAAGTTGAGTGAGTTAAGGAAAAAGAGGAAGTGAAAAGTTGTGAAGTTAAAGAACTTAATTGGGGAGCTAATACAGATCATAAAATGATAAGGTAATATGAGTTTAGTTGTTTTCTACTTTACATTCTATTATATCAAATCAGTAAATACAATAGTTTGGTTACCGAGTAGGAAGAAGTTATTCGATAAAAGGAAACTAATATTCGGTAAAGAGAAAGGAAGAAAAGACACTGAGTGTAACGAGTTAGTTACTGAGAAAAGAAAATAGAATTTTTCTTGAAGGAAAAGGAGTTATCCATCGAGCAAGGAACAAAAATTAAAGATAAGGATTAGAAGGATATTTAATGGAGAGCCATAGTGATCTGGAAGACTCCAAGGATGAGGAAGAGTTAGTTAAAGAGATCTACAATTAGGAAAATTCAAGGTGATAATATATGGTAAAGATCTAAGCAAAAAAAAGTAAAGGTACAAGTTCCAAGAAAAGTTCAAGTTTCGAGGTGATGATAAAATGTTTTACCAAGTTCCAAATTCATTGAATCGGTTCAAGAGGATGATCCGATAGTTGAGAATAAATAGAGGAAAACATAATAAAGGAGATTAAGAGGCAAAATAGAGTCTATATAAAGGATGAAATTATATGAAGAACAAGTTGGCAACTTGAAGTTTGGATGTGTAACTAACTGATGCAGTGAAGAAGAAAAAGGTTGAAATCTGAGTCTGGAAGAATAGATTGATGAAGTGTTGAGGCTAGTGAGTAGTGATGGGATGAAGTGAAGATAAATAGCTCAAAAATGATCTAACTAAGAAAGAGGTAGTTGCAAATTTATAGATCAAGTTTTATACCATTGCTTATTAACAATTTGTAGTAGGAAAATCTCTTAACCAAGTGGACTTAACAATCTTATTGTAAAACCTTGAGAGAGGTGACATTCTAGAAGAGTGTTCAAAGACCTTTAGCCAAGCCACTCCTAATAGGGTGAAGATCCTAATAGATCTAAGGCAAATCCCCTAACAAGGTCACGTTTAACAATGTGCATTTTAATCTTTAACAGGATTGACTCTTAACCGAGTATACTTAAGAAGAGTATTTTTTATTGGTGGGTGACAATTCCCATAGTGGTTTTTCCCAAATTGGGTTTCCACATAAAATACTAGTGTTATATGTGTTGAATGTTTATTGTGCATGTTATTTTTTGATTACTTAAAGTTGTTACTATTATCGGTTAATACTAAAGTTTTTCTTATTCAATTATTACCGAGTTGAATCAGAGAAAGTCTTCAAGGTTTAAAGAATCACTAATTACTTCAATTCACCCCCCCTCTCAGTGCAATCTAAAAATTGGTATTAGATCCAAGTACTCCAAAGGAATAAGTTTAAAATAATTGAGTAAAAGATCTGAATCTGTATAAGAGGGAGGCACCAAAGTTGAATAGGGAAAAATTCTCGACATGGAAAAGTGGGATGAGGCTGCACATATCTAGAATTGGAGAGTATGAATTATAATATCTTGACAATGAGTATTCACCAGCGCCATTTGGGCCCATGATAGTTGAACAAGAGAAAGGCAAGACCACACACAAGTTATGATTGAGAAATATTCTTCTCTCACCAACCTAGAGCTCAATGATCTTAAAGGATGTGATACAACAAAACAAATGTGGGACAAGCTTTCATTGATATATGGTGGAGATCAACATGTGCAGAAAGAAAAAATTAAAAGTCTAAAAGGAAAATTTGACTCTATGAGAATGAAAAAAGATGAAGATGTTACACAATACAGTACAAGATTAAAGGAAGTAGTGAGTGCTATCATAAGTGTTGGAGGACATATTGAAGAAGAATATGTAACAAGAAAACTATTGAGGATATTGTTGCCTATATATTCTATCCGAGTGTATGTAATACAAGAACTGAGATCCATTCCTCAAATGCATGTTTCACTTGATTCTACACTTGGTAAGTTGATTTATTTTGAGCTAAATGATTTTGATAATAGTTTACCTGCCACTTCTAAGATTGAGCCTGCATTCAAGTCATCTTTGAATATTGGAAATCCTAGAGTTTAGATCTGGTAATTATTATGTAAGTAGTATGATTGAAATATTTTAAAGTTGCAAGAGTGATCTAGAAAGTTTGTTTGAAGAGAAAAGAAAACAAGAAGAGTTTGAAGCCTTGTTAGCTAGGAGACTACCAAGAGGAACAGACAAATACTAGCATAAATTACCTTTGAAATGTTTCAATTACAACAAGATTGGTCACATTGCATCTAGATGTCCTAACAAAAATAGTGATGAGAAGAAAGACAACCGAGATAATAACAAAAGGGAGAAAAATCGAGGAGATGCTGATATTTCAAGAACAAAGGTAAGAATTCATGCTACATTGCTAAAGGACTAACCGATGATGATTCATAAAATGATGAAGGTGAAGAGGTTCTGTATGTTTCTATCAAGGATGATTTTGATGAAGAAAGGTATGGAGAAGAAAAAGCTTTAATTTCTCATGTTAGTAAAAATGATACATGGATAATAGATAGTGGATGTTCACATCATATGACTAGTGACACACATAAATTCATCACTATGGAAGATCATGATGGAGGCTATGTTAGATTTGGTAATGATGCTCCATATCCTGTGAAAGAAAAAGGCTCCATAATTCTTCTAGATAATACACAATGTGATGATTTATATTGGGTTGAAGGACTAAAATATAATCTTTTGAGTGTGGCACAACTGAACAACATAGGTCACCGACTAGAATTTCAAACAAGAAAGGTAAAATTATTTGATCAGAATGAAGGTTTGATTGCCACTGGTGAACAATCAAAAGGTAAATTATTCTACCTTGATACTACTTCAAAGATTTTCTTATTTTCTAATGTTGAGGATGTATGGTTATGGCATAAGAGACTTTTTCATCTGAATTTTGATGACTTAATAAAGCTGAGAAAAAAGAATAGAGTAAGAGTTCTACCGAGACTGGATAAACCTAAAAATGTCATGTGCAAAGGATGTCAAGTTGGTAAGATGACAAAGTCAAGTTTTACAAGCAAATCTTACACTACATAAGAAATTTTGTGGTTAGTTCACACTAACCTATGTGGACCTATGAGAACACAAAGCTACTATAGCCGGTGATAGATATTTTATTTTATTAGTTGATGATTATTCAAGAATGATGTCTGACATGTTTTTCAAGGATAATCTGATGCTTTTTGAATGTTGAAGTGATACAAGGAAATATTTGAAAAGAGACTAGAGGAAAATTGAAGTGTATGAGATCTGATAGAGGAGGTGACTTTACATCTCATGAGTTTACACTTTTCTGTAATGAACATGGAATAAAGAGAAAAATGTCTACACTAAGGACACCACAACAAAATGGTATAGTAGAGAGAAGAAATAGATCCATTATTGATTGTGCAAGGACATTGATGATTGAGAATGGGGTGTCTCAAACATTTAGGAGAGAAGCAGTCAGTACTGCAACTTATACACTAAACTAAGCACAACTGAAGAAAGGTACACACAAGACTCCATATGAAATTTGGTATGGTCACAAACTTAATGTAAGTTATTTAAAAGTATTCAGAAGTAGATGTTACATTCTAAAGGATGCTAGAAATGGAAAGTTTGATCATAAAGGTGATGAAGGAATATTCTTAGGATATTCTACAAAGAGAAAGGCTTACAAGTGCTTAAACAAGTCTACTAACAAAATTGTAGAAAGTGCAAGTGTAAGGATTGATGAATTTACAGAGAAAATCGATGAAGACAACAAAAAAGAACTCGAGGAACATTAAAAATTTGTATATTTTCAAACTAATGTTCTTGATACCTTACCTATAGTACAAACCAAGCAGGAAGATGAATAGAGAGAGCCACCACCGAATGTTGAAAATGAAGAACTTCCACTGCCTATCGAGCATGTTCTAGCCAAGTATGTGAGAAGACACCATTCACTGAGTCAAATTATTAGAGAGAAGAATGTTGGATTTATGAAAAGAAGTAAGTTGAGAGATAACACATGTTTGATTTCTGAATTTGAGCCAAGAAAATTAAATGATGCATTGAATAATGAAGATTGGGTTAAAGCTATGAAAGAAGAGATAGACTAAATTGAAAATAATAACACATGGACTTCGATACTGACACCTAAAGATAAAAATATTATTCGTACAAAGTGGATTTTTAGAAAAAAAATTGAATGAACATGGAAATGTGATCAGAAACAAAGCAAGATTGGTTTGCAAAGGGTATGCACAAGAAGAAGGTATTGATTATGGTGAGACTTTTGCACCTATTGCTAGATTAGAAGGAGTTAGAATTCTACTAGCATATGAAACTTATAAAGGATTTAAATTTTATCAAATGGATGTTAAGTCTTCATTTCTTAATGGTATTCCTTAAGAAGAAGTTTATGTTGAACAACCTAAAGTATATTTTGAGAATAGTAACAAGGACATGGTATGAAAATTGCACAAGGCACTATATAGTTTGAAACAAGCACCCTGAGCATGGTATAAAAGGTTACATTCATATTTAATTAAGATTGTATTTCAAAGAACAAGTGACAAAAATAATGTGTATCTAAAATGTGACAGTAATGATAGGATTTTGATTGCTGAAATATTTGTTGATGACATTATTTTTGGAGGAAATAACATATTATGAATTTTTTTTCATGGGGAGATGAGAAAGGAATTTTAGATGTCCATGATAGGATAAATAAAATTATTTATTGGACTATAGATTCAACAAGTCAAAGATGGGATCTACATCACATAGTAAAAGTACATCAAGGATATCCTAAAGACATTTGGTATGGAAGAATCAAAACCAATTGGAATACTAATGGCTATCTATTGTAAATTGTAAAAAGAAGATGAGTCAAAGGAAGTGAATGAAACAATCTACAGATCAATGATTGGTAAGATACAATATGTTGTACATAGCAGGCCTGATATTTCTCATGCAATAGGTATTGTTGCAATATTTTCTACCAATTCAGAGGAAACACACATATTTGTAGTCAAAATAATATTTAGATATATAAAAGGTACTAAAGATTTTGGTCTACTATACAAGAAAGGAGGATATTTTGATCTAAAGGTGTACACTAATGTTGATTGGGCTGGAAACATTGATTATAGGAAAGGTATAAATGGAGGAGCTTTCTTTTTAGGAGAAAGATTAGTGACATGGATGAGTAATAAATAGAGTTGTATATCACAATCTATAGCCAAGGCAGAGTATGTAGCAACAACAATGAATTGTGAAAACATTTTATGGATCAAATAACTACTTCAAGGTATGAAAGAGAAGATTATCAATCCAACTACTAATTACTGTGATAATACAAGTGCTATCAACACATTAAAGAATCTAGTGATGCATTCCAAGACCAAGCACATTTCTTTCAAGTATCATTACTTGAGAGAACAAGTTCAAGACAAGCATGTGATAGTGGAGTATGTCAATTCAAAGGAGTAGATAGAAGATATATTTACCAAGACACTATCAAAGGATGATTTTGAGTATCTCAAAGGTAAATTAGGGGTTCTTTCACTATCCAATATTCATTGAAGAAAGATGTGTGCTACATCAATTCAAGGATTCATTAGAATATCTATTTTTTGAGTTGATGCTAGTGTTCACTCTTTAGGTTATTGTTGAAGTTCTGAACAATGTTTATGTATGCAATGAGAAATTAGTACATGTAGGTATGATTCACTACTTGAACAAAGTTTTTAGGATTATGTATCTTTGGGATTGTTGTCAAAGAGGGATATTATGCAATTGATTATAGAGGGAGAAGAGTATTGATGATTACTGAGAAGAATGAGCTATTGTTGATGAATAAAAATAGGAAGAAGATGATAAATTTCAAAGGGAGTAAAGAGTAAAACAAAGATATCAGAGTATTTCCATCATCAATTGAAAGTGTTTCCATCAATGCCAAAGAGAGAGACTGTTACTACAACTGATGGTGATGATGATGAAGACTAAGATCAAAGGTATACAAGATTGTAGAAGGATTATATCAGTTGTTATTTTTTCATTGATGCCAAGAAATTGATTTCTGATTTATATTGAGTTACCATATCATTCGAAGTATGATATAAGTTGAGTGAGATAAGGAAGAAGAGGAAGTGAAACTTTGTGAACTTGAAGAACTTAATTGGCCAGCTAATACTAATCAGAAAATGATAAGGTAATAAATGTTTAGTTTTTTTCTACTTTACATTTGATTATATCAAGTCAATAAAGGAGATTGGTTAAGTCGATAAAAAAATAGTTTGGTTACCGAGCAGGAATAAGTTATTTGGTAAAAAGAAAGTAATATTTGGTAAAGAGAAAGGAATCCAAGACACCGAGTGTAAGGAGATAATTACCGAGAGAATAAAAGAAAATTTTGGTTGAAGGAAAATGAGTTAGCCACCGAGAAAGGAATAGACATTAAAGATAAGGATCGAGATGACATTTAATGGAGATCCATAGTGATCTAGAAGATTCCAAGGATGAGGAAGAGTTAGTTAATGATATCTATGATTAGGAATATTTAAGGTGATAATCTATGGTAAAGATCTAAGTAGAAAAAAGTGAAGGTACAAGTTCCAAGAAAAGTTCAAGTTCTGAGGTGATGATAAAATGTTTTACCAAGTTCCAAATTTATTAAATCATTGCAAAAGGATGATCTAATGGTTGAGAATAAACAAAGGAAAATTTAATAAAGGAGATTAAGATGAAAAACAAAGTCTATATAAAGGATAAAATTGTATTAAGAACAAGCTGGTAAGTTGAAGTGTGCATATGTAATTGACTGATGCAGTGAAGAAGAAAAAGGTTGAAATTTGAGTCTACAAGTAGAGATTGATGAAGTGTTGAGGCTAGTGAGTAGTGATGGAATAAAGTGAAGATAAATAATGCAAAAGGGATCTTAATAAGCAAGAGGTAGTTGCATATTTATAGATCAAGTTATTTATTATTGCTTATTAACATTTATAGCAGGAAAATAGCTTAACTGAGTGGACTTAATAGTCCTATTGTAAAACCTTGAGAGAGGTGGGATTCTAGAAGTGTGTTCAAAGACCTTTTTAACCAGGCAACTCCTAATAGAGTGAAGATCCTAAAAAATCTAAGGAAAATCCCCTAACAGGGTCACATTTAACAATGTGCATTGTAATCTTTAATAGGATTGACTCTTAACCGAGTATACTTCATAAGAATATTTTTATTGGTGGATGACAATTCCCACAATGGTTTTTCCCAAACTAGGTTTCCACGTTAAACATTGATGTTATATGTGTTGAATTTCTATTGTGCATGTTATTTGTTGATTACTTAAAGTTGTTACTATTATCAGTTAATACTAAAGTTTTGCTTATTGATTTATTATCAAGTTGAATCATAGAAAGTTTTTAAGGTTTAAAGAATCACTAATTACTGATTCACCAATTGGAAAATGGTCAGCACTCCCCTTGGGATTTGTGACATGGCTTAACTTCCGCATGTGTCTTCTATAAGTCTAGTGGTTGTATCAGGCATTAACAGGTTGATCTTTTGGTGCAATGAAAACCACTACTTGTAAAAAGTGGTATCAGAGCTTGGTCACAGGTTTGAATCCCCTCAAGTAATGTTGAGGGAGAGATTGTTGTAAAAATGGTCAATGCTCCCCTCGGGATTTGTGACATGGCTTAATCACCTATGTGTCTTCTATAAGTCTAGTGGTTGTATCGGGCATTAACAAGTCAATCTTTTGGTGCAACGGCAACCACTACTTGTAACATCACCCCCTATCAATGCAATCTAACACTTTACACTATTTAATCATATAAAAATTGATAACATTGAAGAGAGAATACAATACTGAAAAGAATCAGATAACATAAAGAGAACAAGGAGAGATGATAATTGATTTGATAATGAAGTTCATCCTTGAGGACTATGTCTCTAGGTATGTTTCTCTATTTGGGGACCACTTTGTTAATATTGTCAGGCTCAAAAATTGTTATTACAACATCCAAGCTTAACTTCTATCTCTCTCTCTCTCTTACACTTTTGGTGTAGAATAACACCTTGTAATTCATCTCCAAGAAGTCTCCCACTAGAATTTTTTTTACCAAAAATTCTCCAAAGATAATTTCCTTTACAAGGGAAAATAACCCCCTTTTATACACCATTTTTACTTATTATGGTTCTTATTTAGGGATAGAAGTGGCATATTTGGATATTGTGAGATAATTAGAGTACTCTAGCTTTATGAATTTGAGATCATATGGAAAATAATTACTCATGCCAAGTACTCTAGTCTTTGGGGATTTTACTATGGTTGCCACTGATGGATATGATTTTATCAGAGACAAATTGGCACATTATAACATGAGGAGTGTAGCACCAAGAAAAAAATTTGATCCCAAAGGTTTTATTAGTTATATCATAAAGGAATAGAGGTTGAGTAGATACCCTCATGTACTATTTATCCATGATGACCTCATAAGGAATTTGGATGAACAAGAAGTAGCGCAAGCCATAGATAATTATAATAGGGAAATAGAGTAGAAGTGGAAGGAACTACAGGAAGCTGAAGGTCAGCTGTAGATTCAAACTCTAAGATCGGTTGTCAAAAAACTAGCCCATGTGGCCCACACATCATGGGGAGTTGGTACTTTAAAACCACAACAATTTTGACAACCAATGGAGTCTTGCATTTTAAGAAATTGACGATTCCATGATCTCTATGCATGGAGTTCATTATTCTTATTTTATGTGTTTTTTGTAGTGGGATAATGATGACATCTATTTTTCTTACCTGCTAAAAGGTTTGTTGAGATTAAAGTAAGAAATCCCTAAAGGAAATCCACCATGTGTTTGATTGTACAAGAAGTAGAAAGGTGTGTGACAGAATATTTTGAGTGCCGTTTTACTTGTAGTGAATGTTATGGCCACTTTTGCACTAAGATTGTGGGTATCTAGAAGAATTTGATTGCTTCATTGCTTACATGAAGGGAATGCTTGAAGTTAGGGAAGATGCAAGTATGAATTTGTTTAGGAATATGATATAACCTTGAGCCTGCACATCTTTTTAACAATAAGGTGCCTAATAAAATCAAGATAAATGTCTCCAAAATCATGGATTCTTGTCTTCGCTATGTGCAAGGTAATTTCATTGGCCATAGGAAACTATTTTTCATTTTTTAGAGTACTCCAACTTTATGAATTTGAGATCATATAGAAAATAATTACTCATGCCAATTACTCTAGTCTTTGAAGATTTTACTGTTGTGGCCACTGATGGATATGATCTTATCATAGAAAAATTGGTACATTATAACATGAGGAGTGTAGCACCAAGAAAAAACTTTGATCCCAAAGGTTTTATTAGTTATATCATAAATGAATATAGCTTGAGTAGATAGCCTCATGTACCATTTATCCATGATGACCTCATAAGGAATTTGAATGATCAAGAAGCAGTGCAAGCCATAGATAATTACAATAGGGAAATAGAGTAGAAGTGGAAGGAACTATAGGAAGCTCAGTTCTTGTCCTTTACTAGTCAGGGGTCTTCTGATGAAGATACACCATATGATAAGAAATGTGTTCCCAAGGGTGAGTATGACTACATTTATTCAGTCAAAATTTAAGAGTACCACACTCCTTTAAATAGGGAGGATGAGATAGGTGAACCATTAGGTTTATTAAAAATTTAGAGTTTAGATAATTTTTGCACAAGTATAAGCGACAATTATTGAAGAGAAGAGTAATTGATATCACACCTATTAATGAGGCCCAATCATTATAGGAGCTCAAAAAAATATTGATGAGGTGTGAGTAATGATCCCCAAGAGGGGGAGACAATTATTGTATGAAGTAGGAATGATGATATTCCTAGAATGGGTGATGAACTACAACTGATTGAATATCTAAATGAACTGAAGAAATCATGATTAGAGATCACTGAGATACTAAAATGATATGTAAGATGATTAAATCAGACAATATGTTGTCATTAATGTCAACTAGTCTTGACAGTACTTAACATGTTAGTTACAAACATCTGAACATCTGTTGAAGGAATAAAAGATGAGAACTGAGATATGTACATGAGGAAAAGATGGATATGATAGATAAGGATAAGGAAAACATAAGGTAACTTATTGATGAGTCTATGGCTTTCTATTGTTGACTTGAGCATGTTACATTAATCTATTATCAAGAAGAGATTTGAAATTGAAAATGTTAATTTGGTCGGTAATTGAAGATTTTTGTATACATCAAGCCAGTGTAGTGTATACCGACTGCCAGTATTAACCGAGCTAGTTCAACTAGTTCTCACTAACACATTTCTATATCAATTGAGTATGAATGAAAACATTAAATGATAAGAACAGCTAGCTGAAATTGATGAGCTAGATATTGGTATGATTTTTAGGTTAAGGATGAAGTTTTTTATGAGATCCACGGCTGACAAAATTTGGAGAAGATCTAAAGGATGATATTGAAACATGTTAATGACACATCTGTCGAGGAAGGTTTAAGAGGAAAAATGGACAAAGGATATTAAGCGGAAAAATCTAATGGCTGATATGAAAATGGTTTACTTGTCTATATAAGAGATATGAGTTTCATTATTGAAACATGTCAGAAGAAGGAGACTGTAGAGAATTTGCATGAAGAACTTATTCATGCATGCCTGATCAGACTAGTTAGTGAAAGAACCAAGACTGTAGAGTTTACCGAGTGTCAGAGAACCATTTACCGAGTAAAAGTAAGTTGAAGAATATTGAGGAAGTGAATTGATTAATGATCAGAGGGATTTTATGGGCTCAGCATAGATTTGAATATTTTCAATTGAGATTTATTTGAATCAGATCATTACTGTATCAGTTTAACCATTGATTCATAAAATCTCTTAATCGAGTGGACTTAACCATCTTATATTCTACCCTATGTCATTCAAAGAATGTACATTATTATCTTGTTGACCCCATAGTGAATGCTAGTCAAAATTTAATTATTAGTGATAAATCCTCTAACCAGGTCACACCTAAGAGTGTGTATTGTAACCTTTAACAAGTTTGGCTCTTCACCGAGCTCACTTCAAAAGAGTGAATTATTTTGGGTTACCGGTCCTAGGTGGTTTTTCCCTTAATATGGTTTCCACATTAAATCATTATGTTATGTGTCATTTGTGATGATTATTTTTCTATCATACTTTACATATTGTATAGTTGATTTAGTCAGTAATCACATTTGGATAATTACTGGTAATTAGTAAAGTGGATAGACAGATTGATATTTTATGTTACCGAGCTGCATAATTTGTTGGAATTATTTTATAAGGTACATCTTTGTATTTGGGACTATAGGATAACTGATCTAACTGATTCACCCCCCTCTCAGTTATTCTAACAATTGGTATCAGAGAATATTGGTTGCTTGGAAGAAAGTTTTAAGGACTTGAGCAAAAATATTACAAGATGTATAAGAGGGAAGTGTCGAAGCTGAACAAAGACAACTTTACTACATGGCAAAGCCAGATGAGACTTCACATATCTGGAATTGGAGAATCTACTATACACTTACTGGAAAATGGCTACTTATAACCGATAGTTGGTCCTTTGACTCTTGATCAATTGAGAGATTGTCATGAACACAATATTACTATGATAGAGATTGTTGTTGCTCTATCTGATGTTAAATTTGAGGATGTCAAGGATTGCACTATAGAGAAGCAAATGTGGGATAAACTTGCTCTAGTTTATGGTGGTGATGTGAATGTGATAAGAGCCTGAGCTGAAAGCTTGAGAGGAAGATTTGATGACATGAAGATGAAGGAAGGAGAGAATATTACATAGTACACAAACCAAATCAAAGAGGTAGTTAATGCTATCTGAGGAGTTGGTGGTATTATATCTGAGGACATAGTGGTAAGTAAGATATTGAGAACCTTGTTGCATGTCTATGCAATCAAAATATCTGCTATTCATGAAATGAGGTCTACACCTAATAGCATTCTTACTCTTGATAGTCTAATTGGACAATTAACAAATTTTGAGCTGAATAGTTTTGACAATAGTGTTGTACCGAGTGTTGATTCTACTTTTATGTCTTCTCTAAAGATTTGTAAATCTAGCAGTAAGCATAATATAAGGAATGAAATTGATATTAATATTGATGATGACCTTGATGAGCTTGAAGAACTTATGGCCCAAAGACTACATAAAGGTAAAGGTAGATATAAGGTAAAGTTTCCTTTAGCTTGTTTTAATTGTAAAGAAGTTGGCCATATTGCTTCAAGATGTCCTAACAGGAAAGAGGATGATAAAGAAAGAGACCGATCTAGTGATGGGAAGTATGGAAGAAGAAACAACAAAGGCTACTGACACTACAATATAGACAACTGAGATCATAAAGATAAGGGAAAAAAGGCATGTTACCTTGCTGAAGAAGATGACTCCGACACCGTTATTGATGATGATATTGAGGCGGTGTTTGTTGCAATGAAAGATGATTCAAAAGAGGAGGAAAGGTATGTAGAAACAATACTCATTTCTAAATTTAGTAAGAATGATACTTGGATCATTGATAGTGGTTATACACATCACATGACTGGTGATGAAGATAAGTTTGATCATCTTGAGCATTATAATGGAGGCTCAGTGAAAATGGGAAATGACACACCTTGCATGGTTAAAGGAAAAGGATCTATTCTATTGAATGATAAAATTAAATGTGATAATGCATACAAGGTAAAAGGACTTAATTACAATTTGTTGAGTGTAGCACAACTTAATAACTCAGGTCACCGAGTTGCATTTGAGAGAAAGAAGGTGAAAATATATGATGAAAATGGAAAGCTTGTCAGAACAGGTGGACAATCAAAAGGCAATTTATTTTATCTTGACAATTCTGAGACTTCTTGTTTACTAGTGAAACATGAAGATGCATGGTTATGGCATAAGAGGTTATGTCATGTAAATTTTGATAACATGATTAAGATCAGTAGAAAGATAAAAGTTAGAGGATTGCCTAGTCTAACCAAACCTGATCATGTTATGTGCCATCAATGTCAGAAAGGGAAGATGAAAAAATCTAGTTTTAAAAGTAAGGACTACTCATCTAAAGGAATTTTGGAGTTGGTTCACACCAACTTATGTGGTCCCATGAGAACTCAAAGCTACTATGGTGATAGATACTTTATTTTGTTTGTTGATGACTATACTAAATTGTTTAAATGGTATAAGGCTAAAGTTGAAAAAGAAACTAGAAAAGAATTGAAATGCTTAAGGTCTGATAGAGGAGGTGAGTTTGTTTCTGATGAATTCACTAACTTCTATAATGAGTATGGTATAAAAAGGTAGGTTTTTGCACCTAGAACACCACATCAGAATGGAATTGTTGAAAGGAGAAACCGATCCATTGTTGATTGTGCTAGAACATTGATGATTGAGAAAAATGTTGCATAGATGTAATGGAGAGAGGAAGTTAGCACTACAGTATATGTCCTAAACTAATTTCAACTAACGAAAGACACAAACAAGACACCTTACAAGTTATGGTTTGGATACACACTAAGTGTAAATTATTTCAAAATCTTTGGTAGAAAGTATTATATTCTGAAAGATGATAGGAATGGGAAATTTGACTCTAAAGGTGATGAAAGTTTATTCTTAGGTTATTCTACTAGGAGTAAAGCTTACAAATGTCTGAATAAGGTTACTAATAAGATGATAGAGAGTACTAATGTTAGAGTTGATGAGTTTTTTGAAAAGAATGAAGAAGAAAGCATGGATCAGGAAGATTATGGTAGGTTTACTTATGTTGAAGATCCATGTTATCTACCAAAGCCACAGGCTGAGTCTACTGAGCATCAGGAAAATGCCACTGAGAATTAGCAAATGGGAACCAAGAATTAGGAAGAAGCTACTACCGAGTAGGAAAATGTACCTGAATAGAATGATGAGCAGAGGAGAGATCAAGTGCTAGCAATATTTGTTAGAAGACATCATCCTGAGAACCAAATCATTGGAGATAAACAAGTTGGCAAGATGACCCGAAGTAAGTTAAGACAAAATACATGCTTAGTTTGTGAGTTTGAACCTAAGAATGTTAGGGATGCACTTGAAAATGAGGAATGGATAAATGCTATAAATGAGGAAATTGAAAAAATTGAGAAGAATAAAACATGGACTTTAGTGCCTAGACCAAAGGATAAAAATGTTATTGGTACTAAGTGGATTTTCAGGAATAAGCTGAATGAAAATGGAGAGGTCACTAGGAATAAGGCAAGACTTGTTTGTAAAGGATATGCACAAGAAGGTATTGATTATGGTGAAACCTTTGCACTAGTTGCTAGACTGGAAGCAGTTTGCATATTACTTTCTTATGCTGCACATAAGAGATTTAAGGTATATTAAATAGATGTGAAATTAACATTTATGAATGGAATTCTTGAGGAGGAGGTCTACATAGAACAATCACAAGGGTTTGTTGATCAGAATCAGAAATACATGGTATGTAGATTGCACAAAGCCTTGTATGGATTGAAGCAAGCACTGAGGGCACAGTATGAAAGATTACATGCTTATCTTATAAGTATTAGTTTTGTAAGAACTAGTGAAAAAAATAATTTGTACATGAAAGGAGGATCTAATGATAACATTTTGATTGTTGAGATATTTGTCGATGATATAATCTTTGGAGGACAAGATCTAATTTGCAAATCTTTTTTTGATGACATGAGAAAGGAATTTGAGATGTCTATGTTTGGAGAGATTAAATTCTTTCTACATTTTCAGGTTATACAACAGAAAGATGGGATTTTCATCACTCAATCAAAAAACATTAAAGAAGTCTTGAAAACTTTTGGCATGGAAGATGCTAAACCAGTGGGAACACCAATGGTAACTGGCTTTAAATTGACAAAAGATGATGAATTTGGAGAAGTAAATCAGACTATATACCAATCTATGATTACTAAAATAATGTATGTTGTACACAGTAGGCCTGATATTACACATGCAGTGGGGATTGTGGCTAGATTTTTTGCCAATCCTAAAGATTCACATATGGTTATAGTGAAAATAATCTTGAGATACTTGAAGAAAACAAAAGACTATGGAATATGGTATACATTTGAAGGCAAATTTGAACTTAGATTTTATACCGATGTAGATTGGGCTGGAAACATAGATGACTGGAAGAGCACAACTAGTAGAGCATTCTTTTTAGGGGAAAGGCTTGTGACTTGGATTAGCAAGAAGCAAGCATGAATTTCTAAGTCCATTATTGAAGAAGAGTATGTTTCTACTACTACAAATTCTTTGAATATAGCTTGGATTAGACAAGTGTAGGAAGGAATGAATGAGGTAATCACTGACCTGGTGATTATATATTGTGACAACACTAGTGCTATAAATATTTCTAAGAATCCTGTGATGCATTTGAAGACAAAGCACATATCCATTAAGTATCACCACTTGAGGGAAAAATTTCAAGAGAAGCAGGTTAAACTAGAATTTGTAACATCTAAGGAACAACTTGTTGATATCTTTACTAAACCATTACCAAAGGACACATTTGAGTATTTGAGGACTAGACTTGGGGTACGTCCCCTATCTACCGGTCACTAAGGTGATCTGGAGGTTGCATCAACCTATATTTATCATAAGATCATTCATGTTGATGCACATATCTCACACCTTGGATTTTGTCTAAGGTTGTGAAAGATTATAGAAGCTAGAATAGAAATTTGTTTATCTGTACACTAAAGGTACATGATATGAACCGAACAATAAAGAATTACTTGGCTATCGTAGAGCTCTTTGCATATTTTCTTTGGCATTGTTGTCAAAGGGAGAGATACTAAATATAAAAAGGAAAATCAGTTATTGAGAACACAAAGAAAGGGAGAGACATATTTGTTGCTTAGAACAAACAGAATCTGAGAATTGAAAAAGATCAACTTTGCAAGGAGAGTCTGCACTTGTAATGATGTTATGTTTTGTAGTGATTAAACATATTAAATTTGAGCTTACCAAGCTACAACATTTTCTTACATAGTTTTTGAATACATGTTTGGTATGTACATGGCATATTTTCATATTTCTTGTGTTGCCATCAATGCCAAAGGGAGAGATTGATGAAATACAACTAATAGAATATCTGAATGAACTGAAGAAACAGTGATTAGAGATCACCAAGCTACTAAAATGATATGTAAGATGATTAAATCAGTTAATATGTTTTCATTGATGTCAACTAGTCTTGACAGTACTTATCATGTTAGTTACAAACATTTGAACATCTGTTGAAGGAATAAAAGATGAAGAACTAAGATATCTACATGAGAAAAAAATGGATATGACTGATAAGGATAAGGAAAACATTGGGTAACTTATTGATGAGTCTATGGCTTTATATTGTTGACTTAAGCATGTTACATTAATCTATTATGAAGAAGAGATTTGAAATTGAGCATGTTAATGTGGTCAGTAATTGAAGATTTTTGTATACACCGAGCCGATGGAGTGTATACCGACTAACAGTATTAACCGAGCTAGTTCAACTAGTTATCACCGGTGCATTTCTATATCAACTGAGTATGGATGAAAACATTAAATGCTAAAAATAGCTGACTAAAATTGATGAGATGAATATTAGTATGATTTCAAGATTAAGGATGAAGTTTGTTATGAGATCCATAGCTAACCAAATTTGGAGAAGATCTAAAGGATGAGATTGAAACATGTTAATGACACATCTATCAAGGAAGGTTTGAGAGGCAAAATGGACAAAAGAGATTAAGCAGAAAAATATAATAGCTGATATGAAAATGGTTCACTTGTCTATATAAGAGATATGAGTTTTATTATTGAAACATTCCAGAAGTAGGAGACTACAGAGAATTCACTTGAAGAACTTATTCATGTTTTCCTGATCAGACTGGTTAGTGAAAGAACCGAGACTGTAGAGTTTACCGAGTGTCAGAGAACCATGTAATGAGTAAAAGTAAGTTGAAGAATATTGAGGAAGTGAATTGATTAATGATTAGAGGATTTTTATGGGCTTGGCATAGATCTAAATATCTGCAATTGAGTTGTATTTGAATTAGATCATTATTGTATCAGTTTAACCATTGATTCAGAAAATATCTTAACTAGATGGACTTAACCATCTTATATTCTTCCCTATGTCATTCAAAGAATATACATTATTATCTTGTTGACCCCATAGTGAATGCTAATCAAAAGTTAAGTGTTAGTGATAAATCCTCTAACCAAGTCACACCCAATAGTGTGTATTGTAACCATTAACAGGGTTGGCTCTTCACTGAGCTCACTTCAGAAGAGTGAATTATTTTGGGTTACTGGTCCTAGGTGGCTTTTCCCTTAACAGGGTTTCCATGTTAAATCATTGTGTTATGTGTTATTTGTGATGATTGTTTTGCTATCATACTTTACATACTCCATAGTTTATTTAGTCAGTAATCACATTTGGATAATTACTAGTAATCGATAAAGTGGACATACATATTGATATTTTATGTTACCGAGCTACATAATTTGTTGGAATTATTTTATAAAATACATCTTTGTATTTGGGACTATAGGATAGCTGATCTAACTGATTCACCCTCCTCTCAGTTATTCTAAGAATGGGATCTAAGTGTTGTATTAGTTTTTGATAGTTCTATACACAGTGGAGATGCACTAGATAAATTAAATCTAGAGGCTATAGATCATATATACACAGTTTTAGGTACAATCATGATGATAATTCTCTACTAATATAGGTATTATACCCACCACATAAGAAACCAAAGATCATTGACACAGAGAATGCCTTTGGCCATATGATGACACTTAAGGTTGTGGCTGTTAGAATAATTGATAAGAGGGGTGAATCACTTAGATCAGTTATCCTATAGTCCCAAATACAAAGATGTAACACACAAAATAATTTCAATAAATTATGCAACTTGGTAACATAAACTATTAAACTGTCTGTGCCTTTTACTAATTACCAGTTAATTAACTCACTTTTATTACTGACCAAATCAAATATGCAATATGTAAATTATGACAATGAAACAATCATCACAAAAACACATAATAAAATGATTTAATGTGGAAACCATGCTAAGGGAAAAACCACCTGGGACCAGTAACCCAAAATAATTTTCACTCTTCTGAAGTGAGCTCGGTGAAGAGCCAACCTTGTTAAAGGTTACAAACACACTTTTAGGTGTGACCTTGTTAGATTATTTAAGACTAATAGTTAACTTTTGACCAGCATTCACTATGGGGTCAATAAGATAACAATGTACATTCCTTGAATAGCATAGGGGCATAACATAAGATGGTTAAGTCCACTCGGTTAGGATATTTTCTGTATCAATGGTTAAACTGAAACAATAGTTGATCTAATTACAATACAACTTAATTTTTAGATGTTCAGATCTATTCTAAGCCCATAAAAATCATCTGATCAATATTTCAATTCACTTCCTCAACTTACTTTCACTCAGTAATAGCGCTTTGACACTTGGTACTATTCTATAGTTTGGTTCTCCTTCAACCAATCTGATTAGGCATACATGAAATTGTATTCACATGAAATCTCTACAGTTAACAAAGAAATGCATTGGTGAACACAAGCTTAGTTAATATTGTCACTCGGTATACACTACACTAGCTCGGTGTATACTAAAGTGCTTCATTTACCAACCACATTGTCTTGTACAATTTTGCTTCCTCCATTATAGATTAATGCAACATAATCAAGTCAACAATATGAGATCATAGACTCATCAATAAGTTTCTTAAAGTATTCCTTATCCTCATCTTTCATATCCATCTCTTTTCATGTAGATATCTCAGTTCTTCATCTTTTCTCTCTTTTTACAAATGTTTAGATGTTTTTAACTTACATGATAAGTATTGTCAAAACTATTTGACATCAATGACAACATAATGACTAATTTAATATCTTACATATCATTTCAATAACTCGGTGATCTCTAATCACTGATCTTCAAGTTATTCAGGTATTTAATCAGTTGTAGTTCATCAATCTCCCCCTTTGGCATTGATGGCAATACAAGAAATATGAAAATATGCCATGCACATACCAAACATGTATTCTACAACTATGTAAGTAAATGTTGTAGCTCGGTAAGCTCTCCCTAGCTTGATATTTTAATATGTTTAATCAGTACGTTACATAACAGCATTACAAGTACAAACTCTCCTCTATGGATTTGATCTTTTTAGCTCTTAGATTCCTTCTATTCTTAGCAAAAAAAATCTCCCTTAGATAGATATTTCATATTCAAGCCTTCTCTCCTCACTATTTATCTCTCCCTTTGACAACAATGCCAAAGAAAAACATAAAACATATAGCTCTACAATAGCCAAGTAACTCTTTATTGTTCAGTGTAGACAATGTATCTGTATATATTGATATGCAAATCTCTATTTTAGCTCCTCAAATCTTTCACAACCTTATACATGATCCAAAGTGTGAGCTATGTTTGTTAAAATAATAACCAAAATAGAGAGACATAAAATTGTTTAACACTTTGAGCTAGGAATAAGGAGATTTACCATGAATAATCACAACTCTAGGAGCATTCACCAAAGAAAGAAGCAACAAGGAGACAATATTTTGAAGGGGGAAAAGAATAAAAAAAAAACCCGTGATATAATGAAAGTGGCAAAAAATGCCTAAGAATGAGAGAGAGAGAGAGAGCTTAGCTCGTACAATGTTCAAGAAAAAGAAGAATCTCATGTGATGAGAGGAGAGCCATCTCTTAATAGAGATGTGAAAAAGGAGTTACAATGTAACTCCCATTTCTGTGTATGCCACATTTCACTAGTGTGTGAGACAAGTGTAGGATTCCTCATAAGGATGAATATCTATTTTCCTTAATAAAGGAATTACAAATATGTGACATGTCCTCCCACTTGGACTAGAGGATGAATACAATAGGATACCTTGGTATTATCCTTTAAATACATAAATTACCAAGGAAAGATTAAATTCTAACACCCCCCTTTAATCTTTACTTGGGGTTTTTACAAAAAAATCTGCAACTCGATTATCCTTCTTGTAGTAGAGGAGGAAAACTTGTTTTTATTCACTTTGTGTTGATATGAGGTGATGGTGCAATGATAAATTCTTGGATCTTGAAATGGGATTCCTTTGATTTTCATAATGCAAGAGTGTAGGTGTTTGTGGATATAGGCCCAAATATTTAAGTAAACTTTGAGATTGTTCGTTGTTACTTGTCCAAGAAAGATCACCTGAATCTACAAAAAAATAGGAACCATGAGGGGATCTCCCATTATTGGGATTTCCTCCTAAAACTGAATCAGTAGAAGCTAAATGTGAATCATCAAATATAATTTCATCATAAAGAGGTTTTGTAAACCAAATGGATTCATTACAAGATACATAATAAAGAATAGAAATAGGACAATCACCATCAATAATATCATCAAGAAGATTAGAGTTTAGGGAAGGAGGTTGGTCCTCCATAATAACCATTTGAGTGTCACAAAATTCATGATCTACTTTGGAGAAAATAGGAACATAATCTCCTGTAATACATAAGGGCAAGGTGACATTGATAAACATATTAATAATTGCATCTTCTTGTTCTAAAGCAGAATAAGTATAAGAAACATCATCAACCTGTAACATGTTATCTCTATGAGGAAAATAGGAAGTGAGGGGATCATCCCCAAAACAAACATCATCACATGGGTCATCCCAAATAGGAAAATAATTTAAAGGATACATAATGTCATAGTGCGGTGAAGAGTTTGGATTTGCTTGATTAAAAAGGGGAATAGGTTTCTCATAAGTTTGAAATGTGTTCTCCAAGACATGCCAAGCCTGATGAGCCATAGTACAATCTGAGATAAGATCTATACATCTGGATTTAATGAGAATCCAATTAGACCAAACACTTCCTCATCTTTCAACTGCCAGGAATCCTAGTCAGCCTGAGGAGTGGTGGATGTCGGTTTCAAATTTGGTGAAGACACAATATCTAAAAGGTGTCAAGATTTTAGAAAATCAGACATGTGTGGCCTCCAAACAATATAATTGGAACTAGTGAGTTTAAATTTTGGTATTGACATAGACATGATAAAACAAAAAAAATTACAATTGAGATTGAACAGATTGAGATAAAAATTTAAAAAAAATTATTAAACGCTTAACAAGAGTGAGCTAGAATATGAAATGAATCTAATTTTTTTATTTTGCATGTATTAAAAAGGCAACTGATATGAACTATGAAGATCAACAGAAGTAAAATAGCCCAATAAACCCTGCAAAAACTTAAATTATCAAAGATTAGAAACTGCTACTTTGCTTTTGAAAAGTATAAACTTCTATCTAAAAAAGTATATAAAGCAATGAATAAATTTATGTTTTCTCTTGTTGTTTTCTCTTGGTTCAATTAGTTAAAAACACAAAAGAGAAAAAAAAATTCAAAAGATATTCAAAACATCAAATATTTCATATATAACATTTTCAATTTTAAAAAAATTAAGCTGTTGATAGCTGTACGAACAGCGCATGCAAAAAGAAAGAAGCAATAAAAGAGAGAATCATATATTATCAGTGCATGCAAGGATAGAACAAAGAACTAGATCTACAAATAGTTACTTAAACTAAAAGCAATAATATCGAGACCTTTTCAAAGTTGCACCATCAATCTCAAGCTGGAGAGAAGGGCAGGCTTCTATCATTTCCTAAAAAGAGCAAAGTTGTCACCGGCAAATCGAAATGTAAGCTTGAGACCAGAGAAGGGGTTTTCGGAGAAGAAGAGAGCTCAATAAAGTCAGAATGGAGTTAGAGATAATGGAGAAAGTGATAGTCAAAGAAACCAGCATGCAATCATATGCAACAAATAGAAATCTTCAAAATCGATTGCCTTATCGCAAGGAAGCTAAAAAAATTAATGAATCTTATAAACATGTAATTGCAAAGTTTCCTGCACAATAAACCGTTAGAACAATAATGACAACAACATTAATAAAAAAAATTTATAACTAAGATGGGAAAATTTTTATAAAACTAGTAACGATAAACTTCAGAGATCAGTGATGTTAATAAAATGAAAAAATGAAAAAGATAGGAAACTAGCAAGGAGCGAAAGTATGTAACCGAATAGATAAAATGAAAAAGACATGAAATCAGAAAGGAATGAAAGTATGTAACCGAATAGATAATAGTTAAAATGAAAAATTGCAAAGTTGAAACGTGCATGCAAGGATAACCAAAATAGCAAAATGAATGAGCAAGGAGCAATGAGCAGTTTGAAGTTACAAAGAACCGCTCCTCTAAGCCGATCTCGTGCTCTTCACGGTGTTGGTCAACTATAGTGGAAGGCTTGTCATGAAAATTTTGTTGAGTGAATTGTGCCTTGCGCATGTAAACTAGCGAAGGCGGGAGAGTGCATAGCCCTTGTGCACCATAGTTGGTGTCTGCCACTGTGATCTTGAAGCGGTGGAGGAGTAGCAGCGAAGAAGTGGTAGAGGAAGGTAGCACTACCAAGATCTTGTGTGTCTAATGAGCGGGGGCATGATGGAATATAGGTAAGGAGTATGAAGGCGGGAAAAGAGGAAGGGAAGCCACCAGCAAAGGTGATGGCAAAGGTAGCAGGAGAAGCAATAAAAAAACACTCCACATGAATGGAGGAAAGAAGAGCCCTAATATGCCACAACTGCAACATAGTGACCTCAAACTATGGTCATCCCTCGGTACCTAGAAGGGATACTCAGAGCAATTTCAATAACCAAATGAGGATCCAAAACCAAATTCAAAATCCACAATGACTAAAGACAAAAATTCAAAACCCAATGACTCCTGAAATTACAATACTCGAAAAAGGTTTCCAATAGAATTTCACTAATAGAACGAGAATCCCAACATAGATTCAACACCCAGAAGAGCGTCGTAACACAATTTGGCAGCCTAGTAGGGATTTTGAGCACAATCTCAATATCCAGAAAGAATTTCCAAAGCAATCACAAAACCCAAAGAGGATTCCAACAACAACAACAATAACCAAAAAAGATTATAGCAGATGAAGATGTGAAGACTAACTTGCCAAATACAGAGGATAAAGATATGAAAAAAAATAATGAGAGCATGTAACCGAAGAATCTCTTAAGAGAAGAAAAAATAGCAACTATGCTAAAAAAAGAGAGAATAAATAGAAACAATGATTAGCTGTGATTTTATTGGACTATTTCAAACTTTCAAAGAAAAATAAGAAACTTAAATTAGTAACTAGAATCATGAACCGAAAAAAAACTAATTGCAAAAACTAATGTAATAATTGAAATGGGATTAAAATATTATAACTAAAGTTTATAATATTAAATTTTGATTAAGATTTTGATATATTTAATTTGTATTATTTTCTTTATCAATAATGTATCCAAACCTGTACAAACAAACCAATAATGTATCCAATAGATAAATCGGGTTTGGCAGTAAACCAGCCAAACCCAAAAAAAAATCAATTTTTTCTTTCTTAATTAGATTAGTCAAAAAAAAATATACTAGCAATAAACTCTCTCAAGAGTCTCTGATATTGGAGTGCTCCAAGATATGGTAGCTCCTTCACCTATACACTCAATAATGGATTAAACCAACTTGCTCTAATACCATGTTAAAATAATAACCAAAATAGAGAGACAAGAAATTGTTTAACACTTTGAGCTGGGAATAAGGAGATTTACCATGAATAATCACAACTCTAGGAGCATTCACCAAAGAAAGAAGCAACAAGGAGACAATATTTTGAAGGGGGAAAAGCATAAAAAAATCCTCATGATATAAGGAAAGTGGCAAAAAATGCCTAAGAATGAGAGAGAGAGAGAGAGAGAGAGATAGAGTGAGAGCTTAGCTCATACAATGTTTAAGAAGAAGAAGAATCTCATGTGATGAGAGAAGGAGAGCCATCTCTTAATATAGATGTGAGAAAGGAGTTACATTGTAACTCCCATTTCTGTGTATGCCACATTTCACTAGTGTGTGAGACAAGTGTAGGATTCCTCATAAGGAGGAATATCTATTTTCCTTAATAAAGGAATTACAAATATGTGACATGTCCTCCCACTTGGACTAGAGGATGAATACAATACGATACCTTGGTATTATCCTTTAAAAACATAAATTACCAAGGAAAGATTAAATTCTATAAATGTTGCATCAACATGAATGGTCTTCTGATAAGATTAGGCTGATGCAACATCCAGATCACATTAGTGACCAGTAGATAGGGGACGGACCCCAAGTCTAGTCCTCAAGTATTCAAAAGTGTCCTTCGATAGAGGCTTGGTAAAAATATATCAGCAAGTTTCTCCTTTGATGTAACATATTCTATTTTGACTTGCTTCTCCTATACTTGTTCTCTTAAGTAGTGATACTTAATTGATATATGCTTTGTCTTCAAATGCATTACAGGATTCTTAGAAATATTTATTGCACTAGTGTTGTCACAGTATATAATCATCGGCTCAATGATTACCTCACTCATCCCTTCCAACACTTGTTTGATAGAAGCAATGTTTGAATAGTTTGTAGTAGCAGAAACATACTCTGTTTTAGCAGTAGACTAAGAAATACAAGGTTATTTCTTACTTGTCCAAGTTACAAGTCTTTCACCAAAGAAAAATGCTCCTCTAGTTGTGCTCTTTCTGTCATCTATATTTCCAACCCAATCTGCATTGGTGTAAACTATTAGTTCAAATTTGCCTTCCTTAGGATACCATAAACCATAATCCTCTATTTTCTTCAGGTATCTCAAGATTCATTTCACTGCAACCATATGTGAATCCTTTGGATTGGAAAAGAATCTAGCCACAATCCCCATTGCATGTGTAATACTAGGCCTAATGTGTACTAAATACATCTACTTACCAATAATAGATCAGTACAATGTCTAATTTACCTCTATAGATTCATCATCTTTTTTTAGTTTGCAGCTTGTGACCATCGGTGTTCCTACTGGTTTAGCATCTTCCATGCAAAATGTTCTCAATAATTCCTTTATTTACTTTGATTGTGTGATGAAAATTCCATCATTTTGTTGAATAACCTGCAAGCTTAGAAAGAATTTAATCTCTCTAAACATTGACATTTCAAATTCCTTTCTCATCTCATCAACAAATGATTTACAAATATGATCTTGTCCTCCAAAAATTATATCATCCACAAATATTTCAACAATCAAAATAGTATCATTAGATCCTCCTTTCATGTACAAATTGTTGTTTTCACTAGTTCTTACAAAACCAATACTTAAAAGATAAGTATGTAACCTTTCATACCATGCTCTCAGTGCTTACTTTAATCCATATAAATCTTTGTGCAGTCTACATACCATGTCTTTTTGATTCAGATCAACAAACCCTTTTGGTTGTTCTATGTAGACCTCCTCTTCTATTATTTCATTTAGAAAAGATGACTTAACATCCATTTGATAGACTTTGAATTTCTTATGTGCAGCATATGCAAGTAACATGCGGACTCCTTCTAGTCTAGCAACAAGTGTGAAAGTTTCACCATAATCAATACCTTTTTTTGTGCATATCCCTTGCAAACAAGTCTAGCTTTGTTCCTAGTAACTTCTCCATTCTCATTTAGCTTATTTCTGAAAATCCATTTAGTACCGATAACATTTTTATCTTTCGGTCTAGGTACTAAGGTCCATGTCTTTTTTTTCTCAATTTGTTCTATCTCTTCATTCATAGCATTGATCCATTCATCATTCTCAAGTGAAACCTTAACATTCTTCGGTTCAAACTCACAAACTAAGCATACATTTTGTCTTAACTTACTTCTTGTCAGTATCCTAGCTTGCTTATCTCCAATGATTTGGTTCTCAGGATGATGTCTTCTAAAAAATCTTGTGAGCAATTAATCTCTTCTTTGTTCTTCATTCTGTTCAAGTTCATTTCCTTACTCAGCAGCTTCTTCCTGATCCTCAGTTTCCCTTTGTTGTTCCTCGGTGTTATTTTCTTGATGCTCATTCAACTCAACCTATGGCTTTGGTAGGTACTCTGGATGTTCAACATAAGAAAATCTACCATAGTCTTCAGCTCCTTATCATTTTCATCATCATTTTTATTAGTAAATTCATCAACTCTGACATTAGCACTTTCAATCATCTTATTAGTAACCTTATTCAGACACTTGTAAGCTTTACTTTTAGTAGAATATCCAAGAAATATTTCCTCATCCCCTTTAGAGTCAAATTTCCCGTTCCTATCATCGTTCAGAATAAAACATTTGCTACCAAAAATTTTGAAGTAACTTACACTCTATGTGTATCCAAACCATAACTCGTAGGGTGTCTTGTTTTTCTTTATTTAACTATACTCGATTCAAGACATATATAGTTGTGCTAACTACTTCTCTCCAATACATATGTGCAACATTTTTCCCTATCATCAATGTTCTTGCATAATCAACTATAGATTTGTTTCTCCTTTCAGCAATCCCATTTTGTTGCGGTGGTCTAGGTGTAGAAACCTATCTTTTGATGTCATGCACATTACAATAGTTAGTGACTTCATCAGAAATAAACTCGCCACCTCTGTCAGACCTCAAGTATTTTAGTTCTTTTCCATTTTCTTTTTCTACTTTAGCCTTGTACCATTTAAAAATTTTAAATGCCTCAGATTTCTCTTTTAAAAACATGACAATCATCAATCTAGTACAATCATCAATAAATAGAATAAATTATCTATCTCCATAGTAGCTTTGAGTTCTCATGGGACCACATACATCGGTGTGAACTAACTCCAAGATTCTTTTTGTTGAATAGTCTTTACTTTTGAAACTAGATTTTGTCATCTTCCCTTTCTGACATTGATGACACATAACATGATCTGGTTTAGATAGGCTAGGTAGTCCTCTAACTTTTCTTTTCTATTGATCTTAATCATGTTATCAAAATTTACATGACATAACCTTTTATGCCATAACCATGCATCTTCATTTTTCACTAGTAAACAAGAAGTCCCAGCATTGTCAAGATAGAATAAGTTACCTTTTGATTGTTCTCCTATTTCGACAAGCTTTTCACTCTCATCATAGATCCTCACCTTCTTGCTTTCAAATGCCACTCAGTAAACTGAGTTGTTAAGTTGTGCTACACTTAGAAAATTGTAATTTAGTCATTTTACCCAATAAGCATTATCACATCTAATTTTATCATTTATCAATAAAGATCCTTTTCCTTTAACCATGCAAGGTGTATCATTACCCATTTTTACTGATCCTCCATTATAGTGCTCAAGATGATCAAACTTATCTTCATCACTAGTCATGTGATGTGTATAGCCACTATCAATGATCCAAGCATCATTTTTACTAACTTTAGAAATGAGTGTTGTTTCTACATACCTTTCTTCTTCCTCAAAGTCATCTTTCATCGCAACAAACACTACCTCAACATCATCATCTATGTTGGTATCTATATCATTCTCTTCAGCAAAGTAACCTACATTTTTACCTTTATCTTTGTGATCTTAGTTGTCTCTATTGTAGTGTTGGTAACCTCTATTGTTTCTTCTTCCATAGCTTCCATCACCAGATCGGTCTTGTTTTTTATCTTCCTCTTTCCTGTTGGGACATCTAGCAACAATATGGCCAACTTCTTTACAGTTAAAACATGCTAAAGGTTGTGTGCTATAAATGTGTCACACTTCTATGGATCATTACATGCAAGGAAACTCAAGAATGAGCCCTCACAAATCGATCCATAGCTCCCTAGGCATGGAGTGCAAGGGCTTTTAAGAATGCTCTCAGCTAGAGCTATTTAGCCTATAACCTTGCTAGTAAACCATGCAATGGGAGATTCAATGAAGACAAGGGAAAGAATGCCAATATCCTCAAGAATCAAGAATGAAAATGCAATGCAATGCTATGCTAGAAATGGAAATGCAAGCTAAGCTATGAAAGGAAATATGCAAGTATTACAACCCAAGCTAATTAATCTATGTGAGCTAATCTAGAGCATAGAAATGAAGCTCATCTAAGAAAGCATAAATATGAAGATAAGCTAAGAATGAAAGAATGAGATGTAGAATGCAAGAATGAGATGTAGATGCTAAGAATGTTCCAAATCTTCAAAAGCTCCAAAGTGACCTAGAAATCCTGCAGCATAAAGTTAGCATAAAAAGTTGGGGATCTAGAATGAAGAAGAGAGCTCTCCTTTTAAAGAAAATGAGGAGGAATGGACCATGGAGATTAAGAGGCAAAAGATTTAATCAACGGTGGAGCTTGAAGAGGGAGCAATCCATGTGCACAAATATCCTCCAATGAGAAAATAAGAGTTGACTTTTGTGTCCATATCAGACAAAAAGTGCTTTTTCCCTTTTTATAGAATAAGAATAATGCTTTATTTGTGCAACTTAGGATAAGAAGAAAAGTGGGGGATTTTATTTATTTTAAAAGGGGAGGAAATATTCCTTTTAAATAAATAAAAACTTAGGATAAGATGGTTAGCCCATAGAAAATAATCGAATAAATGATAGAGCTAGGATTTGATCAAGAGCAAGCAATTGATGATTTTAGCAAAAATGCTAGCAAGGGGCTAATAGTCTAGGTGACCATTTTTAGGTGTATACAAAGGTAACTTCCCTTTATATCTACCTTTACCTTTAGGTAGTCTTCGAGCCATAAGAGCTTCAAGTTCATCAAGCTCATCATCAATATTACTTTCACTATCATTCCTTATATTATGTCTACTACTAGATTTACCGATCTTCAGAGAAGACATAAAAGGAGACTCAACAGATGGTGCAACACTATTGTCAAAATTGTTTAGCTCAAAACTTGTTAACTTACCAATCAGACTATCAAGAATAAGAATGCTACCAGGTGCAGACCTCATTTCATGTATAGCAGATATCCTGATTGCATATGTAGGCAACAAGGTTCTTAGAATCTTACTTACAACTATATCTTCATCAATGACACCACCAGCTCCTCAGATAGCATTGACTACCTCTTTGATTTGGTTTGTATAGTGTACTATGTTTTCTCCTTCCTTCATTTTCATATCATCAAACTTGCCTCTTAAGGTTTTATCTCTCTCTCTCTTCACATTTGCATCACCACCATAGACTAGAGAAAGTTTATCCCACATTTTCTTTGTAGTAGTGCAAGTCTTGACATCCTCAAATTCAACATCAGATAGAGCAGCAACAATCTCTATCATAGTAAAGTTATGTTCTTGTCGGTCTCTAAACTGATCAAGAGTTAAAGGTCCAGTCGGTGGTTGTAAGTAGCCATGTTCAAGTAGATGTAAGGTGGAATCTCCAATTAGAGATATGTGAAGTTTCATTTGACTTTGCCATATAGTAAATTTGTCCATATTCAGATTCAGCACTTCCCTCTTATACATCTTGTAATCTTTCTACTGAAGTCCTTAAAACTTTGTTCCAAGAAACCAATGGTCTGATACCAATTGTTAGAATAATTGAGATGTGGGGTGAATTAGTTAGATCATTTATCCTATAGTCCCAAATACAAAGATGTAACACACAAAACAATTTTAATAAATTCTACAGCTCGATAACATAAACTATTAAATTGTCTATGTTTTTTACCGATTGCCAATTAATTAACTCACTGTGATTACTGACCAAATCAAATATGTAGTATCTAAATTATGAAAATGAAAAAATCATCACAAAAACACATAACACAATGATTTAATGTGGAAACCCTACTAAGGGAAAAACCACCTGGGACCGGTAACCCAAAATAATTTTCACTCTTCTGAAGTGAGCTCGGTGAAGAGCCAACCCTGTTAAAGGTTAAAAACACACTGTTAGGTGTGACCTTGTTAGAGTATTTAATACTAACTGTGAACTTTTGACCAACATTCACTATGGGGTCAATAAGATAACAATTTACATTCCTTGAATGACATATGGGCATAACATAAGACAGTTAAGTCTACTTGGTTAGGAGATTTTTTTGTATCAATGGTTAAACTGAAACATTAGTTGATCTAATTATAATACAAATTAATTTGAAAATGTTCAGATCTATTCTAAGCCCATACAAATCCTCTGATCAATATTTCAATTCACTTCCTCAACTTACTTTCACTCGGTAATAGCTCTTTGACACTCGATACTATTCTGTAGTTTGGTTCTCCTTCAACCAGTCTGAACAGGCATGCATGAAACTATATTCACGTGAAATCTCTATAGTCTTCCTTCTTCTGGTGTAGTTTCAATAGAGAAAATCATATCTCTTATATAGATAGATAAACCATTTTTATATCAACCATTGGTTTTTTTTTCTTATCCTTCTTCATTGATTTTGCCTCTTAAACCTTCCTCGACAATTGTGTCAATAACACATTTCAATTCCATCCTTTAGATCTTCTTCAAATTTTGTTAGCCATGGATCTCATAACAAACTTTATCCTCAATCTTGAAATCATAACAATTTCCAGCTCATCATATTCAGTCGGCTAAACTAAGCATTTAATACTTTCATCCAAACTCGGTTAACAAAGAAATGCGTCAGTGAACACAAGCTAGGTTAATATTGTTGCTCAATATACACTACACTAGCTTGGTGTATACTGAAGTGCTTCATTTACTGACCACATTGCCTTGTACAAGTTTTCCTCCTTCATAATAGATTAGTGCAACATAATCAAGTCAACAATATGAGATCATAAACTCATCAATAAGTTACCCAAAGTATTCCTTATCCTCATCTGTCATATCCATCTCTCTCCATGTAGATATCTTAGTTCTTCATCTTTTCTCTATTTTTACAGATGTTTAGATGTTTGTAACTTACATGATAAGTACTGTCAAAACTAGTTGACATTAATGACAACATAATGACTAATTTAATTATCTTACATATCATTTTAGTAACTCGATGATCTGCAATCACTGATCTTCAAGTCATTCAGGTATTCAATCAGTTGTAGTCCATCAAGGGAGGTTGTCTCCATGATTACTATAGATCTTAGTGTGAACATAGCCAAGTTCAATAAAGCTTAAATACAATAATTAATAAAGGAAAGGGACATGCACAAATTGAAGAATGAAAGGTTAATCCATGAAAATATATCTTTAAATGATCAGATGAAAGAAGCACCTAAGGAATTGACATAATGAGATGAGTCTCATTGGAAGGATAAAAATAAAAAATTAAAGATGGAAAACCAATAACCAAGGGCATAAATGATGAGTTTCATATTTGAAACAACTTCTGTAATAATTCAAAAAAAAAATTGAAAGTTTTATCTTGGATTGAAACATTTTGAGATGCTCACTCAAGAAACTTCAATGTCATTTAGGAACACAAAAGGATAAGAGGTAGGCTTAAAGAAAAACTACTAGAGATAAAAAGTAGAAGGCCCCAAAATAGTGAGGTCATCAATGAGGCTCAAGTATTGATAAAGAACGATAAAGATTTCTATGGTGATCTAAAATCATAAATCAAAGAGTTCGTGGATGTTTCAGGTTTGATCTCCCCACCTTTTTTCTATGATGATCAAGGTCTAAGGATTTAGGAAAAATGGATGGAAGAATGAAAATTAATGCTCACGAGTGCCTTGGAAGATGTGAAGAACAAGGACTCTATGCTTGATAAGACCCACAATCATTTGGAAAATATGACTAGTATTGAGATCACTGCAAGGGATATCATTGGTGATGCAGATGCGTACTCAACACAAAATATGTAAAACACATCTCTCAAGTTCATTTGTGGCTCATTAGTGCCTAATATTTTTCATGTTTTAAGCTTTATAGTTTTTTAAAGTTCTTGTTTAAATTTAAAAGATATTATGAAGAGGCATGACCTATTCAAATATTACTATATAAGTAAACATGTAAATGTTGAACATCATCATCAATTATAATAAATATAATAATGTAAGTGTTCTTTTTTGTATATGTTTGGGTTTATGGTGTTACTCCTAAATGGATTAAGTGTTGTCATTAGTATTCATTTGTACAGTCGGGAAACAATACAAGATAGTTCAGTCGGTTATCAATACATAGTAGTCATCGAGCAAAGGGGTCACTGAGTATAATAGTTACTGAGTACATAGGATTACTGAGCGCCAGTAAACACTGAGACTAAGAGACAACATTTATCAAGTAATCTAAAGTTTGCATAAAAGTTTGTAATGGCACATAGTTCAAGGTGAATAACTTTTTTTTGAGAAAGAAAATGGTTTACCAAGATCGAGGTGAATATTTATTGTGGATGTAATCATTTAATGAATGATGATTCCTATGTAATGATTATCTAGGTTAATCATATGAACCAATGATCTTAGGTTTTCTAAGATAATGGAAAACCCTAATTAGGTCAAATCAATTTTATATAAGTATTATTAAGATGTCATTTTGACATGTATCATCAAGAAGTAGGTGCACTCAAGGACATCTGAAGATCAGACAGGGTTTTGACAAAAGGATTTTGACAAAAGCATTTAGTTTATCAGGATAGATATAAGGCTACCGAGCAGTTCAGAAGGACATACTCATCACATCAAGGTGATATATTTATTGTACTTAAAATATCTGATATCAAGAATTTGAGTTGTATTTCATTTAGGTCATATATCACTATTACTCTCTAACAATTGTAGCAGACTCAAAATCTCCTAACAGAGTGGACTTAACCATCCTTGTTAAAATCTCCTAACCAAGTGCACACATGTGTTGTGTTTCTAAAATCCTCTAACCAAGTAGATCTAGCTGATCTTATTGTTACTCCTAACAGGGTAAGATCACCAAAAGTGATCAATCTCTGTAAGCCTTAAGAGGCAACTTTATTTCTGTAGAAGTGAATCTTTGTGGGTTTCATCCCCACCGCAGTTTTTACCTTCTAACAAGGGTTTCTGTGATAACAAAATATATGTGTCATGTGTATTAAAGTTTCATGTATGTTTTATTAATTTTCTTACATGCATTTATATTTTAGTTATGGTATTGAATGTATGGTGAATGCAATCTACATAGTTGATTATTGAAGTTAATGTTTACAAGGATTAGTTTGAAAAGATTTAAGGGTATTGATTCACCACTCCCCTCTTAGTAGACACCTTTCTATAATTCCAACAATTGGTATCAAAGCTAGTTCTCTTGTTAAGGAAGTTTAATCACTGAAGAGAAAATATCTAAGGATGGAAAGGTATAATCTTGACAATGTTAGGAATGAATGTTGAATATATCCTATGGGGAAGTATTTGTAGTCATTCTATAGTAGTTATATGTTGCATTCATGATTGTGGTTTTCATTGATGTCAACACAGTGATCTACTGGAGATTAGTAGAGAAGAAGACAATGTTTGAATTAGCACATGTGGAGTATTAAAGATCAAGCTATGAGGATTTGAGGACTTACTCTATATTGTATCTTGTGATCATGGTCAAGAGTGCGTATGAAAATTCTATTATTCATGAGAGTTATGTGTAATTCAGTGGAAGTAGTATTCAGGTAGTGTTCCTGAGAAGCGGCTTGTGGTAACTGGATGATATATCATAATCGAGATAGAATCTAGACATGCAAAGTTGTACAGTTGATGAAGAATTATGATAGTGACGTGGACGTGATAGCATGGTCAGAGGTCGCATGAGTGAAGAATTATTATTTTTTGGACGTCAACTTTTTTATGTAATTGTGAAATAATGTGTAACATGTGGAAGTTTATATTTTGTAATTAGTTAAGCCTTGTTGGCTAACCCATTTGTAATTATTTGAGTATGGTATAAAGAAAGGATTTTTTTCCTTATTGTATGTAGTATGAAATAGAGTTGAATTGTGGAATTGAGCAATATATATTGTAAGAGGATATGCAAATTGTAGAGATCTGATATTGAGATCTGGTGAAGCAGTTGGTGCGGTCTGGCACAGACAGAGGAGAAAAATTAAGTTCATGAGATCAGTAATTATTTGGTATTATTTAGTTTAAGTAATATAGAGATCAGTTGGATAGTGTGTTCAGTGATCTTTCCCTTGAAGTTGTTTGGACAGTGGGTCCTTTTTCATTCCATAACTCCTAACAGGGTTAGAATCTTTTAATAGGGATTCAAAGTCTCCTAACAGGGACTCATATGTACTAAATGTATTTCATAAGGCTCTTAATAGATTCTATCCTCTCACAAGGAATTTTTATATTGGTACACCTTTTGTGGTCATCATTCCCACTGGAGTTTACTCTTTGACCAAGAGGTTCCCTATTCAACATATCTTGTGTTATTGTGTTGTTGTGTATGTTTATCTTTCTATGGTTGTTGCTTACATTGCTTACATGGTTAAAATCTATTAATGGTGATAAAATTTGTATTTATTTGATAACTGATTCACCCCCCCCACACCCTCTTAGTTATCTTGGTGGACTTTACTTTCTAATAGACAAGACTATTGAGAATTAGAAATTGCAGTTGCAGATCTACATTGAACAATTCAAGGAAGCCAAATAAAAACTAAGAGATTTACTGGTAAAGAGGAAGGATATGGAACTTTGGTCTAATGAGATTGATTATCATGAAGAAGAGATATATTATCCATTTGAAGGATATGGATCTGGATCTGGTAGCATATTTGATACATCTAAAGGAACCATATCAGATCTATCTGAAAAGAATCAACATCTAACTAAACAAGTCAAAGCACTGCAGATCAGTCAGGAGACACAAATGGTTAGAATGATTGATGTCATGAATAATTCAAGGTAAGCTAAACAAGAAAGGAATATGGCTATTGATGATAGAAGACAAATCACTAAAAAGCTACAAGAAAAAGAATCTGAAATATTGAGACTTATTGAGCATCATTTTGAAATCCCCAATCAGATGGTTGGCATGAGTCAGGAAGTCAACTGAGTGAATAGTGAACTTACTAGAGTATTGGAAGACATTGGTGGATTGAGAGAAGAAAATGAAAGATTAAAGAATTAAGTAAAGATTCAACAACAACATAATGAGATTATTAAGAAAGAGGAAGAAAGTACAAAAAGGATGGATGAGTTTCTAAGAAGTCAAAGAGGACTTGACAGCACTACTAGTTTAGTCTATACCAAGTAGGGAGAGTCATCAAGACAAGTTGAACAGAAGAGTGCCTATGCAAATCCAAGGTCAAAGAATCTCTCATGCTATCATTGTGGAAAACCATGCCACACATCAAATGTTTGCAGAAGAAAAGAAAAAGGTATTCCTAAATCCACTCCTAAATTTGATGGTTATTGTTACAATTGTGGTAAGTATGGACATCAAGCACATGAGTGTAGATCAAAGATGAACAAGTCACCTAAGAAACATTATATGGAAAAGAATTGTCACACTTGTAACATGCATGGACACTTATCAATAGAATGCAGGACAAAGATGAAGAAATTTTGGAAATCAAGAGGAAAAAACAAGATATATCAACTAAGAAGGCAAGGTAATGCATACAATTAGTATTACAACACTTGGATTAACTGCACAACATGTGGTAGGTATGGACATATAGAATCTAATTGTATGAGAAAGTACTAGAGAGGAACATCTTGAAATTGGTCAAATTGTGGAATGGCATGTTTGCAATGTCATAAGGTTGGTCATTTAAGTAAATACTACAGAGACCGAGTACCAAAACCGAGTACTAGTGAAAATGGAAACACAATTGAAGAAATCATGAGAATAAGGAATAAAATGTGGAGAAAAGAATCAAATGAAAATGATGGATCAAGAACAATAGTCAATGACACCTTGTCCTTTGGATTAGGTGATTTCACCACCTCCACCTAAGCAATTCAAGTAAGTATGGAACTGAATTTCAATCAGTTATATCTTACAATAGTTCATTATAATATCTATTGTGTGAATACCAAATTAGCATGAATTAAGATGCACTAGGGTATTATATTGATGATAACTTGAAACAAGTGTAGTTGGTTAAGCTAGACTGAGTAAGAAATTATAGTCGATGAAATTATAAGAGACAATCAAGTTGTGTAGTCAACCGATTATTGATAGTACACACCAAGCTCAGTGATCAAGAATGAAGAGGAGTGATTTGAGAAAAAATTGAGCAGAGTGAATCCAAGCATTTTGTAAAGATCTAAACAAATTATGAATAGTTGAAGACCACATCAAGTAAGTTTGGAACTAACGAATTTCTTTGTATCCAGTTTGTTGAAAGCCCCAATTTAGTAATCACAGTGGCTTCATCCTCATGAACCATTCAAAGCAAGGAAGATAAGAGAAAGATGGTTATTTTGATCAAGAACATGACCTTGATTGAGCCCCATTACAAAATTCATCCAAAAGTTGCAGCTCAACCCAACGACAAGGGCGTGTTTTCCTCAAAACCACCTAGGGTTCTACTCGTGAAAGATGTTAGATCATACATCCACTACAAAATTAATGAAATTAGTGACTTTGAGATCCAATCTACATACCAAGAGCTTTGCACTAATGGCAAGCTAAAGGATGATCATGAGTACTTAGAGGTAAAAGGGTAACCAATGCCCTACATTTCTCAAAAGGATTCAAAATTGAATGGATACACATCATATTGATCCGTGTACATGAAGGAAAGTTATGGCTAGATGAACCAATGAAGATCACAAAGGATGTTATACATGTAGTAACATGGTATCCCACAAATGACAAAGCTAAAGCCCTAAGGCACCCGACACGAACTAGGATTGAGAAGTTAACCAGACCAGAATGGGATGGTAGAGGCTTGAGAATAAACACTATTAGCAATCTTGAAATGAGATTTGATGCATATGTTATTGCATAAAATATTTTCAAATCAAGCAGACCAAATAGTGTTGCATGTGGAGCAGTGGACATTGCCTATAAGATTGTGAAAAAGGATTTGCAACTTGACCTAGCCGAGATGATGCTGAGATAGTTAGAGGAAAACATGAGAACAATCAAAGTAGCAAGGTCAAACACT
The DNA here is from genome assembly GCA_027943335.1 of Chamaecyparis obtusa. NCBI lineage: Eukaryota > Viridiplantae > Streptophyta > Pinopsida > Cupressales > Cupressaceae > Chamaecyparis > Chamaecyparis obtusa. The sequence continues at coordinate 108,104 of BSBK01004848.1, forward strand.
TGCAAATTTAGCTCATTATTGGTATGTATATTCTTTTATTTGCATAAATTTTTCCCATCAATCGGTAGTGTAGAATGGGATACCAACCAACTAATTATTGTTCAAATTAGTGAATTTATTCAGAACTTAGGAAAGAACTTTGAACTTGTCATGGAAGATTACTTTGGAAAGTTCAAAGAAAGAATGGATAAAAGAACAAGGATACCAGCACATTTGGTAGAGAAATTTAAAGATGAAATTTTTTTCTAATGGATACAGACCCCACCCTAATCAAAGATGTAGAGCCAAGAACAGCTTGGCTACCGCCTATGGATTATGAGATTGATATTGATATAGCTACAAAAGAAATAATGGCTTTACTTGCTGATCCTAAGGATGAGAAGGCTACAAGGTTTGGAACCTTTGATGAAGCTAAGTCCAGAATCAAGAAGGGAATTTTAGTTGAAAATATGGGTAGGAAAAAGGACAAAATGGTTAAAAATATTAAGAAATAATTCAATGTCTTAGATGAAGACACTGAGAAATTGGTTGAAGAAGAAACTAAGGAACAGACACCAATCGGTGAGAACATAGATGAAGAGGCCACAAAGTCTAAGGAACTTGAACAAGAAGATTCACCTAAGGCTGAAAAAGGTAAAGGTAAACAGGTTGATACTTTAACTAGGACTAGGACTAGGTCAAAAATTCTAGTTCACCACCTTTGAAGAAAGGTGTTGCGAAGATATCTAGGCCTACACTGACTCATACATATCAAAAGAGAAAATCAAAGTTCACCACCAAGCTCCCAGAACCAAAATAGAGAAGAAAACTTGTTAGAGAAAAGGATGATAAAGATTCAAAAGAGGAGGACACAGAACAATTCCAAGTTGTGGTTAATAAAGGACCTCAGACCATTGATGAGGTAGTAGAAAGAATAAAAAATATTGGAAATATTGGTACTCCTAAACTTAAAAGGTATCCTCATCTGAGTACTGAGGACCATGACAAGCTTGAGGAAGCAATAATAAGCATGATGATTACCTTCAAAATAGTTCTAGTTGAGTTCACTAGCAACATACCCAAAGAACTATATGAAACATTTTATGCTAGATAGACTTACATGCTTACAACTGAGAAAAGGATGAGAGAAAGGTCACTCATTTTGGTAAAATATGACTATTATTTTGTTGATATTGATGAAGCTTTAAAACTATATGCAAATAAATTATTTATGAAGGCTAAAGCATTCAAGATTCTACAAGAGAAACTGCAAGAGGTAGATGATGAGAGTAGGAACATATGGACTAAACTCCTAGGTCCTATAGAGAAAATCAATACCAAGGAACATCAACTAAGCATACAAGAAGAAGAGCCTATGAATTTTGATGATGATACTATTCACATCTCAGATACTGAGCATCCCAAAGAAGAAACTAATGAAGAAGAATTCATAACTACTATTGACAATGTGATGAAAGAAATTTTGGAGATGCTAACTACTCTAGGGGATGAAGAAATACTGGTAAAATACATAAGATAAGGAGACCCTGATGATAAGGCCAAATAAGATGAAATGATCACTGATGCTACTGAGAACCTTAGTGAAGAAGAAGCAGCCGAGGTAGCCCAAGAAATGGTACCAGGTAATCTACCTATATTGGTACAAGCTATTGAGATAGCTATTGAAACACAAAATAAGAACACTCCACTCAAGTACGTAATGGATAAAAATGAAGACAAGGGTGAGGAAATAGGTAAAGAGACCGAGCACAGTGGAGGAACCACATAAGATAATGCACCTACAAAGACCACTGAAGCGGCATAACATGTACAAATAAAAATAGAGTCAATGGTAGACACTTCTACCACCAACACAAGGTCACAAGCCTGCACACCATAAATTATAGAGTCAATTACTGGACAAAAAAAGGAAGAAATAAAATCCACTGAGCCACCAAAGGTAGATCCTGAGCACAAGGCTCAACTTTCCATTGCACAATCTCCATCATCTACTATGCAAGATAAGAAGAGGAGGAAGTAAGGAAATAAGGGTCTGGTCACACTTGATCAAATTATAGAAATACCAACATGCGACCCAAGGACACTTGAACCTGAAGCTCTCAGGAAATATGGAGAGCTATGCACCTAAAAGGAATCATAGAAAAATTTGAGACAATAAAATAAGAACACAAAGGTGCTAGAGGATGTCAAGGAGATCCTAATGCAAGTTTCTCCCTAGATGTACTTGTTGATGAATTCACCCCTATGATTGATCAACTTGCACTACTCATAGAAAAAATCAATGGCCCCACTACTGACATTGAGAAAATGATTGAAGAGAGAGCTGAAAAAAAGATTCAGTATAAGTTAAATGAAAAGATCAACCAAGCAGTGGCAGTGAACAAGGTAAAGCTTTCAGAAGTTGTAACTGAATTGGAAAGCATTATTGATAAAGTCATTACAATTTTTAAATATTTATGCACTTTAGATTAGTTCACTACCGAGGTTAGGGAAAAGATAATAAAATTAGATGAAGATCTAAAAGATAGTGCTACTCATGTTATAACTAAGCAACACGCATTCCAAGTACATTATTCCAAAGTTAAACACATACCGTGGTTAAGACTTGAGTTGAGAAATGAAGAGGACCAAATCAAAGAAGAGGTAACTAAGCTACAGGCTGAGTTACTACTATTAGAGTAATTAGTTAGTTTTATTACTCTTCTTTTCTTAAGCTTTCTCTTAGGTACATTATAATTAATATCTTTATTAATTATAATGTGCAACCTAGCTTTTCTAGTTTTAGGGTTTTGTTCACCTTTATAGGTTGAACCTTGTATTGTTTTTTCATTATCTTGGAATACATTTTATCTCACACCACTGAGATTTTCCAAACCCTTGCTTCAGCAATAGGTTATTTGCATGCAGGTGTGATTCAGCCATTTGAGTTCTCTTTTTTGGTGCTGAAGTAGAGGCTTCATTTTTCTCCCTCTCTGCATCTGGCATCCAGGTTTTCTTCTCAATTTTTGTGCTTTCATAGTACTTTTTTGTGTATGGAAGATAGTATTATACTTTGTGGGGGGGGTGCTCTTTACTTTCTATACTTTACTTCAGAAAGACCCTTCTACTTCTGTCTTCTTTCTCTCAATGGTGGACTCTTCTGTCATCCACCTTACACCTCACAACTATCACACTTGGAAAGGACAGATGACTAGATTACTTATGGAAAAAGGGCTATGGTCATGCCTTGATGTTGCTCAGCCAGTTCTATAGAGGCCTTATGAGGCTCTTATGCAGAGAAATGGGATGGATGAGGCAATGGGCCTCATTGCAATGAACGTTTTAGATGGGTTGTTGTTCCACCTAGATGGTTTGACCACACCTAGGGCTATGTGGGAGAATTTTTCCACCTTGTTTGGCATAATGAATCAGTTTAGGGTTCTACAGATCAATGCAAAGTTCACCTCCTTGGTACCTAAATCATTCACCAACATTGAGGACTTCTTGATGAAGTTCAAGTCTTCATTCTATCTTACAGGTTGTTGGAAAGATGAAGTCAGATGATGAGTGTATCTTTCTGATACTCTCAAAGCTTCATGGCCCTTATCAGATTTTCACTTCTACCTTCTACTCCACTATGGATGCACTATGTGCACGACATGTTATGCCCTCTTTTGAGACCTTTTGTGATAGGTTGACTCATGAGTAGTCCAAGCTCAATCAAATGGACTCACTTACAGGTTCACAGTCATAGGCATTGCTTGCCAAGACACTTCAGGATACATAGAAGTAGAAGCCAAAGCAAACATCTGATTCCTCTTCTCAGCACTCTACTAGCCCACCATCTTCTTCTAAGAAGGAGAAATAGAAGACTGAGAGCCCTACATGTTCCTATTGTTAAGAGGGACCTCATGATGAGTCACATTGTTTTCAAAAGAGATTTGATGGCTATGAGAAATAGATTGTAGATTTGCAAGCTCTCCTTCAGAAGAGCACTATTTCCTCTCCATCCTCTTCCACCTCATAGGGGTCTACTTTTTAGTCTTCTACCTCATCTTCGACATCTGGATAGAATTTTGGATAGGGTCATGCATTACGAGCTTCTGTTGCATCCCCTTCATAGGTCCCTTGGATACTGGATTCTGGTGCTTCTCACCATATGGCATCTTCTCCAGAGATCTTCTCATCTATTGAGGCTTCTCCTATTCCTCACATTCTCATGGGGAATAACACTAGTATGATAGTCTATGGGAAAGGTTTAGTATGCATTCAGGATGGCACATTCAATGATGTATTGTATGTTCCATCTTTCTCTGCAAACCTTCTCTCAATTTATCAGATTACACTCAGTGAGTTAGGGAAGATAGTTGAATTCATGCCAGATTCAGTCTTCATTCAAGATAGTGTGACAGATGGCATTGTTGTTACAGGGATAGTTGATCATTCCACCCATCTCTACACCTTCTCACACTTTGGTCTACCATCTCCATCATCAGAGTGCAGCTCTCCTCTTACATGAGAGCATCATGTGGGACAGTTAGGTCACTTGAACCTTTGTGTTGTTCCTGAGACCACTTTTGTGACTACCTCACCTCATCTTGTTGGGCTTTCTTCTCTTTAGCAGGACTCTTCTTCAGCACTACCAGACCCTCCAGCTCCATTCATCGAGCCACCAGGTGTAGTTGTTGAGGATTCTACAGAGGACATTCATCTCCTCTCTCCTGACAGTGTCTGCACACCTATCATACCACCTACATTGAGAATTCCCTTTCAAGATCCTTGTGTCTACTCCTTTGAGCATCAGCTCAGCCTTCTAGTGACACCTCATATTTCAAGGGCACCTCTTCAGTATTCACTATCTTTCACTCCTTTGTATTGGAGTCACAGTGGTTCATTCATTATTCTAGGGGTTCTTTCATTTTGGGGGGGCTTTGGAGCCCTGACTCTCTCTCATGGGGGGGTTGGCAGCATGCATTATACTTATGGCTTTGAGAGAGTCTTTGAAGTCATTTTTTTGTCTTTTGCTTGCTTTTATATCTCTTTTTGGAGAGGAGTTTTTCCCACTGGGTTTTCTCCTTTGTCTCCGATTTACAAATATTTCCTTGTATTGGATTTCTGATCAGGCCTTGTTGCCGGGACCCATTTCCTACTTTCATAGTTGTGCTAGGTTAGCTTACCTCTTTAGCTTCGCTTAAGGGGGGGTGTTAGAGTAATTATTTAGTTTTATTACTCTTCTTTTCTTAAGCTTTCTCTTAGGTACATTATAATTAATATTTTTATTAATTATAATGTGCAACCTAGCTTTTCTAGTTTTAGGGTTTTGTTCACCTTTATAGGTTGAACCTTGTATTGTTTTTTCATTATCTTGGAATACATTTTCTCTCACACCGTTGAGATTTTCCAAGCCCTTTCTTTTTGTCTTCTTGGTTTCCTTTCAGCAACAGGTTATTTGCATGCAGGTGTTCTTGGCATTCTGTGAAGTTGGATTTCTCAACTTCTACAACTACCGCATTTGGAAGTGATGCAAAAACATGTAATAAAGGAAAAGAATTTTATTTACACCCCTCAGATTTTTGTCACCAAAATTTTTTTTGATATGCATGCTCAAGTAAGATTAGAGAAGTTGGCTCTAAAAAATCTAAAGGAAGAATGGGAGAAGCTTATGGATAATCTCAAGAAAACCCATCCTAAGATTTTTTTTAAAATGTAAGTATATTCTTTGTCATTATTTTCAAAAAAGGGGGAAACATATGTATATCTACCGAGAGCATGTTCATAGGGGGAGTCATTGAGTTTACATACTTTTGGTTTTGTAAAAAATTTGAGAGTTCAAGATTTTATAGTCGGCATAGATATAAGTTTTTGATACTAATACCAAAGGGGGAGAATGTTACTCCTAAATAAATTAAGTGTTGTCATTTGTATTCATTTGTGCAGTTAGTAAATAATGCAAGATAGTTCAATCGGTTATCAATACATAGTAGTCACCGAGAAAAGAGGTCACTGAGTATAACAATTACCGAGTACATAAGATTACCAGGTGCCAGTAAACACTAAGATCGAGAGACAATATTTATCAAGTAATCTAGAGTTTGCATAAAATTTTGGAATGGCACATAGTTCAAGGTGAAAAAAAAATTTCCAAGCAAGAAAATGGTTTACCAAGATCAAGGTGAATATTTATTGCGGATGTAATCATTTAATGAATGATGATTCCTATCCAATGATGACCTAGGTTAATCATATGAAACGTTGATCTTAGGTTTTCTAAGATAATGTAAAACCCTAATTAGGTTAAATCATTTTGATATATATATTGTTAAGATGTCATTTTGACATGTATCATCAAAAATTAATCGTACTCAAGGACATCTGAAGATCAGACAGGGTTTTGACACAATGATTTTGATAGAAGCATTCAATTTATCAAAATAGATATAAGGCTACTGAGTAGTTCAGAAGGACATAATCATCACAGAAAGGTGATATCTTTATTATACTTAAAGGATCTAATATCATTAATTTGAGTTTTATTTCATTCAGGTCATATATCACTATTACTCTCTAACAATTGTAGTAGACTCAAAATCTCCTAACAGAGTGGACTTAACTGTCCTTGTTAAAATCTCTTAACCGAGTGCACACATGTATTGTGTTGCTAAAATCCTCTAACCAGGTAGATCTAGTTGATCTTATTGTTACTCCTAATAGGGTAAGATCACTGGAAGTGATCAACCTTTGTAAGCCTTAATCGAGAACTTTATTTCTGTAGAAGTGAAGCTTTGTGGGTTCGATCCCCACCATAATTTTTACCTTCTAACAAGGGTTTATGTGATACTAAAATACATGTGTCATGTGTATTGAAGTTTCATGTATGTTTTTGGTGCAGGACAGGCAAGGAGGATCCAATTAAGGACAGTCCCCACAAGTAGCCAAACACCACAATGCGGAATAACACAACACAACAATTGTTTCAACTAAATTTTCATTAACATGCCTGGCTGTAAGGCCTTCTGAGATAGGGCCAATTACAATCAGAAATAGTTCTACAAGATCACCAAGATCTAATCCAACTCCATCTAGTTCAGCTTTGAAACAAATCAGAAACTGATGGAAACCCTAAGGAAGATCTGAACTTGAGCTCACAAGCCTCCAAGAAATCTCCTTGTCTCCAAGAAAACAACCACTAGCTCTGCTATTACAAACTATCAGATAATAATCTAATCTTCAAGATCTCGCAGGGTCCAAGTCTAACTAGATCTTATTTCCTATTTGATGTCCCCCCAATATGCCTAAACAACTACCCAAGTACTCCTTAAATACTAATCTTTAGCCACAAGTCGATTGGAAGAAACAATTAACTCCTAACCCAAGTCGGCTCCTATTACTCTCAAATATTAAATGCAATACAAGTCAGCTCTCAAATAGCATTACAAACATTAATTCTCCATGTCGGTCTCTAGATCTACATAGGAGAATGCAAAAAAATCTACCAACAATAAATGTACCAAGTCGGCCAACCAAACCACCAAGAAATCCAGTCGGTAAACTAGAACTACTGATTGCCAGAGAAATAATCGAGCACCAATGAAATAATAGAGCAAGCATGTCGACTGAGCACCATAGGCATTGCCAAGTACAAGTTTTGTCAAGTGCCAGAAGTTTACCAAGTTCCCTTTAGTGACCAAGCCCCCTTCAATGACCGAGACCATTGGTCAAAGCTGTAACTGAGCAACACAGAACCAAAACAACACACCTCCATCCAGATTCACCGAGTACCCTAGAATGCCCCTACATTAGACACCCCAGGTTTGAAAAGATTTTCTCATATGCTGGAAGAACATCTTATGGGATTCAGCACATAAACCCCAAACTGGTTCTTCACATATAAGTCATCCAAATTTTCAGCTTGCATACTCTTCCACTTCAGTTTCCTCTATCTTTTCAAGTCTTTCCTTGATAACACACAAGCTTGTTCTCCATACTGATCATCCATACCTTCAGGATCCACCAACTCAACTTGGCTACCAATACTCAAGCTTCTCCTACCGAATGTTGTATCCAGCAAAGACATCAGGGAAAACTTCTTGTCAGCCTTCTCAATAGTCAACACATTCTTAACACAATCATACATAACTCTGTAATCATATTACCAAGGTCTACCGAGCAATATATCACAACTATTCATCTCCACAATATCACACAACACAAGATCCTTATACTGGCCAATCTAAACATCAACAAAACGTTGTTCTCTTACTTCCAGAGCATGATCATCTCACAACCAACCAATCCTATAAGGATAAGGATGCTTCATTCTATTCAAACCAAGTTTTTGAGCCATGTCCTCAGCAACAAGGTTATCAGTACTACCATTGTCGACAATAACATCACAAATTTTACCTCCAGACTTGCACCGAGTCCTGAACAACTTATTCCTTTGACAAGGTTCCTCCTTTATACCAAGCAATGTTCACCGAACCAGCAAGTTCTCAAATTCAGTTTCATTCTGAATGTTCTCATTTACCACAGTAGTTCATCGATCACGAAGCTTCTTTTGTGTACACTCAAAAGAACGGTGTCCTTCTTCACCACAATTATAACAAGTACCCTTAAAGATAACTCTACATGTCTTCTTCTTCAATTCCATACATTTTTGTTCATCTTCTACAATCGGTTTATCCTTCACTGAGTGATCAATCTTTTCCTTCCCTCGGGGATTACTATGTTGTCTCCTTTTCAACTTATCTTCTACCTTCAGAGCATACTGATAAGCATCTTCAACAGAATCAATCTTCAGCATACCTATCTCATCCTGAATATTAAATCTCAAATCATTCACATACTAAGCTACCTTTTCCTTACCAAGTTCTTTGTGTCCAGACCGAATAGTAAGTTTTTAGAACTCCTCGGTATAATCTTCAACAGTCAAATCTTTCTGCTTCAGATTCTATAACTTCTTAAACAAGTCAACCTCATAGCCAGCAGGTATGAACTTAGCCCTTAATTTAGTCACCATCAACCTCCACCAATTGATCTTCATTTCACCTTCATCTTCTCTATCTCTTTGTAATTCTTTCCACCAAAGAGTAGCATGTCCTTTCAACTTAGGTTGTGCTAATCTCACTCAAAGAGGATCTTCAATTTCTTCAAGATCAAATAACTCTTCTAATTCACCAATCCAATCAATCAAGTTCTCAGGTTTCAAAGTACCAGAGAAAGTAGAAACTTCCATTTGGTAACTATTACTTAACCGAGCTCCAAATCTATGTAACCGACTAGTTCTATCTTCACCAGATCTATCTCTTCGGGCATCACCACTAGATCTAGTAGCTTCAAAGTCTTCAATAGCTTCCTCATAACCATCTTTAGTACCAACATTTTGAGGTACACTAGTCATAGCCCTCATGATCTCAGCAATCATGTCATTCTTCATCAATTCCATCTCAGATCTAAAATCAGATTTCACCTTCTCTGTAATCTTTGATTCCACAGCATCACAGAGATCTTCAATTACTTTAGGGTCCAATCTTCTTAGAGGCATCCTTCAAGATTTTTGAAAACCCAAAGCAATAAGTCACCAACAAGGTCCTGGTGCAAAACAGCCTCAACTCATTTACACACTCAAGATCTTCAAGCTCTGATACCACCTAGCACAGGATAGGCAATGAGGATCCAATTAAGGAAATTCCCCACAAGCAGCCAAACACTACACAATGTAGAATAACACAACACAACAATTGTTTCACTGAATTTTCATTAACATGCCCAACTATAAGTCCTTTTGGATTAGGGCCAATTACAATTAGAAAGAGTTCTGCAAGATCACCAAGATCCAATCCAACTCTAGCTAGTCTAGCTCTGAAACAAATCAGCAATTGATGGAAACCCTAAGGTAGATCTGAACTTGAGCTCACAAGCCTCTAAGCAATCTCCTTGTCTCCAAGCAAACAACCACTAGCTCTGCTATTGAAAACTATCAGATAATAATATGATCTCCAAGATCTCGCAGGGTCCAAGTCTAACCAGATCCTATCTCCTATCTGATGTCCCCCCAATATGCTTAAAAACTACCCAAACACTCCTTAAATACCAATCTTCAGCCACAAGTCAGCTGGAAGAAACAATTAACTCCTAAGCCAAGTCATCTCTCAAATAACCTTACAAACCATTAATTCTCCATGTCAACCTCTAGATCTACATAGGAGAATGCAACAAAAGCTACCAATAATAAATGCACCAAGTACCACAGGCATCGTCGAGTACAAGTTCTGTCGAGCACCAAAAGTTTATTGAGTTCCCTTTAGCGACTGAGCCCCCTTCAATGACTGATACCATCAGTCAAAGCTACAACCGAGTAACACAGAACCAAAACAACACACCTCCATGCAGATTCACCGAGTACCCTAGAATGCCCCTGCATCAGTTTTATTAATTTTCTTGCATGCATTTACATTTCAGTTATGGTATTGAATGTATGGTGAATGAAATCTACACATTCGATTATTGAAGTTAATGTTTACAAGGATTAGTTTGAAAATATTTAAGGGTACTTATTCACCCCTCCCCTCTCAGTATAAACCTTTCTATAATTCCAACATATGGATCTCCTATTATGACTTTAGTTTCTCTGTGGTTTTAGTTTAAGTAACTAAATCTTATTTGAATGATCTTGCATGAGAAGTTATTTTATGTTATATTGATTTGGATATCAAGGGTGTCTCAGATTAGTTGAAGAAATAAATTTCTTTATATAATTTATCTAATTGGTTCTCTCAAGTAGAGAAAATTCAAGTAGATAAGTTATAGTAACATAAATAACTTATTCCTTTTTAAAGAACTGAACAATGGACAGATCAATACAAGTAGTGGATTTAAACATTGTCTTGAAGAGTAATAATTTAAGATTTCAATAGGGATTGACTCTATTGCCCACAAAAAAATAAGGAACTGGTCTTTTAAACATCATTAAAATTCATATCCAATTAGTTATAAAAACAAAGGTAGAAGTAGGATAGGGATATAAATTAGCTTGGTTCAAATTTATTATGTCAATTTGGATCAATTAGGAAAAGTATAGATTGTAATCTGCATAAGAATCACCATTTTCAGCAATATAAGTAGTGGTAAGGTACACCTCATGCCTAGGTTTTGCAGAACCTAAAAGAGTAGGGAATAACAACCACAATGGTTCATTCTGTTAGTTGGCCAAGTAAATTGTGAAACCTAAATATAGATTTTGGCATACTCTTATGGTATCACAATCTGTTGATTTGGGAACCAACATGACCAAAAGATCAACTACCATGTCGTCTTCTTTATAATGGTATTAAATCATAAATAATATTTAGAATTTTTTTCCATTTTTTTTAATTTTCTAGTTTGTACATTCCACATTATAAGAGTAGCAATCACCACAAACGAGTTACCTTTCACTTTTAGCTTTTACACTTCTACCAATTTAATAAGGGAGAAATTAAGAATTAATGTGTCATATCTTTTTTTTTGCAAAAGTGGCAAGCCAATGATATATTTATATTACTAATAATAATGGGTTCAAGAGATCAATAGAGAAAGAACTAGAAAGAAAACCCTATATCCTTGCTCGATACAATATAGAAAAATAAAAAGAACCCTCCTAAAACATAGGAAATATGATATTGTTCTTTACATAACATATGGCCACAAAGCAGCCCCAAAAAGATGCAAAATTGTGCCTACACCACATAAGAAACTATAGAGAATATATAAGACATAGATTCTCATATGACCACCAAGAAAAATTGAGGTCATGCTCTTTTGACCAAAGGAAACAGATTAACCAAAATATGATAATGCTTCATATCTTATCATATTATTTATGAGTATTCAAATTTATGGCTATTGTTGAATAAAAGAGCCTTGCTCATCTCTTATGATAACAATCAAATCAATAAATATGTTGTTTCTTATTAATACTCCATTTCAATTGAGTTTAACAAAACCTTCTAGGTGGGCTCGAGAATTCCTATTTTGTAGCTTTCACTTTACTCTTAATTAATTAATAATGAAAAAATCTTATCAATTATTATTGTTCCTTTCTTTTTTAATTTTGTTTTATGATAAATGCTTGGTTGGAATTGAGTTACCTATATTTATTTTTGAAGTCTACCTTTTTATGTTGAATGTTGTATATGATGTAGATTTTATATTTGTGTTATGCTATGTATTTTAAAACACTTCAATGATATGATAACTTTATGAAGCATCCTAGCATAAAATATACATAGATCCATAGGAGAAGATGAAAATGAGTGAATAGTAGAATGGGTTGATTTATGATCCATATAGATAGTAGGAGGATGCAAATAAATATAGAAAGATTCTTTATATAAATGTTCAAGTATGTCCATACTAGATCCTTAAGTAAACTAGGAGATGAGAAATAAATTACAAAAATATGTGTTAAGTTTGTAAATGAACAAGGATATGGACAATATGAATGAAATTATAGTATTATTTTACTATTTAAATAAATTTTAATCTTGCTAATTATTAAAATATCATTAACTTTAAATAATTATAATTAACAAGCAAGAAAGATTTTACCTATAAATATATATTAATAGAACCATCAATTATTGTGCAACAAATCATTATGTTTATCAATAATATGATTATGTAATAAAGGATGTAAGGAGGTGTTGATTAAAATGTACATGAAAAGTTAAAGATCTATATGGATTATGCATACTATCATTATGAGAGGTATCACCAAGAAAAATAATATCATGGATATCTATATGGCTCAAATGATCTATAACAAGACACATCATCAAGTGTGAAACAAGGTATCTCATTTAATGATATAAATCCATGGAGACAAACATAGGGCTATCATGTTGTGTAAAATAGAGGTAAATAGAGGTTATCATGAGACACAATACTATGTTGAATAGATAAAGAAGGTGCAATGATGTTCGCATGTTACATCTTCATAAGGTAAAACCTAATTAATTGTATGTTTTTCATCATCACAAACCATGAAATGATGACCATGTCCTATCCTATTATCTCAATGGTAAGAGAGGGGAGATAGCATCTAGGTCTAAGTTCCAACCTAAGACAATTATTGTCCTCAAATAGTGGACAAGTATCTTCTATGCTACCCTCTAAATTCGTCAAGGTGACGTCATTAGTGAACCCTTTCTTTGAGCTTGATTATTACTTTATGGGTTTAGTAGAGTTCTCCTTCGTGTTTGTTTCTCAGGTGTCTTGATGTGAATTTTGTGTTATTAATACATTAAAGATTTAATTAAGATTAATTATGAAACTAAAATAATTATATCTTATGAATATGAAAATATTAAATATATAGATATTTAATTAACGAAAAATTAATTAAATATCATTGATGATTTAAAAGACTTAATTAAAATTTTAATTATGAAAATAAAGGTTTAATTAAATATTATTTATCTAAATCTAAAGTTAATGTTCAAATAATATAAATTGATATTAATTATCAAATTGTTTCTTAAGTGGTGCTAAAGATATTAATTATAATTAAATATAATCATGTGATTATATGCACACCAGTCTAAAGAAACTAATTTATTAGTTCTAAATTAGAAGGTTGAGTTAAGAGACTTAACTAAGCGATTAGTAATAAAAAAAAATTAATAAATTAATGAATTGATATTTAATTATTAATTTGCATATTATTGATATGCTAAAAAAATTAATTGTTAATTAAATATTATTTGGCAATTAAATTTGCACATTCAATTAATAAAATTGAATTATAAATTTAAGATTAAAAGTTGAGTGATTTGCATGAATTGAAATTATTAATTAAATAAATAAATAATTCTTTTAAATGGAGAATTGATAAAAATAAGGAGTTGAGTGTTGATTTATGTAATTTTGAGTTTATTATTTTATTGTTTTTAACAATTGAGTTCTAATTCTTGATTGTGAATTGCATGTTTAAAGTTTGGTTTGCTGAGTTTTCTTTATTAGAGTCCTTTTTGGCCATTATTCAACACACAGGTTTTAGAAATTACAAGTTATGTGTTTAAATTCTGAAGTTAAAGAATTATTTCAAAGCTTGGGGTTGAAGTCTGTATTTTGGTTTTCTTCTTCTTCTCAACAAATCAACTTGGTATTTCAAGGTAGGGGTTTTTGAATCTTTTTTTTATGTGCAGTTTCTATTGGAAAGATCATTTTCTTTGTGCTTGATTGATTGTGAGATTGGCTCTGAGTTTGAATGAGGTTCTTTTGATTTTCTTAGAGTTGTAAAGACTAGTACAATTTTCTTGTAAGTTTTTGATTAAGGTAAAAACAGGTTTTGAATGGGCCCCAAAACCATATACAAATAGTTTTTGAGGGAACTATAACCCAGAGAAAAACAATAGGAAGTATTAGCTCAATACAAAGAGAGACAACCGGGGAACAAGATAAACCTTACAGAACCCCCTAGCATAAACTACCAGAAGAATTACCAGCAATACAAACCCAGCATTACAACAGCAGCCAAAAAAAATTTATCAAGAAGTCTCAAGCTACCAAGACCAAACGAGTAAGACCCATGCCTTACAGAATCACCATATATCTAGGGTTTTTTGGCTCCCAAAACTGATCATAAGGGTTTTGATGGATCCCATAACCAGATTTAATGAAACATCAACTCACAAAAATATGCAAATAGAACTTCAGCTGCACCAGACCATCAGGGTTTTGAAAGGCTCCCCCAACCTTATTGATAGCTCCCATTGCCAAAATGGGATTTGACCTCCAATAGATCTGGCAGACAAACCAGTCCACCCTTTCATGACCATCCCAAAGACAAAACAACAGCTTATGAATATGTGCTAAAAAATATTCAGCTGCACCATAGTATTTAGGGTTTTGAATGGATCCCCCTACCATTAACAAGGAAATGGGCATGAGGAAATCTCCCCAAACCACCAAGTCACGATCTGCCAGAAAAAAGAAGAGACATTGAAGGATCTCTGGCACAAACAGGACATTCCAGCAAAGGCCGAGCCCTATAGGGTTTTGAAAGGCTCCCCCAACCTTTAACAAAGAAATGGAGAAGAAGAAGAGTTTTCCCCACTCCACCAGTTTACAACTTGCCAAGCAAAAGATGAATCCATCACAGATCTCTGGCAAAAACCATGCCCTCCAACTATGGCCGAACTCTCCAACAAAACCCCAAACCGCCTCTTCCATCCAGCTGCTAGCCACTTCAATAGGCAGAGCCTCCACCTCAGAAGGAACTTCCACCCCTATAGAAAGCAAGAAAGAGGTGTTAAGAGGGAAAAAAACCTTCACCTCAAAATAGGCTTCCACCTCCATAGGAAACAGGGTAGAGGAGAGATGTAGAAGAGAAACCAACAGTTGCCATAGAGCATTAGTGTGCAACCCCACCTCTATAGGGATTCCACACAGGATCACTCCAACCAAACCAACACCCCTCTCCCAAACAACTGGAAGAAGCGATGGAACCCAAAAAAAACCCACCCGTGAGGTTCCCAAGAACAATCCAACACAACAGGATCCCAAAGCTGGACCCAACACCACCGCTCTCCATCACTCTTTTGATGAGGCAAGGGCCACCTCCACTCCAAGAAGGAAAGGGTAAGAAACCCCCCAAAATCTATGTCATTGCAGGGAGCCCAGGCCCAAATAGTCAACTTAGGAAAAAGGCAACAGCACCCCCCATGACTGTTGTTGCCCCCCCCCCCTCAAGTGCTTCCACAGACCCCCACCTGGGTCGTCATCCTCTTCATCTACTGCATCCTCATCTCCATCACTACTGAGAACCCCTCCCGCTCCCGCTCTGCAACCACTCCCACTCCCACCCAGCATTTCAAAAAATCTCCCAATTTTTTATTATCAAATTTTCTTGTAAGTTGTGTGTATGGCATAACTAATATTCTGAGAAAGTTTGTCTGAAAACCCTAGGAGAGAAGATTTAAAAGAAATCATGTGTGTTAGTATTTACAATTGTTTTTTTCCCAATTTATTCAAATTTAGTTAAAATATATAGTTGCATTCTTGATTACGAACCTATGTGTTTACAGTTACTTGCATGTCGGGTTGAGGGTTTGAAAACATATGGTTTTACTATAACTTTCATTGTAGATGTCTCCTTCAAAATTTAAAGACACTTTCAAACACCCATTTGGCTTTTATTTAAGATTTATAAAAATATGACAGGGTTATTTTGTACGGACATGGTCAAATATTGATTGTTACAGTGCGACTACGTCTATTTGAGCTTGATTTTTCAATCAGAGATAGGCAAACAATCATCCATAATTTTTGCAAAATAAATAATTAGGAAAATCACTTTAGTGAGATTGTAAATAATTCTATTATGGATGGTGTGTCCTATTTTTGTGAAGATCCAACAGTTCAAAACAAATTTATGGTCTTTTTATCGAACTGGTAACTTTCATTCCTGAACAGAGTTGTTAGGGAGATTGATTTTCTTTTTACACCATTTAAATGACCTTATCTTTATGACTAGAAATAATAAAAAATATGTGGAATTAAATTATCATTCCATAGATATAACTTTTAAACATTTATCCTTCCATATGAGTTTGTGCCATTTAAATTACCGACTAATTTACATAGAGAAAATACACAAAAACTCACTATTATAAAGTTTAAAATTATTTTTCCTTATTATTAAATCTTATTAATTTAAAAATAATAATTAATTTGATAACTATTAAACAATTAATATAACTGATCTACTCAAAATTTATAATTTCAAATTATGATTAATTGAGATTATAGGGATTCAAGAGTAAAATTAGGTATTAATATCACTCTTTAAATGAATGTTAAGTAAGAATTATACTTAATGACGTAATTCATATTGAAACATTTGTGGAATAGAAAACTAAATCATAATGAGACATAACTAGACCCTTCAAATATATTTCATTTGTGTGCTCTATGTCATTGTGCTATGTGTGGGTGCATATTGTCCATTTGGGTAGAGTGTTGCCCTAAGTGGATTTTGTCTTTTAGACTTGGATTTTTATGTTTTATAATTTTCCTATCTTTTGGGTTATATTGTGGGAATTTCATAGCTATTTTAATTTCATGATTGGTTTGTGTGTGATTTTGGTTGCATTGATGGGTTATGTTATGTTTTCCATTGAGTCTCAATCTTCATGTTATTTGACCACAAGAAGTGGAAACTATTATCATGTTGATATTGGATATACTTGGTCACCTTTTTTGGTGTCATTAGATTGTTCTATGTTCTAAATGATAGTTTTGTGGATTATGTTTTACTCCATGTTTGGAGATAGATGCTACTGGTGCTTTTTGATGATCATTGATCTTGCGATATGGTAACCGTGTGGATTTGTATTTAATTTATTGAGATGTCCATTATGGGGTGGACTATTTGGATCCTTGTATAGAATGTGTTCCTTGATTGTGCTCTGACACTTTACTTTGATGAGATTATTGACTTAATCATTAATGAGAAGTATTTTATGGTTTTGGTTTTTCCTTCTCTTTGGTTCTTTTGTTGGGAGCATTAGGGTAGGTTATCTAGGAGTGTAGAAGGGAAGTGGCTTACTTTGGAGGCGTTAGAGCCCTAAAGTGATTTGTCTGAGTATCCTTTGTAAGTTGACTTAATAAGTGATAACTTAATAAATTTATTGAGAGAAAACATTAAAAATATAATTGTGCCTCACTCATGCCTTGAGTGCTAGTACAAGCCAGGATGGGAGTGGGAGAAGATGTTTGCCCATCTAGAGAGAGTTGAGGTCTAGCATAGTTGGTTTTCCTTGTCTGTATGAAAGGACTACTGATACCGCATAAAGTCACTAGGGGGTTAGGGTCCAAAGAGACTACTAGGTGACCTTAGAGTTGACTTATGTGATGACACTTCCCTATATGTGTCATAGGTTCCTACGTTGTAATTGGTACACCTATTTTGTGTCATGATCATTTATACTTGATAACCTTGTAACCACTTATTACCATTTTATCATGTGTACCATTGCATTAGTCTTGCTTGTTTGGTTGTTTCTGTATGCACCCTAAAATGGTCGCCTAGACTTTGGGCCCCCATTTTTGCAATTTATCAAATCCCTGAATCAATATTTTGAAATATCAACATTTTATCAATTATATCAATTTCCTTGATCAAATCATAATCAATTCAATATTTCCTAAGGTTTGAATTTTATTTAATTTAAAAGAGAAAATAAAAATAAAAATCTTATTTAATTAAGAGAACTTGCTCTCTTTTAATTAATTAAAAATCTCTTTTAATTAAATAATAAAATCATTTTATCCTAAGCCTTTATTTAATTAAAAGGAATTTCCTCCCCTTTTATTTAAATAAAAAATCTTCACTTTTCTTCTTATCCTTGTTGCACAAATAAAGTATTTAATTTTTATTTATAAAGAAAAATAAAATAAAAAATAAAAGAAAAGCACTTTTTGTCTCACATGGACATAAATTAAATGCTCAACATAAAGTAAATGCTTCTAATTTTTCTATTGGAGGATATTTGTGCACAAGGATCAAGCTTCTTTTTTTCTCCACCGTTGATTAAATCTTTTGCCTCTTAATCTCCATGGTCCATTGATTTTTCACCTCCTATAAAAGAAGAGCTCTCTTCTTCATTTTCATATCCATGTTTTATGCTATTATTATGCTACAGGTTTTCTAAGTCATTGAAGCTTTTGGAGATATTCTTGCATCAAGTTTTGAAGATTTGGAGCATCATTGACATTCATTTTACATCTACATCACATCCTAGCTTGCATCATAGTTGCATCATCATGGTATCATTTCCTTTCATGTTTTAGATTAATCTCACATAGTTTAATTAGAGGGTTTGTAACTCTTTCATTTCTATTTTCATAGCTTAATTGCATCTTCATTCTCATAAGATTAATTTGCATTCTCATATAGATTTGCATATCATTGCATTCATTTGGAATCTCTCATTGTGTGGTTGACTAGCAAGGTCATGAGTTTATAGCTCTAGCTGAGAGCAATTTTACAAATCTTGCAACTCCATGCATAGGGAGCTATGGATCGATTTGTGAGGGCTCATTCTTGAGTTTCCTTGCATGTAAGGATTCATAGAAGTGCACTACTTTTGTGTGTACAGTTTCCTTGGGTGAGGCTCGGTGTTATCTCCTCAGCATAGTGGGAGTGGACTTCTCAGTTCCACGTGGTCAGTGGTAGTGATTCTATTACCATTGAGATCCAATGTTCATGACTTGGTTCTTGGATGATCCTCGATGTTTCTTCTATCTTCTTGTTCTTTTCTTGGAGACTTTCTCATGAGATGTATATCTTGTATTTCATTTTATGTATTGGTTAGTGACATTGATTTCAAAAAATGTATATGTACTTGTATTGTATTATTGTTATCCATGTGACATGTGCAGTGGAAGTTGTATTATTATGTATGCCATGATATATCAGTTGTACTTTATAGATTGTATCTTTGGTTATATTGATGTAATGAATGCATCTTACTATTCAGTTGAAATGGAAATGTTAGTGTACTTAATGATTTGAGTTATTTTCATGATGATTAAGTAAATGATTATGAATACTTCAATTTGGGTTTTAAAATGAACCTAAGATATATCATGTGATTATGTGTTGGAATTTTACTTCTAGTAGATTAGTTAGCTTATACATAATTCTATGTCATAGAACCCTTGAGACTTGTAATTTGTTAATGATTTACATTTAAGAATATGTATTGTCTTATGTTATATTGCTTCAGCATTGTTATTTATTATTGATTGTAAACTCTTAAGAAAAAAATTATTCAATAAATTTAGTAACATGTTTTAGGTTAATTTATCTTGGGTTCCTTGGCAGGGCATTACATGTTGGTAAAATGGTCATCTGTCCCCTAGGGATTCGTGACATGACTTAACTACCTCCTGTGTCTTCTATAAGTCTAGTGGTTGTATCAAGCATTAACAGGTCGATCTTTTGGTGCAACGACAACCACTACTTGTAACAAGTGGTATCAAAGCTTGGTCATAGGTTTGAATCCCCTCGAGTAGCGTTGAGGGGGAGATTGTTGGTAAAATGGTCAGTCCTCCCCTCGGGATTTGTGGCATGGCTTAACCACCTCATGTGTCTTCTATAAGTCTAGTGGTTGTATCGGGCATTAACAGGTCAATATTTTGGTGCAACGACAACCACTACTTGTAACATTACATCCATACTACCCTTAAGTAAACTAGGAGAAGAGAAATAAATTATGGTATTATTTTACTATTTAAATAAATTTTAATCTTGCTAATTATTAAAATATCATTAACTTTAAATAATTATAATTAGCAAGCAAGAAAGATTTTACCTATAAATATATATTAATAGAACCATCAATTATTGTGCAACAAATCATTACTTTTATCAATAATATGATTACATGTAATAAATGAGGTAAGGAAGTATTGCTTAAAATGTACATGAAAAGTTAAAGATCTATCATGATTATGCATACTATCATTATGAGAGGTGTCACTAGGAAAAATAACATCATGGATATCTATAGGACTCAAATGGTCTACAACCAAACACATTGTCATATGTGAAACAAGGTATCTCATTTAATAATATAAATCCATGGAGACAAACATAGGGCTATCATGCTATGTAAAATAGAGGTAAATAGAGGTTATCATGAGACACACTACTATGGTGAATAGATAAAGAAGGTACAATGATGTTCACATGTTACATCTTCATAAGGTAAAACCTAATTAATTGTATGTGTGTCACCATCACAAATCATGAAATGATAACATAAAGATGTGATACATTGAATTAAGAATGAATATACGAAGATAAATCATGTCAAAATTAAGAATGGATAAAATCATTAATCAACTTCCGTTATCCAAATTTTGACAATTTCATAAAGTAAGCCCTTATTAATTGTTTGTTCGTCGGATACAGATATATAAAAATAACTTTTGTTGAAATCAACTCCATCTATCACAAAGTTTGACATCTTGATAAAGTAGAACTTTATTAATTATCTATACATACCTCCAAAACCATAAAATAGATATAAAAATAATACTCTGCACCTACCTCATTTTAAAATGTCATTTCATGACACACTCAAAATAATCAAGTCACTTAAAACCCAAAAAAGGGTAAAGAAGAAAAGCATGAGAATGTACTTGTCTCCATTTTCTTTTCCTACTTCGATAACAACTCTAACTAAATGGACCCCAAAACACTATTAATTAAATCACACATAATGTCCTATAAATTAGGAGACCTATATTAAACCCTCACAAAGGTTGCATTCTAGATCGCGTCTAAATCTAATAAAAACCATTTCCCTGTCCATGCCGTCTAGGATTCTCCAAATGACGTCATCACACACGCCAGGGGGGGCTCACAAATGTGTACGCAGAAATTTGAACAGTAAATTTTATTTTGAAGCAATGTAAGCTTAGCAGAAGAAAATTTCTTTTTAAACGAGCTTCGCGTGCTTGTAAATTTTCTCATTATATATTGAGATGGAGGAGACTCAGTTGTGAAAAGAAATTATTATTATTTTCTGATCTTCTTTCCATTTTGCAGGCTGCGCATGGAAATTCATGCACTGCATATGTTATAAATCTCCATGCCCAGCTTGCAAAAATGCCAAGAAGCTCAGAATTCTTCATTCAGATCATTTTTCTTATGGATTTCAGTGTTTTTGCAGGTTTGTATGATCTTGGTTGCTTCTGTTCATGAGCTTGATTTGGTTTCTATGATCATGGTTGCTTCTTAATTGAGTGTAGGATTAGATGCAGTTTGAATATTGCCAAGGTTTGATTTTCTGCAGGGCTTTTAGATCAGAGGTTTTTTTTAATGGTATGTTATGTGTTTTTTTGTTTTCTTTTTGGGGATGGATCAAAATCCTTACTAAACTCGTCTAAGTATGATATGTATTTTTAGAGTCTTTTTATCTTTGGAAAGATAGAAATTTGGAAATAACATGTAAATAATTATCAAGTCGTTTGTTATTTTGAAAGTCATAAAACGTCTGACCATAAAAATAATTAAAGAATCATATTAACTGTCTAGTCTCTTTCTGTTTCAAGAACTTTTGTTTATGTTCATTTTCAATGTATGTTAAACTCGTGGTTTATTATAATGTTCTTATATAGATATAATGTAAGCTAATAAAGTTGTTTGTCTGCACTTGTATATTTGTCAAAGCCCCACGACCTCTTCCTTTCATAAGGTTCAATTTTGTTATTTTGACTGTTAGATGGAGCCACAATGTACAAACACATGATTATCATGCTTTCCACAGTTCTTTGTCATCCCAACATAGACTTTGGGGTCATAGTGTTCATTATTGATCTTATCAAGCTTGCTTAGCTTATACTACCTCACAAACCCATGATAGAAGCACTCTTGATTGGTTGGATAGTGACGAAGTTCTTCACTTGGCATTTTCTCTTCTCCCACCAAGAACCCAAGTGAGTTTTGTTTCCATTTGTTATATATGCTATTAGATTTGATTTTTCAGTTCATGGATGCCCATGTATAAAATAATTTTCATTTATTCATATGAAGCTCTAAAATTCTCTCCAAACTTCTTTACCTCTTCTAGATCAAAGGTTTTTTCATGGTATGTTGTGTGTGTTTTTTGTTTTTTTGGAGGGATGGTTCAAAATCCTTATTAAACTCATCTTTTTATGTTTGGAAAGATAGAAACTTGGAAATAACATGTAAATAATTATCAAGTCGTTTGTTATTTTGAAAGCCATAAAA
Source organism: Chamaecyparis obtusa (assembly GCA_027943335.1). Classification (NCBI taxonomy): domain Eukaryota; kingdom Viridiplantae; phylum Streptophyta; class Pinopsida; order Cupressales; family Cupressaceae; genus Chamaecyparis; species Chamaecyparis obtusa. The sequence goes on from BSBK01004848.1 coordinate 130,869, forward strand.
TGTTTGACCATAGAAATAATTAAAGAATTGTATTAGTTGTATAGTCTCTTTCTATTTCAAGAACTTTTGTTTATATTCATTTTCAATGTATGTTAAACTCGTGATTTATTATAATGTTCTTATATATATATAAATGCAAGCTAATAAAGTTGTTTGTATATAGGTAATGTACTTGTATACATGTCAAATCCCCACAACCTCTCCATTTCATAAGGTTCAATTTTGTTATTTTGATTGTTAGATGGAGCCACAATGTGCAAACACGTGATTATCATGCTTTCCACAATTCTTTGTCTTCCCAACATAGACTTCGGTGTCATAGTGTTCATGATTGGTCTTATCAAGCTCCCTTACCTTCTACTACCTTACAAACCCATGATAGAAGCACTCTTCATTGGTTGGATAGTGACAAAGTTCTTTACTTGGCACTTTCTCTTCTCCCACCAAGAACGAATCTTAGCCATGAGATTGAGAGTTTAAGATAATGGTCAAACCATTATGGGTTGGGCACCAATTCTTTTGTTTTTTGGGAGGGATGGTTCAAAATATTTACTAAACTCATATTTTTATCTTTGGAAAGATAGAAACTTGGAAATAACATGTAAATAATTATCATGTATGTCAAAATGTTTGACCATAAAAATAACTAAAGAATTATATTAGTTGTATAGTCTCTTTCTATTTCAAGAACTTTTGTTTATGTTCATTTTCAATGTATGTTAAAATCATGATTTATTATAATGTTTTTATATAGATATAATGTAAACTAATAAAGTTATTTGTCTGCACTTGTATATTTGTCAAAGCCCTATGACCTCTCCCTTTCATAAGGTTCAATTTTATTATTTTGATTGTTAGATGGAGCCACAATGTGCAAACACGTGATTATCATGCTTTCCACGGTTCTTTGTCATCCCAACATAGACTTTGGGGTCATAGTGTTCATTATTGGTCTTATCAAGCTCACTTACCTTATACTACCTCACAAACCCACGATAGAAGCACTCTTGATTGGTTGGATAGTGACGAAGTTCTTTACTTGGCATTTTCTCTTCTCCCACCAAGAACGAATCTTAGCCATAAAATCGAGAGTAACATAATGGTCAAACAATTATGGGTTGGGTACCATTTCTTCATGTGCTCAAGCCCTTTCCAATGGCTATGGAAAGTTTGATGTCCATGAGTTCCACCGCTCCCTTTTGAATTTATAGGTATCATTACTTAATTGTTTCACCACTTCTTGAGGTAGTTATTGGTTTGATGGTTTTGTTCAAAATTTTGGCTTGCTTAGACTTTGGCATGTGATTCTATTCAACTCATCTTCTTCTGTGAATATAATTAGGTAATACTTCTTTATACAACATGTACTGAACTTATTCCTTAAAAAATAATGAATTCACTTAAAATTATTATTTTTTATCTTATATTTTATTGAATCAAATTTGAATCTGATATTCAATATATTTAAAATAAAAAAAAATCTATTCATCTAATTTTAATATAGACAGATATTTGAATCTAATATTCAATATATTTTTAAAAATAATAATCTATTCATCTAATTTTAATATAGACAAAGATATGCTAGATGATCAATCAATAAATTTTTTACTACTTTTTAGCTATTTAAATATATAAATTTATTGAGAAATAGTCCACTTAATTGCCTATTATGTGAGCGATCTCAAATTTCTTATCCAATGAATATTTCTTTTCTCTTTTTAAATCTTGTGAAGAATGGTTAATATTGTCACAAAAGCTTGCACTCATGCTTGAGGTATGACCTCAAGCAACCTTGTGAAATATTGAATTAGCCTCCAAGTGTAGGACCTTGTGCATGTGAGGCCGAGTCTCCAGAGAAGACCAACTTCCTTTCATTCAAGGTGCACCTAAACTAACAACTTGCAAGGAAAAGGAGAAGAGGGATTACAAAAAAGTAAAGGAGGTGTTACACAATATTGAAATTGTGGTAGCTCCCTACCTATAACTATACAAACATCAACAAAGCACCCAAACATACACAAATCTCAACTCTAATCTACCCTCCAAGGACTCATATACAAGTTAGAAATAATGAGATGCTAAAAAGAAGGATCATCTTTGAATATAGAAAAGAAACATTCAACACTGGGCAAGAAGCATGCACAAGATAGTTAAATGGGAGAAAAGGTAAAAATAGATATTTCTATTCATGTAAGGAAAAGGAAAATTCACAATTGCAGGGCTTAAGCTACTACAAAAGAACAAGGGAGAACAACCCAAAAAATATGTACAAAGTTTCTTTTTATAGAGTCAACATAGCTTAGATTTTTAAACTTAATTTCAAACCCCAAAAAAAACTAGAGTCAAGTTACAAAATATTAGGTCAATGAAATCATCACACTATCATCGTTGTGTGTACTTTGATCCATAAAGTGATAGAAAATAACCAAATGAAAGAACTCTACAACCAAGAAGAGACCCATGCCCTACAACAAGATATGGTGTTGATTTGTGTCTCTGTCAGAAGGAATGACACTTGTAAGTAATAAATAAGCATGGAGTAGCAGCTAGGTGGCATCTACAGGAATGGGTTCAAGTAATTCAACATTGAATTAAGCTCTTGTGACATGTCATAACCACTGGAAGTCAAATCGGGTCACTGGCATGAAAGTCCATTAGGTGTAGAAAACACACTAAACTTACATATCATAGAGACAACAAATATGTCACCCCAATACAAGTGTGTTGGTCTGTCAGAGAGACCCAACCAAACTCCCTCTGACAACTTTATGTCTTACCAACCAAGGAGTAGACCCTATGTATTTTAGAAAGACCATCATAGAGACAAGAAATATCTCTCGCTAATAACTTCTTGATGCTTAATCAAAGAGATCCAAATTGAACTCAAGTCAACCATTTGCCTATCTTGTTGATGTTGCCAATGTGGAAAATACAACATGTTTTCTACTAGCTCTTATGTGTTTCATCAGAGAGACAACCAAGATGTCCTCTTGATGGCCCTACAATTTGGTTGGAGAGACCTAAACAGATCTCCCCTTGACTAAGAACTGTCTCCCTGAGCCGGATGATCATCGAAGATACCCCAAGGATCTCTCCCCGATGACTACTTGATGTTTTTTAAGAGAGACGCATAAATAACTCCTAGTGACTAAGGATCATCTCGGTGATGAAGAAAATACGCTAATGTTTTATTACATTGCCTTTTGTAGAAAACACGTTGAATTATTGATAGAGTACCAAAAATACATTGAATTTGTAAATCTTGTTGAACCAATGCAAAAAACATGCAGAATATTAACCCATGATAAATATCTCTAATCGATTATCATTGATGGGTTTAATGGTGGAAAAATAGCCAACATTTCTAACATCTCAGAGGAGATGCTTTCCTACTAAGCATTAATCAATGGAATTTAAGAAATGCATTGGGAATTGAGTCACCAATGTCAAAAACACATCAAAGTTTTGATAGAGTGTTGAAAACACATTGAAATTGCCACACTTGCAACAACCATGAAATCTACAACTTTGCAACCTAAACTAAACATCAAAAAAATATTTCTAGGGAAAACAACCTGTACTCATGCACTTATTAGAAATTTGATAGCACCTATTCTAATATGTAAAAATAATTACACAAAAAAGCTATACAAATCCATTAACTAGCTTATTAAAGTATCTTCCCTTTCTAACCATATTTTTGTTCCTTTCATGCACATGGGCAACCAGTCAAGGTGGGAAACATGACAAGCACTTCTCATGTTGTTGGAATGCTCGCCAAGCATAAAAAACTAGTAAGATCTCCAAACATTTGTCATTTTCATTTTTAGCATGATAGAATTGCTCCTACATGTGATACTTACCCTCATGCTTTGATGTAAGCATGACTAGGGACAACTTGCATATTTATTTCATAGCTAAATGTCTTATGGGGCATCCTCTTGATGTTATTGGGTCTAAGAAATCATCTTCAACCTTTCTATTATGCTCTACAACATTGGTATCATTCTAGGTTGAACGTGTCTCATCTTTATCTTGTAAAGAGATTAAATTTTTCACCTATTAATTATGCTTCTCATGATCCACCTTCTCCTACTATATCTTTTGGTTCTACTCTTATTTTCCTTATAACAGATCTAATTCCTCTTCCTCTTTAAAAAAGGGATCATTGTCAAAAATGTATTCCTCAAAGAGAGGAACCTCTTTATTTTCTTTCTGCAATTGTTGCAACTTTGATTTCCCCATTGAGCCATGTGAAGGCTCATAAGAAATAGATTGTACCTCTTCCCATGACAACTTTTTATCAATCTCTTTTTGTGGAGGGTGCCTCCTAAAACTTGGAGTGGCAAGCTTGGGAGGAGGGGTTGCCTCTACTTCTAAATTTTACAACTTAGAAATCTTAAGATTCATTTGTCTCTCTGATATAGCTTCCTTTCTTGTGAGTTCCACCTCAAATTTCTTTACATCTCCCTCCCATTGCAGAGAGTGAAGGTAGGCCAAGAACTATGGTGTTACAAAAGGATCTAGACCAAAGAAAGGTTGTGGTCCAAATTGATATTTATAGTAGGATGGTGTCAAGGCAACATTATTCTCATAATATGGGGGGATGAATTTCTACAAGATAGATCTGATTTAAATCTCATACAAGCTACAAACTCATATAAAACTTGAAAAACATGGAATATTAGAAATGATCTTTACACATACCATCACTAGACTTGAAACCAGTACATTTTGCACTTGGAGTCATAATGGTGTTTGAAAGAACTACATCCAAAGGTTGTTGGAACTGAAAATAACACCCAAAATTTTAGTGAGTGAAACTTATATTGGTCCATTGGGAATTTTCTTGAAACTAATTTGAATATTTGTCCCACTAGGTGTGCCAAAAATTGTTGTCACAGAATTTTGAACCCATGTTTGAGGTATGACCCCCAAGAAACCTTGTGAAATATTGAAACAACCACCAAGTATGGGACCTTGTACACGTGAGAATGAATATATAAAGAAGGTCAAATTCCTTCCAATTAGGGTGCACTTAAACTAACAAATTGCATTAAAAATGGGAAGAGGGATTATAGATTAATGCTAGTGAGGTAAGATCATTTCATGGTTTGGCAAGTTTTTGCCAAAAGTTCATTAGGAATTTTAGTTCAATTTGTAATGCTATGACTAAGACTATGAGAGGAGATAAAAGAGAATTTAAGTGGACACATGGAGCTGATAAAAGTTTTGAGACTCTGAAGCAGAAGGTTGTTGAATCGTCTGTGTTAGCATTGTCTGATTTCAATAAGGTATTTCAAGTGGAATGTGATGCAAGTAGTAGTGCAATGGGAGCTGTGTTGAGTCAAGAAGGTAAACCAATTTCTTTCTTTAGCGAAAAGTTGAATGATGCAAAAAGGAAATATTATGTGTATGATCAAGAATTCTATGCTATTGTTCAAGCCCTAAAGAAATGGAGACATTATTTGATACCAAGTGAATTTGTGTTGTATACTGATCATAAAACTTTACACTAGTTGGGGAGTTAGAATAAGTTGAATCAGAGACATATGAAATGGGTTGACTATTGGTAGAGTTATACATTTGTGATAAAACATAAGAGTGGAGCCACTAACCGAGTTGCTAATGCATTGAGTAGAAGAATATCTTTGATGACTGAGATGAAAATTGAAGTTCTTGGTTTTGATAACATGAGAGATTCATATGAATTTGATCATGATTTTTCTGAGCCATGGATAAAGTGTAGAGAACCTATTCAAGATCAACCGAGTACTAAATGGGAAGACTATTTCATTCAAGGAGGTATGTTGTTTAAAGGTATTCAGTTGTGTATACCGAGAGGATCAATGAGAACTAATTTGATAAAGGAGAAACATAGTAGTGGTTTGGCTAGACACTTTGGTGTTGACAAGACATTGAATTTGCTTAAGGAGAAATAATTTTGGCCGCTGTTGTATAAGGATGTTCAAAAAATTGTGAAAATTTGTGGAATTTGTCAAGTTGCAAAAGGAGTAAGTTAGAATACTGGATTGTATACACCAGCTTCTATTCCTGAGAAACCTTGGATTGATATCAGTATGGATTTTGTTCTTGGCTTACCAAAGACAGTAAGAGGTAATGATTCTATATTTGTTGTTGTGGATAGATTTTATAAAATGGCACATTTTATACCTTATAGAAAGACATCAGATACAGTAAATATAGCAGATCTTTTCTTTAACGAAATTATCAAATTTCATGGATTACCGAGGAGTATCATCTCTGACTGAGACATTAAATTTGTTGGATACTTTTGGAAGACCCTTTAGAGAAAGTTTGGCACCGAGTTAAGGTGTAGTTCTACATTTCACCCACAGACTGATGGACAAACAAGAGTTGTGATTAGAATCTTGGGTAAACTTCAGAAATGTTTAGTAGGAGACACTCTGAGTAATTGGGATTCTATGTTGGCACAAGCAGAGTTTGCATACAATAATTCAGTGAATAGGAGTACTAGAAAAAAACCTTTTGAGATTGTAAATGGCATACAACCAAGAGGTATATCAGATTTCAGGGATATTGCTAATAAAGAGAAGAGAAGTGTTGAAGGAGTAAAGTTTACTGAGTTCATGAAGACATTGCATGAAGATGTGAAACATAAGTTGGAGAAAAGTAATCAAAAATACAAAGATAGAGCTGATAGGTCAAGAAGACATAAGAATTTTACAGTTGGTGATGAAGTAATGGTTCATTTGAAGAAAGGCAAATTTCCTGTTGGAACATATGGGAAGCTAAAAATGAAGAAGTTTGGTCCTTACAAGATTTTGAGAAAATTTGACAGTGGAAATTCTTATGAGATTGAGTTACCTGATGACATGGATATATCACCTATATTCAACATTGTTGATTTATATGAGTATCATGAATCAGATGAAGAAATGACAGAACTGAATGATTATCCTAAGAAAAAGATAGAAGAAGTTGAGCAGATTTTGGAACAAAGAGTTGGCAGAAGTACAAGAGGAAAATAGTATATGGAATATCTGGTAAAGTTGAAGAATAGACCAATTGAAGACAATTCATGGATTTCACAATCTGAGTTGGATTCAGCTCAGGTTGTACCTACTACATGATTCAGAGAATCATTTCAAATAACCCCAAGTGTCTGATGCAAGAGAATCTCAGGTCCTTGGCAATCATGTGTTAGCAAAAATAAGTTTCAGTTTTCCCGTGTTACTTGGTTCCTGCTTTAACCGATTTGGCTCAGTAGTTGCTCAATTTCCTTTGTTAACCAAGTTGGTCAGTTAATTCCCTGGAACTCAGTTATCTTTTCCTGGCACTTGGTTGTCCTTGCTTACCGAGTTGTTTTTTTTAGTTTTTTGTTGAGGCCAACTTGTGCAATTAATTATGGTCATGGATTTAATGTTGGAATCTATCATTGGGAAGCATGTGGACCTAGATATGGTTGTTCCTTCTGTTAATGGTGGATATGAAGACCAACTTGTTTGATAGCCTCTTGTATATATTGTAATCTTTTGGTTGTAGTTTTGAGACCAGTTTTGAGAGAAGATAAAAGTAAGAAGATTGAAGATAGTTTCAGATCCTCACATGTTGGAGGACTATTGTACTTGAATTGCAATATATGGCCCTAATTGGGAAGGCCTTACAGCCTGGCATGTATCAGTCAATTTGAAGAAATATAAGGAGTTGATCTGCATTCTCTCTCATTTATGTGTTATTTCTTTCATGTGTTATGTTTGCAAGGTAGATCTAGATTAGGGTGTTCCTTTGGCCCATGTCCTCATCCTCCCTTGTGTCACCTTGAATTCCTTATAGGCAGAAAAGGTAATAAATAATATTACTGCCTCCAACCTAGCCACAAGTGAAAAGGTTTCTTCAAAGTCTATTCCTTCTTGTTGTGAGTAGCCATTACAGACCAATCTTTCTTTATTTCTTATGACTATTCCCTCTTCATTCATTTTATTTCTAAATACTCATTTAGTTTCAATAACATTATTTCCTTCAGTTATAGAAACTAGTCCCAAGTTTTTTTCTTTATTATCTAATCCAGTTCTCCTTTCATTATATTAACCCATGATTCATCTTTGCAAACCTCATCAGTAGTTCTAGGTTCTACTTGTGAAAGCAGACATAATTCCTCTCTAGCCTTAGACCTAATTAACATGCATCTATTCCTATCACTAATAATTTGATCTTCAGGATGATTTCTTGGTACATACCTTGGGATTTTAGGAGCTTTTGATTGTTCACTTACACATATTTCTTGTTATTGTGAAAGTCAATCAACTCTTTTGCTTCAATATCCTTTTCTAAGTTTTGATCACGGATTCTTTCTTGAACTTGACACTTCTCATCAATTCTTACATTAATACTCTCAACCATCTTTCTCAATCTCAAGTTGAAACATTTGTAAGATTTACTTTTGCTAGAGTAACCAAGAAAGATGCCTTCATCACTTCTTGAATCAAACTTACCTACCTTGTCATCTCTTTTGATAAAATATTTGCTACCAAATATTCTAAAATATTTCACAGTAGGAGCATAGCCAAACCAAAGTTCATAAGTGTATCATCTTAAAATGGAAGCACTTCCATGATAAGAGTGTTTAGCCCTCCGATTAAGTGGTCTGGAGTCATGTTAAGTTCCTTGATTGGGTCTTTGCATGTATTTGGCTTTCTCCCCGCTTTCCACTTCTTTTATGCTTCATTATAGGTGAAATTAGGGTTAGGATCTCGAGGATTCTCCTTAATTTCCCTCTTCCATGGCTTTATTTTCTAGGTAGGACTTAGAACTATGTCCTCTTGGCCTTCATCATAGTCATCATAGGATTTTATGCCTATCCTTGGCATTCTGTCCTATTCTGGTATCAGTTCTAGGTCTCCGAACATCCCCGGGACCTCCTATCCTGATTCTGGCTAGATCTGGGCCCACAAGGTCAGAATCGAGGTTGATCCTAACTAGGTCAAGATCAAGCTCAAATCTGACTAGGTCAGGATTGAGCTCAAACCTGACTAGGTTAGTTACAACCCTAATTTTTCCCCCCTCTTTCAAATTTCCAAATTCCTTGATTTTTGGGTATCGGGTTTCGGGGATATTTGTTTTCCCGCCTCCGGGTTGGCCATTTTGGGTTTCAGAATGGTAAATCCTCTAATTTCATTTAATCTAGGTATATTTTCTAAAGGTTAGAACCTAATTGGAATTTAATTCTCCAAGGTGGCCCCTCTAGAGGATTGTGCCCTAGTTCACTATAAAAGGAGGCCTTCCTCTCTCATTTTCACATCTCATCTCAAGCAATTGCAATCTCTCAAGCTCTCAAGTTCAAGAAATCCTTCAAGCATTCAAGTGTTCAAGCATTCATCCATCAAGGAGATTCATTGTTAGCCATTGAAGGATTCAATCTCTTTGGAGCCCCCTTGAAGATCCATCCTTCTACATTCATCCAAGCCTCCTCATATGCAAAGATCAAGTCAAGATTGGTGTTGAAGATCAAATGCCATTGGTTTGAGACATCCTACATCCTACATTCATTCAAGCATTCCTACTTATGGATTTGAGGATTCAAATCCTCTACAAGGACTTCAACATAAGCAAGGTGATTTGTTTCAATTACTTTGTTTATGCACACTACATTTCAATTCAATTTCAAGGTTAATTCCTAAATTGGGGTTTGACCAAGGCAAACCCCCCATACAAACAGAACCCCCATTTTATTGCAGGTATATGTGCACGATTTTGGATCTAAGAGTGGATTTGGATACCCTATTTGGCAAATTTTTGAGATCTGCGAACAAAGTTAGAATCGACCTTCAAATAAAGAATCTAGCCTTTAACCTTTTATGAGGGTCAAAGTCGACCTGAGCTCATCTTGGAAAAAAAATTTTGGGTTTTCTCCATCTTGGCACTTCCAGTCCAAAACAAGTTGCAGAATTGCCTGAAAGTACACACAGACATTAGAAATTGGCATTTTCTAGATTTTCCCTAATTTGAGGTTAGTATTTGTATTTCAATTATTTCAGATTTCAAGCATAACTCCTTTATAGAGAAACATTGGTTTTTTCTCTCTCTTTCTATTCTCCATAGATTGATTCAATTGTGCATTAACCTTTTGGTTGATCAAATTGGATCTCTCCTTTGGGAATTTGGATTTAGGAGTTGATCTCATATTTCCCACACACATCCATCCACACACACATTACACATTTGAATAGGTGTGATTCCATTTTACCCCTATTCATTTTGGTGAACCTGAGTAGCTTACTCTCTTTCTTTTTGGTGTTAGATTTCCTTCTCTTGTTAGTATTAGATTTCTCCTTTGTGTTAGATCTTGCATGCTAACTAGATTTCAAAAATACAAAAGTATTCATGCTTTACATGTTCTTAGTTTAGTTCATTTGCATTACATTGGTTTATGAGCTTTACTACCACTAGTCCTACTTATAACATTCTGGTTAGAAGAAGTCGTAGACTCATGGGTGCCTTTGATCTTGAATCTTCCTCTCCTTTCCTTAGGATCCCGAATGATAACTTGATTCTTCATGATTCCAATCCTACTATGGAGCAAAACTCTTATCACTCATCTCATGATGAGGATGATGCTTTAAGAGTTCCTCCTGAACAAGTCCAAAAACTTTCCACTGAACTTGATAAAATGGGTAATTGGCTTATTCAAGAAAACCATAATCAAAATTCTATTCAAGCTATAGAGGCTCTTAAGAAAGTTCTCCGTGATAGTGATCAAGGTGTTAACCTCTTGCGTGGTATTACTCACCTTGTGCATTCAAATGTTAAACCTTTAGCTCAAGAAGCTCAAGATTTAGGGTTGATTCCTCCTATCACTAGTGTTGAACCTCCTTCTAATCCTTTACCTAGTATTCCTACCTATACTCCTTCTTTGGTGACTATGACAGTTCCCTCTATTCCTATGAGTGTTCCTCCTTTGTCCTTTCCTACATCACAACCTTCATATCATAATGTTCCTTTTACTTATTCCAATCTCCTTCCAACTATATTTCCTAGTGTTCCTCCAGTTGTGTCTTCTATTCCTGTAGCTTCTTACACTTTACCGAGTGTGTCTAATGTTGCTACTCCTCCTATTTCCTCTAATGATTCAACAATCATCAGTTTGGCTCAAACTATATCATCCTTACAATAACAACTTGCTTCCTTAACTCAAAACAAGTTTAGTATTCCTACATGTGACATGGGAAGTCCCTTGTCCCGAGACATTATTCGTACTCTTGTTCCTCAACAAGGTGAGATGCCTCATCTTGAGAATTATAATGGAAAAGGAGATCATGTTCATCATGTTAAAACATTCCAAATCCTTTGTAGTGATTATGCTCATGACCATAGGATTTTAGCCAAATTGTTTGCTAGAACCTTCTGTGACAAGGCCTTACAATGGTATTGTTCCTTGCCTCCTTATTCTATTGATTCCTTTCCACAACTTGCTAATGCCTTTATTCAAAAATTTCAAAACAACATTGGCCCGCAAGTGTCTTTGACTGATTTAATGCATTGTAAACAAAGTGCTAAAGAAAAATTAACTGAATTTATTGGTAGATTTAAGCATTTGTATGCTCATATTTCCTATCATGTTCCTAATATGGATATTCAACGTATGTTTATTTCAAATTTGCAAAAGGATATTAGAGATAAGATTTTGCTTACTGAATTTACCTCTTTTCAAAAACTTTGTGCAACGCTTCATCATTATCAATTACAAGTGAGTCAATTTGAGAGCACAACTCCAATGGCTCTTGTTCTAGTTGATAAGAGTGATGATGCTCCTAATCCAAACAAATTTCAAAAATTCAACAACTATGTCAAGATAAACAAACAAATGAATGCAGTTGCTGATTAAGTTGTTGTTACATCTCATAATGCCACTTCTGCATCCACTTTTTTTTGATTAAATCATATGTTTACTCCTCTTTCTGAACCTTTACATGCTATTATGAATGGGTTGTTAGCTACTAATATGATTACTTTACCTCCTATTCGTCCTCTTTTACCTGTTACGATTGCTTCTAAATATTTTGATCAAAATGTTTTTTGTCAATATCATCGTCAGAATGGTCATGATACTAAGAAATGTTATTCTCTAAAACATAATGTTCAAGACTTAATTGATTCTAAGGCTTTATCTGTTGATAATCTTGATGGTAGTGGGAACAAATTTGTCTCTCCTCCTAATCAAAACCTTCAAATCTATATGAACCCTTTACCTACGCATGATACTAATACAATTGCTCAGTCATCTGCTATGTAAATGGTGTATGATTCAAAGATGGATGATCTCAATCATGTTGTTAATCAAGTGGAGCATGTTGGTTAATTTGTATCTCCACCTCAACCTCAACCTCAACCTCAACCTCAGATTCAACCTCAAGTTCAATCTCAACCTTGACCAAAACCTAAACCTAAACTGAAAACTCAACCTAAACCTCGATAACAACCTAAGAATAAAAGACCTCAAGAACTTTTGATTACCTTTGATGACTCTGAGACTATTAAGGCTCCTGATGGTCCCCTTTACATTGCTGCTAGGATTTCTTAGATACCTACTCGTGGTTGTCTTATTGATCCTACATCCTTAGTTAATGTTATAACTGAAGAAAATCTTTTTATGAAAATCTTACAATGTGATTCTTATGATACATCAGATGTGTGGATTCAAACTTGTAATGGTTTTCTTTATCCATCATTTGGTTCTATTACTTTACCAGTTGAACTTTGTGGAAAAATTGTGAACACTACCTTTGTTGTGGTTCCTACTTCTAATCAATTTAGGTTAAGCTAGGTTTTCCTTGGTTGACTACCATGCATGTTGTTGCTTCACCTATCCATAAGTGTCTTAAGTTCATTCATGATGATGAAATAAAGATGATTAATCATAGTTTATATCAACCTTCTAGGCCTAGAGATTGTGTTGCTCTTGATTTCTTTTGGCCTTCATTACCTAATTCATGTCCTCCTCAACCTGATAATCTTTTTCAATCATATCAAGCCTATAAACATCGTAAGATTCTTTAATTAAGCATACCTCCTATGGATCTTAATCATGGTCTTTTTCCTACACCTTCTATACCTCCTTTAACTATGGCTTCTAGTTCTATTAATCAAGTTCCTTCTATCGAACCTATCAAAGATCTTGTGATTGTTTCTCCTATTGTTAATAATCTTATTGATCTTCCTACAGAACCTATGAAGGATCCTGTGAGTGTTCCTCCTAGTTCTCAACCTATTTCAAATAAATCAAAACATAATCGATCTACTAATGAACGTCGTAAAAAGTGTCGTGCTCATGCTAAAGCTCATAATTTTATTCTTCAAAGATCTCTACCTTCCTTGGATAAACCTATGCATGATGTGTTAGAAGAGGTTGTTACTAATAATGATGTTCACATGCATGATTATGATGATTCTATTCTATCTTATATCCTATTTTGATTAATTTGGATGAAGAAGATACTCTTGATGATACTGATGATGTTAATGAGGAATATGAGACTATTGACATTGTCATTGATTTACCTAATATGCTTTCATCACAATTAACTCTTACACCTAGTGTCAAACATTTTGATTCTCAAGAGGATCCTTGTTTGGAACAGGCTATTATTCCTACTGTGTTGGATATAGTCCCTCTTGCGAGTTACCCACCTTCCCTAAATGATATACAATGAGATGGGGAGAGTAGGTGGCACACTTGATCGACTTGTCCTTCATGGTAGCTTTGTTGTGTGTTTTCCTATTGTATTGTGCTTCTCTCGTAATGTGTTTGCTAAATGTTGTTAGATTATTTTATACAATCCTTGTTACTCAATTGGTGCAAGGTGATGAAGGAATCGAAACTGTTGTTCAAATTCTTCTATATGTATCTCTATTCTCCTATGCATTGTTCAATGTTATGTTGTAATTGTGCTATTGTTCATAAATGTTTCCTTGTGTCATCTGCTTGGATTCAAGATATGGTAGCACTAATTCTTTTTGGTCTCCATGTCATGGTCTGAAAAGATTCTCCTTTGTATATCTTATGTGATCTTTCCTCCATTGTGATCGTAGTTCTACTTTCTTTGGGGAATGATGTCAATTCATTTGCAATAATATCATATATATATTATCTTATGATCATACTGACCCCATGATAGGTAGATCCCTTCTGTGTTCTCTATATGTTTCTATGATATTTCCCTTGATTTGTCTTCGTCTGGGGGCATCTCGATGTGGAAATGTAATCAGTGGAGTTGTTTATGTTTCTGTTAAAGCCATTGCTCCTATTAAAGTGTCAGTAATGACCTTAACATGGGGTCATACACTCTACTCACCTATTGCACACACGCACTTTTCAATACGCACATATTTTTCAAGATACCTTTTTTTCCCTTTTTGGATTAGTAATTAATCCTCAAAGCATGGATTTATATTTTAGGATCTCTTAATCCCTCCAGTTTCAAATATACATATATTTTGATCCCTTAAGGTCAGAGGTGGCCTTAAGACTGGATCTCTTTATTGTTTTTTGGTTTTATTCTTATGGAATAAAATATTCCTAAGGATGAATCCTTGATGGGTTGACTAGTGAGTAGCCACATTCACTAGGCAGTTCAATTCCATCTTTCCAGTTGCGTTGTTCTCTTGTGTGGTTCATAATGAGACATAGGTTCTCATTGGGTGAGGTAATCACACCTTCTTTCTCTCTCTAGAGATGTCTCTCTTATTGTGATCTAGGAGTCAATGAAGACTTGATTCCCTAGGGGCTTAAGGTTTCCCTTTGTCCCCTAGATTACGATAAGATTATCTTTTCATTTTGATCTCCTTTACCAAGAGTTTGCATCGAGTCCATACTCTTGCTAAAGTGGGGGCTTAATGTATCATCTTAAAATGGAAGCATTTCCATGATAAGAGCATTTAGCCCTCCGAGTAAGTGGTATGGGGTCATTTTAAGCACCTTGATCGGGTCTTTGCATGTGTTTGGCTTTCTCCCCACGTTCCACTTCTTTTCTGCTTCATTATAGGTGAAATTAGGGTTAGGATCTCGAGGATTCTCCTTAATTTCCCTCTTTCATGGCTCTATTTTCTAGGTAGGACTTAGAAATAGGTCCTCCTAGCCATCATCATAGTCATCATAGGATTTTATGCCTGTCCTTGGCATTCTGTCCCATTCTGGTATCATTTCTAGGTCTCTGGGCATCCCCAGGACCTCCTGTCCTGATTCTGGCTGGATCTAGGCCCACAGGGTCAGAATCGAGGTTGATCCTAACTATTTTAGGATCGAGCTCAAACCTAAATAGGTTAGGATTGAGCTCTATCCTGACTAGGTCAGTTACAACCTCGATTTTTCCCCCCTCTTTCAATTTTCCAAATTCCTTGATTTTCGGGTATCGGGTTTCAGGGATATTTGTTTTCTCGCCTTCGGGTTGGCCATTTTGGGTTTTGGAATGGGAAATCCTCTAATTTCATTTAATCTAGGTATATTTTCTAAAGGTTGGGACCTAATTTGGATTTAATTCTCCAAGGTGGCCCCTCAAAAGGATTGTGCCCTAGTTCACTATAAAAGGAGGCCTTCCTCTCTCATTTTCACATCTCATCTCAAGAAATTGCAATATCTCAAGCTCTCAAGTTCAAGAAAGCATTCAAGCATTCAAGTGTTCAAGCATTCATCCATAAAGGAGATCCATTGTTAGCCATTGAAGGACTCAATCTCTTTGGAGCACCCTTGAAGATCCATCCTACTACATTCATCCAAGCCTCCTCATATGCAAAGATCAAGTCAAGATTGGTGTTGAAGATCAAATGCCATTGATTTGAGACATCCTACATCCTACATCCATTGAAGCATTCCTACTTGTGGATTTGAGGATTTGAATCCTCTACAAGGACTTCAACATAAGCGAGGTGATTTGTTTCAATTACTTTGTTTATGCACACTACATTTCAATTCAATTTCAAGGTTAATTCCTAAATTGGGGTTTGACCAAGGCAAACCCCCCATACAAAAAAAAAACCCATTTTCTTGCAAGTACAGGTGTGGGATTTTGGATCTGAGAGCAGATTTGGATACCCTTTTTGGGTGAATTTCTGAGATCTACAAACAAAGTCAGAATCAACCTTCAAATAAAGAATCTAGCCTTTGACCTTTTATGAGGGTCAAAGTCAACCTGAGCTCATCTTGGAAAAAGATTTTTGGGTTTTCTCCGTCTTGGCATTTCCAATCCAAAATAAGTTGCAGAATTTCCTGAAAGTACACATAGACATTAGAAATTGGCATTTTCCAAATTTGCCCTAATTTGAGGTTAGTATTTGTATTTCAATTATTTCAGATTTCAATCATAACTCCTTTATAGGGAAACATTGGGTTTTTCTCTCTCTTTCATATTCTCCATAGATTGATTCAATTGTGCATTAACCTTTTGGTTGATCAAATTGGATCTCTCCTTTGGAAATTTGGATTTAGGAGTGGATCTCATATTTCCCACACACATTACACATTTGAATAGGTGTGATTCCATTTTACCCCTATTCAATAAGGTTTTTTAGTATTACCTTCCCTGATCTGAACTCTATTCAAAGTGTAATCTGTAGTTTTGACTTCTTCCCTCTGATACACGTGATACATTTCCTTCAATCATCATTGTTCTAGCAGCATCCAGTATAGTTCTATTCCTTCTTTATGCAATCCCATTCTACTTTGGAGTCCTAGGAGTAGAAGTCTTCCTGCATAACTCATGTTCTTCATAGTAATAATTGAATGCAGTAGATGTAAACTCTCCTCCTCTATCTAACCTCAAACATCTTATCTTCGGACCTAATTCAATCTCTACTTTTACCTTGAATATCTTAAACTTGTCAAATGCCTCTAATTTTTATTTAAGAAAAGTAACCCACATCATTATGGAATGATCATCAACAAATAATATGAAATACCTTTCACCATAAGAGGATCCAGTCCTTGTAGGACCATAGAGATATGTATGCACCAGATGTAGCTTTCCTTTGGCAAAGTATGACTTTCTCTGGAAACTCCCCTTTGTTTTCCCCATTACACATTCTTTGCACATGGTGTTAGAGGGCTTCTCAATTTTTGGTAATTCCCTTACTATTTTGATGTTACTTTCCTTCACAATGTTATCAAAATTCACATGATAAAATATTCTATGTCATAGCCAACTTTCATCAATCTGAGGAAAAAAACACTTTGCATTAGTGGTATTCAACTGAAATACATTACCTCTTATCTTTTTTCCTGATGCAATCAAGTTTCCCTGTTGTCCTTTGATAGTGCATGATCCATTACTGAACTGTAACTGATAACCTTTATCCATAAGTTGTCCAACACTCAAAAAGTTGTGATTAAGCCCATCTACAAGTAATACATTATCAGTATTAGTTTTTCCATCTAGAGAAATAGATCCTACTCTAATAATCAGTTTAGGAGTATTATCGCCAAATCTGGCAACTCCACTATCTTGCATCTTAAGTTGAACAAACCTATCTTTATCACCAGTCATGTGATGTGAGCATCCACTATCAATGATCCATTCAGGTTTCTTTTCAACATGTGATACTATAGCTTTTTCTTTATGAATAGGTTCATTATCCTTTATAGCTACAAATCCAATCTCATCTATTATTGAATCATCATCACAAACACCTTCACTAGCATAATATCATTCCTCATCATAGAAATCTTGCCTAGTGAACTTAGGTTTATATTTAGAGACACTTGTATGACATCTAGATGCAAAGTGACCAATTTTATTGCTAGAAAAACATTTTAAAGGTAATTTTCCTCCAAATCTACCCTTACCTCTTTTCTCCTTTCTTGTGATTAGGGGAAAAAATGTCATCCATCTTCCTATTTTCTTCATCAATTTCCATTAGATTATATCCATAGTCTCCAAGCTTAGGATATTTGTTAACCCTACTAGTGTGTGCAAGGCATGATGAGGTCTTCTTGTCATTATGAACAATTTCCTTGAATGTAGTTTCTATCTTAGGTACCGAATCCTATAATTTTCCCACTTCAAAGGTAGTTAAATTAGCTATCAACATCTCTTTATTGAATCCCTAAGTCACTGGAATGATCTCCTCAATTTCATGCACTTTGGTCTTGTAAACAAGTGTCAAAGATCTCATAATATTTGTGATGACCTCTTCTTTTGTATAAGTTCCTCCTGAATTTCCAATCCCTATAACAATTTCTGAAACCCTTTGAACATAAGCTCTAACATTTTCATCTTCTGGCATTTTTTTATTTTCCATCTTTGTCTTCCAATTTTGTAACTTTGCCTACTTGGTGTACTTGTATCCTTCATAAAGTGCTTCTATTCTTCTCCAAATTTCATGAGATGAATCAAGATTCCTAACTTCTTTAAATTCTTCTTTAGATAGTGTGCTTATCAAAGCTTCCCTTGCAACCATATTGAAAGAAAAAATCATCTTTTCATCATCGGTAGCATTAGGAAAATCACTTTCTGCAACAATATTTTCCTTGTTCTTTATAATCATCCAATAATCAATTCCTAGGAAAAACAAATGTGCCCTCATCTTGTTCTTCCAACTGTCAAAATTTTCAGCATCAAATTTAGGACTATCCTTCCTGTAATAAGCCATCTTCATATCACCTCAAGAGGTCAATATTTCTCTCTAAGGACCAATATCTCTGATACCAATTGTTGGATACAACTGAGAGGGGGCGGGTGAATCAGTTGCATGTCCTTAATATTAAAACTTTATCTTTTCATATCAAAATAGTAAATGCAAATCAAAAACATTAAAAGTAACACAGATCAGAACACCAAGAATTGATCTCGAGGAAACATTATTAAGGGAAAAACCCCAGTGGAGATGAAACTCACAAATAATGTACTAGTAATAAATTATCTCAGTTACAAGATCTTTCCCTATTAGGAGAAGATAACTACAACCAATACAAAGTCCTTGTTAAAGGACAAACTCCTTTCTTTGAGTTAGCAACCCTATTGGGATTTGATAGGATGAGCCTTTCTTCACTCAGAGCAACTTGCCCAATGTGAAGGTTAAATTTGCCTTCTGAAGCTTAAACCCACCTTCTGGAACCACTGCCCAAATGAAAGTATATAAATATATTGATTACAAATAATGAACTGACTAACAACTCCTTTTCTAAAATAATTCCAATGAAGTACAATAATCACATTGCCTACTCTACATCAGGAGTCCTTACATCAACAAATATACACCACACTCTTTTTATCACTTGTTTTACTCTTTTATGAAAATATTAAGTTGACACCAATTAGGTATTTCCTAATAAAAATGATTTACATAAACTCTTGTCAAGATACACTTGGGATCTTGGACAAGAAAATAACAAACATCAGTTGGCCAACATTCTCCATGATCCATAACTTATCTTTACACAAGGTAGAACATGCCACATCTCATAGGTCAGCACCAAATAAGACTTTGCAAGGTCACACACTACAATTGATGTTGCCATGATCCCAGCAACCTCATCTCTACATAAGATGAAGTGTCATGTGTCTTCTTCCACGGTCTAAGATTTCTAGACATAACTCCATCTTGCCTACATTCTATACTCAAAATTACAGTAACCATTTCACTATTTTCCTCTACACTTTCCTATGACTAGTCCACAGTGTTTCCACTGTAACTTACTGTTAGAATAACTGAGAGGGTGGGGGTGAATCAATTAGCTTAGTTATCCTATAGTTCCAAATACAAAGATGTACCTTATCAAATAATTCCAACAAATTATGCAACTCAGTAACATAAAATATCAATCTGTCTATTCACTTTACCGATTGCCAGTAAATAACTAATTGTGCTTACCGACCAAATCAATTATGCAGTATGTAAAGTATGATAGAAAAACAATCATCACAAATAACACATAAAATAATGATTTAACCTGGAAACCCTATTAAGGGAAAAACCACCTGAGACTGGTAACCCAAAATAATTCACTCTTCTAAAGTGAGCTCGGTGAAGAGCCAACCTTGTTAAAGGTTACAAATACACTGTTAAGTGTGACCTGGTTAGAAGATTTAACACTAATAGTTAACTTTTGACCAACATTCACTATGGGTTCAACAAGATAACAATGTACATTCTCTAAGTGACATAGGGTAGAATATAAGACTATTAAGTCCACTCGGTTAAGAGATTTTTTGAATCAATGGTTAAACTGATATTGTATGATCTGATTCAAATACAACTCAATTGCAGATATTCAGATCTATGCTAAGCCCATACAAATCCTCTAATCAATAATCTAATTCACTTCATCAATATTCTTCAACTTACTTTCACTCGGTAAATGGTTCTCTAACGTTCGGTTAACTCTGCAGTTCAGTTCTTTCAATAACCAGTCTGATTAGGCATGCATGAATAGTCTTCACATGATATCTCTACAGTCTTCTTCTTCTGGCATGTTTCAACAATGAAACTCATATCTCTTATATAGACAAGTAAACCATTTTTATATCAACCATTATATTTTGCCGCTTAATCTCCTTTGTCCATTTTGCCTCTTAAACCTTCATCGGCAGATGTGTCATTAACACGTTCAATCTCATCCTTTTGATCTTCTCCAAATTTTGTCAGTTGTGGATCTCATAAAAAACTTAATCCTTAATCTCAAAATCATAACAATTCCATCTCATCAAATTTCAATCGATTGTTCTTTGTATTTAATGTTTCCATCCATACTCAGTCAATATAGAAATGCGTCGGTGATAACTAGTTAAACTAGCTCAGTTGATACTATTAGTCAGTATACACTGCACTGGCTCGGTGTAGATAGAAATCTTCAATTACCAACCACATTGCCTTGTTCAATTTCAGATCTCTTCTTCAAAATAGATTAATGTAACATGCTCAAGTCAACATTATAAAGCCATAAACTCATCAATAAGTTACCCAATGTTTACCTTATCCTTATCTGTCATATCCATCTTTTTCATATGTATATATCTCAGTTCTTCATCTTTTCTTCCTCAAACAGATGTTCAGATGTTTGTAACTAACATGATAAGTACTGTCAAGACTAGTTGACATCAATGACAACATATTGACTGATTTAATCATCTTACATATCATTTCAGTACTCGGTGATCTCTAATCATTATTTCTTTAGTTCATTCAAATATTCAATCAGTTGTAGTTCATCAATCTGATGCAAGAGCATCCTGGGTGTAAGAGCAATCTTGCATCACCCAAAAATATTTCTGTTTTTGTATTCAATAAGGGCTATCTTGTGCAGAGTTGCTATTTATGGAAACTTGCTACTTTTAGTAAGTTGGTCTTACGATCTCAGAATGTTCTGATTTTACATATGGAGGTTCATCTCAGTCATATCAGCCTGCCAACAAAGTTTCATGGCTAGATCAGGTCTAGTTTTGAAGATATTGAAGATTTTCGGTATTGGCAGCAGGGTACAGAAACTTCAAACTCAGTTTTGAAGGCTTTAGAGGCCCCGGATGAGGTTGAAAATGTGGGTGATGGGTGCCTTACATTGGTCAAGCCTGTAGAGCGCTTTGTGGCATTTCCAGAATGGGGTTATAATAGCCAATCGGGTCAACGGGTGATGACTTATGCTCTTCGAAAGTTGGGTCACCTAAAATGGCAAAAAATAATTTTTCTTCAAAATTTCTGTTTAGGTTTCAAAACTCATTTTGAGCTGACTTTGATGTAATAAATTGTGAAATAAAATAATTCTAATTTTGGTCGGCCCTAAGGGCTAAATTTCTAGAACCTTCTCGGGCAGTGGAAATTGCCTATATAAAGAAGGCCCGTAGTGTTGCCTAGGGCAGTTCTGGGTAGTAGATCTGGGTATTGATTCGAGGCTTTTTCCTATAGAATATTGTAAGGGAATGCCCATGTGGCTTTGTATATTGTAATTCTGAAAGTTTGTAATTCCACATTTGTGGAAATAATAAGAAGCCAATTTTCTGTTCTTGCATATTATTGTTGTTGTTTCTCTATTTCTGTTATGTGTTTGTAGTATTAAGGGGAGCACCCTTCATCAAGTGGTATCAGAGTAGGAGTTCTTGAGTGTGTAAATAGATTGCCGACTGTGAGGCAGTTTGCACCAAGATTGTGGTTAGGGTTTCAGTGCGCATCACAAAAATGCCTCCATGAAGAGAACGTGGCGGAAGAGTTGGTGCTATGACACTTGAGGTTAGAGAGCTGTAGAGACAAGTGCGAGAATTGCAAGAAGAGATTCATAGAGGAATGAATTTTAATGTCAGAGATGAAAGTGAGGATGAAGCCGAAGAAGAATATCAAGAAGGAGAAGCTAAAATTGTGAACCAGGAGGAAGAAAGACTTTTTTGGGCGATTTCCAAGATTGGGAAAAGACCTAAGATTGAGGTTCCTACATTTTCTGGA
This sequence comes from Chamaecyparis obtusa, assembly GCA_027943335.1. Classification (NCBI taxonomy): domain Eukaryota; kingdom Viridiplantae; phylum Streptophyta; class Pinopsida; order Cupressales; family Cupressaceae; genus Chamaecyparis; species Chamaecyparis obtusa. Next base: position 153,273 of record BSBK01004848.1, read on the forward strand.
AATCTTAACCCAGAGGAATTGATTGACTGGATCAATGAATGTGAGGAATATTTTGAGTATGAAGATGTTGAGGATCCTGATAGGGTCAAATTTGCGAAGGCCAGATTGAAAGGTCATGCGAAGATCTGGTGGCAAGAAATTCAATTAGAGTGAAATAGAAGAGGGAAAGATAAAATCACAAGAAGTGACGGTTCATTCCTATTGATTATGAGCTTGACCTACTAAAGAAAATGCAAAGTTTGAAGCAAGCAGGAAGATTTGTTCAAGAGTATACAGAGGAGTTCTATCGACTCCTCATCAGAACAGGCCATGCAGAAGCTGATAAGGAGAAAGTTGCCCGATACCTTAATGGGTTAAGGCCAAGCATTCAAGAGGAGTTGAATCTGGTTCGAATGAACAGTATTGAGGAGGCATACCAGTTTGCCCTAAAAGTAGAGGAAAACCTGAACAAGAAGTTTGAGAGCAGACAAAATGGAAGAGGTCATGGTGGAAGAACTGGTGGATGGTCATATGGTGGCCGAAATGAAGATTCGAAAAAGAAGGATGAGGCTAGTAGTAGTCAGAATCAGAGAGAAAATAATTCTAATCATTTCTAGGATCAGAGTAATAGAGATCAGAGAGGAAGAGGAAGAGGACAAGGATCTGGAAGAGGAGGCTTCCGTGGAACATGTTTTCACTGTGGAGAAGAAGGTCATAGGGCATTTGAATGTCCTCAATGCCAAGGCAGAACAGACAGGAGAAATGAAGGCCAGGCCAGAGTTGCACATGTAGATGAAGATGCTAAATCGTCAAATTCTAAAGATGCTGAAAGAGGAGAAACTCTAATTAACAGAAGAGTCTTGTTGAGTGGTGAGAATGAACCTAAACAAAGCAGGAGCTTGTTTCGCACTAGATGCAAGTGTGAGGGTAAATGCTGTGATGTGATTATCGATAGTGGAAGCACTGACAATTTGGTGTCAGAAGAGATGGTGACAAAGTTGAAGCTCAAGAGATTAAAACACCCACATCCATATCGGATTGCCTGGGTGCAGGATGACCACAAGGTCATGGTCAGTGAATAGTGCCTAGTAAAGTTCAAGATCGGCGGGTACCAAGATGAGGTACTATGTGATATCATCTCTATGGATGCATGTCATATGTTGTTGGGTAGACCGTGGCAGTTTGACAGATGTGCTATACATGATGGTCATGTGAATACCTATTCCCTGACAAAGGATGGAGTGAGACATAAGCTAAAGCCATTGAAGGAGACCGAAGAAAAGGTATGTGGTAATGCAAGAATAACATTTGTTGATGGAAGAAAATTCCTAGATGGTATGAGGCATGAGCATGTGTGTTTTGCTTTAATTCCAAAAGTTGGTAAAGAAGAAGTAGAGGATGTACCTGTAGAGGTTGTAGATTTGTTGAATGAGTTTCAAGATATTGTATCTGATAATGTACCTGATGGATTACCACCAGTAAGGAAGATCAGTCATCAAATGGATTTGATTCCAGGAGCCAATTTGCCAAACAAGGTAGCACACAGAATTACACCAGTAGAAAGTGAAGAGTTGAACAGACAAGTACATGAGTTATTGCAGAAGGGGTTGATTCAAGAGAGTCTAAGTCCCTGTGCTGTACCAGTGGCATTAGCACCAAAGAAGAATGGAGAGTGGAGGATGTGTACAAATTCCAGAGCAATAAACAAGATCACAATCAAGTATAGGTTTCCATTTCCGTGAATAGATGATATTATGGATTGTTTGAGTGGAGCTGTGTATTTCTCAAAGATAGATCTGAAGAGTGGATATCACTAGATTCGGATCAAAGAAGGAGATGAATGGAAGACTGCCTTCAAGATAAAGGAAGGACTGTATGAGTGGTTGGTCATGCCTTTTGGGCTAACCAATGCACCGAGCACTTTCATGCGGCTCATGAACGAGGTTTTGAAAGAATTTCTGGGTAAGTTTGTCATTGTTTACCTAGATGATATTTTGATTTTTAGCAAGACATTGGAGGAACATATGATGCATATTCGTATGGTGTTTGTGAAGTTGAGAGATGAGAAATTGTTGATTAATTTGAAGAAGTGCAATTTTGTGAAGAAAGAGTTAGTGTATTTGGGATTTTTAGTTTCAGCAGAAGGTCTAAAAATGGACCCAGAGAAGGTACAGGCTATCCTTGAATGGCCTACTCCAAGGAGTGCTACCGAGGTAAGATCTTTTCATGGTCTAGCTAGATTTTACAGAAATTTTAGTAGTATTTGTGGACCCTTGACTGAAACAATGAGAGGGGATAGAAAAGAGTTTAAGTGGACTAATGGGGCAGAAAAGAGTTTTCAATTGTTGAAACAAAAAGTTACAGAACAACCTATTTTAGCACTTCCAAATTTTAATAAGGTGTTTCAAGTAGATCGTGATGCTAGTGGTACTGCAATAGGAGCTGTTATGAGCCAAGAAGGTAAACCTATTGCTTATTTCAGTGAGAAGTTAAATGATGCCAAGAGAAAATATTTTATTTATGATCAGGAATTTTATGCTATAGTTCAAGCATTGAAAAAGTGGAGGCACTATCTACTTCCTAAAGAGTTTATTTTGTATACTAATCATCAAGCTTTGCAATATTTGAATAGTCAAGGAAAGTTGAATCAGAGGCATTTGAAATGGGTTGAGTTTTTGTAGAGTTATACATTTGTTTTGAAACACAGAAGTGGAAAGTCTAATAGGGTTGTAGATGCTCTTAGTAGAAGGTAACTATTGCTGACAGAGATGCAGATTGAGGTGGTTGGGTTCAAGGAACTCAAGAATTTGTATCGAGAGGATCCTGATTTTGGTGAAGCTTGGAAAGCTTGTACAGAACCTGTTACTCTAGACAGGATGAATGGCTGGATTTTATCATCCAAGATGATATTCTATTCAGAGGGAGTCAGTTGTGCATTCCATGAAGTTCTATGAGGGAGAATCTCATCAAGGAGAAGCATAGTGGAAGATTGGCTGGACATTTTGGTCGTGATAAAACCCTTGCTTTGGTTGGTGAAAATTATTATTGGCCATAATTGCAGCAAGATGTGAAGAAGTTTATACAGAGTTGCAGAGTATGTCAGATGGAAAAAGGAGTGAAGTAGAATACAGGGTTGTATCAGCCATTACCTATACCAGAGAAGCCTTGGGAGGATATTAGTATGGACTTTGTTCTTGGTTTACCGAGGACACAGCAGGGACATGATTCAATTTTTGTAGTAGTTGACAGATTTTCAAAGATGGCACATTTCATTCCCTGCAAGAAGACTAATGATGATGTTCATGTAGCAGAATTGTTTTTCAGAGAAGTGGTGAGACTACATGGTTTGCCAAAGACCATAGTGTCAGATCGAGATACTAAGTTTGTTGGATATTTCTAGCAGACATTGTGGAAGAAGTTGAAGACAGATTTGAAGTTCAGTTCATCACATCATCCACAGACTGATGGACAGACAGAGGTGGTGAATAGAAGTTTGGGAAATTTACTGAGATGTTTGGTTGGAGATAAGCCAATAGGATGGGATTTGATTTTACCATAGGCAGAATTTGCATACAATAATTTTGTCAATAGGAGCACTGGTAAATCACCATTCTAGATTGTATATGGAAGTAGTCCAAGAAATGCATCTGAATTGAGAAAGATAGATAAAGGAGAAATAAGTAGTGCTGAAGCTGAAGATTTTGCAGAACACTTGAAGAACATCCATCAGGAGGTGAGGAAGCATATTACCAAGATGAATGCGCAGTATAAGGCTAAGGCAGATGAGAAAAGGAGGCATAAGAAATTTCAAGTTGGGGATGAAGTCATGGTTCATTTGCGGAAGGAGCGATTTTTGGTTGGTACATATAACAAGCTGAAAATGAAGAAGTTTGGACCATGTAAGATATTGAAGAAGCATGATTCAGGAAATGCATATGAGGTAGAATTGCCTAGTGAGCTGAATATTTCACCAGTGTTTAACATTTCAGATTTGACAGATTATCACGAAGGAGGTGTTGAAGATGAGGTTGCAGCAACATAGTGGAGTATTCCAGCAACCAGTTCAGATTTCAAGGAGATTGAAGACATACTGGACAGTTGTGTTGGCAGAAGCACAAGGAACAGGACATATGAAGAGTATTTGGTCAAATGGAAAGGATGACCCGTTGAAGATTCATCATGGCTAACAAAGGAGGAGGTTAACCATCTTGGTTTTCCTCTGCACACTTGAGTCGTGATAGGGTCACTTCTCAAATTACCCTGGGTGTCTGATGTAGGAGCATCCTGGGTGTAAGAGCAATCTTGCATCACCCAAAAATATTTCTATTTTTGTATTCAATAAGGGCTATCTTGTGTAGAGTTGCTATTTATGGAAACTTGCTACTTTTAGTAAGTTGGTCTTACGATCTCGGAATGTTTTGATTTTACATATGGAGGTTCATCTCAGTCATATCAACCTGCCAGCAAAGTTTCATGGCTAGATCAGGTCTAGTTTTGAAGATATTGAAGATTTTTGGTATTGGCAGCAGGGTACAGAAACTTTGAACTTAGTTTTGAAGGCTTTAGAGGCCCCTGATGAGGTTGAAAATTTGGGTGATGGGCACCTTATTTTGGTCAAGCCTGTAGAGTGCTTCGTGGCATTTCCAGAATGGGGTTATAATAGCCAATCAGGTCAACGGGTGATGACTTATGGTCTTCGAAAGTTGGGTCACCTGAAATGGCGAAAAATAATTTTTCTTCAAAATTTCTGTTTAGGTTTCAAAACTCATTTTGAGCCGACTTTGATGTAATAAATTGTAAAATAAAATAATTCTAAGTTTGGTCGGCCCTAAGGGCTAAATTTCTAGAACCTTCTTGGGCGGTGGAAATTGCCTATATAAAGAAGGCCCGTAGTGTTGTCTAGGGCAAATCTGGGTAGTAGATCTGGGTATTGATTCGAGGCTTTGTCCTATAGAATATTGTAAGGGAATGCCCATGTGGCTTTGCATATTGTAATTGTGAAAATTTGTAATTCCACATTTGTGGAGATAATAAGAAGCCAATTTTTTGTTCTTGCATATTATTGTTGTTGTTTCTCTATTTTTATTATGTGTTTGTGGTATTAAGGGGAGCACCCTTCATCACAATCTCTCCCTTTGGCATTGATGGAAACACAAGCAATATGAAAATATGCCAAACACATACCAAACATGTATTCTACAACTATGCAAGTAAATTTTGTAGCTTGGTAAGCTCAAATTTAATATACTTAATCACTACAAAACATAACGGCATTACAAGTGCAGACTCTCCCTACGGATTTTATCTTTTCAGCTCTCATATTTCCTTTGTTCTCAGCAACAAATATTCAAGTCTCTCCCTTTCTATGTGTTCTCAGTAACTGAGTTCCCTATTTTTTCATATTTATTTTCTCTCCCTTTGACAACAATGCCAAAGAAAATATACAAATAGCTCTGCAATAGCTAAGTATTCTTTGTTGTTCAGTTCATATCATGTACCTTCAGTGTATAGATAAACAAATTTCTATTCCAGCTTCTACAATCTTTCACAACCTTAGACAAAATCCAAAGTGTGAGCTATGTGCATCAACATGAATGATCTTCTGATAAGTGTAGGTTGATGCAACCTCCAGATCACATCAGTGACCGGTAGATAGGGGATGGACCCCAAGTCTAGTTCTCAAATATTCAAATGTGTCCTTCAGTAATGGTTTAGTAAAGATGTCAGCAAGTTGTTCCTTAGATGTTACAAATTCTAGTTGTACTTTCTTCTCTTCAACTTGTTCTCTTAAGTAGTGATACTTAATAGATATATGCTTTGTCTTCAAATGCATCATAGGATTCTTAGAAATATTTATAGCATTGGTGTTGTCACAATATATAATCACCAGGTCAGTGATTACCTCATTCATTCCTTCCAACACTTGTCTGATCCAAGCTATATTTGAATAGTTTGCAGTAGAAGCAACATACTCTACTGCAGTAGTGGACTAAGAAATGCATGCTTGTTTCTTGCTAATCCAAGTCACAAGCCTTTCCCCTAAAAATAATTCTCCATCGGTTGTGCTCTTTCGGTCATCTATGTTTCCAGCCCAATCTGCATCGGTGTAAAATTTCAATTCAAATTTTCCTCCCAATGTGTACCATAATCCATAATCCTCTATTTTCTTCAGGTATCTCAAGTTTCTCTTTACATCAACCATATGTGAATCTTTAGGATTGGCAGAAAATCTTGGCACAATCCCCACTGAATGTGCAATATTAGGCCTACTATGTATAACATACATTAGTTTACCAATCATAGATCAGTACAAAGTCTGATTTACCTCAGTAGATTCATCATCCTTTATCAATTTACAGCCAATCACCATCTGTATTCCCACAGGTTTAGCATTTTGCATGCCAAAAAATTTCAATACTTCTTTAATGTATTTTGATTGTGTGATGAAAATCTCATCTTTCTGTTGTATAATCTGCAAACCTAGAAACAATTTAATCTCTCCAAACATAGACATCTCAAATTCCTTTCTCATTTCATCAGCAAAATATTTGCAAATCTAATCTTGTCCACCAAGATTATATCATCAACAAATATTGCAGCAATCAAAATGTTATCATCAGAATCTCCTTTCATGTACATATTATTGTTTTCACTAGTTCTTACAAAGCCAATACTTATAAGATAAGCATGTAATCTTTCATACCATGCCCTCGGTTCTTGCTTCAGTCCGTATAAAGCTTTGTGCAGTCTACATACCATGTCTTTCTGATTTGGATCAACAAACCCTTCAGGTTGTTCTATGTAGACCTCCTCCTCAAGAATTCCATTCAAAAATGTTGATTTCACATCCATTTGATATACATTAAATCCCTTATGTGCAGCATAGGCAAGAAATATTCAAACTCCTTCCAATCTAGCAATAGGTGCAAAGGTTTCACCATAATCAATACCTTCTTCTTGTGTATATCCTTTACAAACAAGTCTTGCCTTATTCCTTGTAACTTCTCCATTCTCATTCATCTTATTCCTAAAAATCCACTTAGTATCGATAACATTTTTATCTTTTGGTCTAGGCACTAAGGTCCATATTTTATTGTTTTCAATTTGTTCAATCTCCTCATTCATAGCATCTATCCATTCCTTATTTTCAAGTGCATCCCTAACAATCTTCGGTTCAAGCTCACAAAATAAGCATGTGTTATGTCTTAACTTACTTCTTTTCAACATGCCCTCTTGCTTATCTCCAATGATTTGGTTCTCAGGATGGTGTCTTCTGACAAATCTTTCTAGTGCTTGATCTCTCCTCTGTTGATCATTCTGTTTAGGTACAATTTCCTGCTTGGGTGCTTCTTCCTGATTCTCGGTTTCCATTTACTGATTCTTGATAGCATTTTCCTAATGCTTAGTAGACTCAACCTACAGCTTCGATAGATACTCTGGATCTTCAACATAAGTGAACCTACCATAGTCTTTCAGCTCCTTCATGCTTTCTACATCATTCTTATTAGCAAACTCATCAAATTTTACATTAGCACTTTCTATCATCTTATTAGTAACTTTGTTCAGACATTTATAAGCTTTACTTTTAGTAGAATATCCTAAGAATATTCTTTCATCACCTTTAGATTCAAATTTTCCATTCCTATCATCTTTCAGAATATAACACTTGCTACCAAAAATTTTGAAATAACTTACACTCGGTGTGTAACCAAACCATAGCTCGTAGGGTGTCTTGTTTGTGTCTTTCTTTAGTTGAACTCAATTCATGACATATACAGTTGTGCTAACTGCCTCTCTCTAGTAAATTTGTGCAATATTCCTCTCAATCATCAATGGTCTAGCACAATCAATAATAGATCTGTTTCTCCTTTCAGCAATTCCATTTTGTTGTGGTGTTCTAGGTGCAAAAACCTATCTTTTTATACCATGCCCATTATAGAAGTTAGTGAATTCATCAGAAACAAACTCACCTCCTCTATCAGACCTTAATCATTTCAATTCTTTTCTGGTTTCTTTTTCTACTTTAGCCTTTTACCATTTAAACAGTTTGAATGCCTCATATTTTTCTTTTAAGAACATGAGTGTCATCAATCTAGTATAGTCATCAACAAAAAAAATAAAGTATCTATCTCCATAGTAGCTCTGAGTTCTCATAGGACCACATAGGTTGATGTTAACCAACTCCAATATTCATTTAGATGAGTACTCCTTACTTTTAAAAATAGATTTTGTCATCTTCCCTTTTTGACATTGATTCAACACATAACATGATCAGGTTTGGTTAGGCTAGGTAATCCCCTAACTTTTCTCTTTTTACTGATCTTAATCATGTTATCAAAATTTACATGACATAACCTCTTATGCCATAACCATGCATCTTCATTTTTCACCAGAAAATAAGAAGTCTCAGCATTATCAAGATAAAATAAATTACCTTTTGATTGTCCTCCTGTTCTGACAAGCTTTCCATTTTCATCATAAATTTTTACCTTCTTGCTTTCAAATTTCACTCGGTGACCTAAGTTATTAAGTTGTGCCACACTCAACAAATTGTAATTCAGTCCTTTTACCTAGTATGCATCATCACATCTAATTCTATCATTCAATAGAATAGATACTTTTCCTTTAACCATGCAAGGTGTGTTATTTCCCATTTTTATAGATCCTCCTTTATAATGCTCAAGATGATCAAACTTATCTTCATCAATAGTCATGTGATGTGTACAACCACTATCAATGATCCAAGTATCATTTTTACTAACTTTAGAAATGAGTGTTGTTTCTACATACCTTTCCTCCTCTTCAAAATCATCTTTCATTGCAACAAACACTACCTCTATATCATCATTAGTGTCGGTGTCGGTGTTAGTGTCATCTTCTTCAACAAGATAGCATGCCTTTTTACCCTTATCTTTGTGATCTTGGTCGTCTCTTTTGTAGTGTTGGTAACCTCTATTGTTCCTTCTTCCATAGCTTCCCTCACCAGATCGGTCTCTGCATTTATCTTCATCTTTCCTGTTGGGATATCTAGTAGCAATATGGCCAATTTATTTACAATTAAAACAAGCTAAAGGTAACTTTCCCTTATATCTACCTTTACCTTTCTGCAATCTCTAGGCCATAAGAGCTTCAAGTTCATCAAGCTCATCATCAATATTACTATCACTTTCATTCCTTATATTATGCTTACTGCTAGATTTACCAATCTCCAGAGAAGATATAAAAGAAGACTCAACACTCGATACCACACTATTATCAAAATTATTTAGCTCAAAAGTTGTTAACTTTCCAATCATACTATCAAGACTAAGAGTGCTATTAGGTGCAGACCTCATTTCATGAATAGTAGATATTTTGATTGCATATGCAGGCAATAAGGTTCTTAGTATCTTACTTACCACTGTATCTTCCTCAATGATACCACCAGCTCCTTGGATAGCATTAACTACCTCTTTGATTCAGTTTGAATACTGTGTAATGTTCTCTCCTTCCTTCATTTTCATATCATCAAATCTACCTCTCAAGCTTTCAGCTCTGGCTCTCATCACATTTGCATCACCACCATAAACTAGAGAAAGTTTATCCCACATTTGCTTCGCAGAAGTGCAATCCTTGACCTCCTCAAATTCAGCATCAGATAGAGTAGAAACAATCTCTATCATAGTAATATTATGTTCATGTCGATCTCTCAACTAATCAAGATTCAAAGGACCTATTGTCAGTTGGATGTAGCCATTTTCAAGTAAAGGTATAGCAGATTCTCCAATTCTAGATATATGAAGTCTCATCTGACTTTGCCATATAATAAAGTTGTCTTTGTTTAGCTTCGGCACTTCCCTCTTATACATCTTGTAATCTTTATGCTAAAGTCCTTAAAACTTTGTTCCAAGTAACCAATAATATCTAATACCAATTGTTAGAATAACTAAGAGGGGGGGTGAATCAGTTAGATCAGTTATCCTATAGTCCCAAATACAAAGAAGTACCTTATCAAATAATTCCAACAAATTATGTAGCTTGATAACATAAAATATCAATCTGTCTGTTCACTTTACCAATTACCAGTAAATAACTAACTGTGATTACTGACCAAATCAATTATGCAGTATGTAAAGTATGATAGAAAAACAATCATCATAAATAACACATAACATAATGATTTAACGTGGAAACCATGTTAAGGGAAAAACCACCTGGGATCGATAACCCAAAATAATTCACTCTTTTGAAGTGAGCTCGGTGAAGAGCCAACCTTGTTAAAGGTTACAAATACACTATTAAGTGTGACCTGATTAGAGGATTTAACACTAATAGTTAAATTTTGACCAGCATTCACTATGGGGTCAACAAGATAACAATGTACATTCTCTAAATGACATAGGGCAGAATATAAGACTGCTAAATCCACTAGGTTAAGAGATTTTTTGAATCAATGGTTAAACTAATATAGTATGATCTGATTCAAATACAACTCAATTGTAGATATTCAGATCTATGCTAAGCCCATAAAAATCCTTTGATCAATAATCTAATTCACTTCATCAATATTCTTCAACTTACTTTCACTCGGTAAATGGTTCTCTGATGCTCGATTAACTCTGCAGTTCGGTTCTTTCAATAACCAGTCTGATCAAGCATGCATGAATAGTCTTCACGCGATATCTCTGAAATCTTCTTCTTCTAGCATGTTTCAAAAATTAAACTCATATCTCTTATATAGACAATTAAACCATTTTCATATCAATCATTAGATTTTGCCGCTTAATCTCCTTTTTCCATTTTGCCTCTTAAACCTTCCTCGGTAGATGTGTCATTAACACGTTCCAATCTCATCCTTTTGATCTTCTCTGAATTTTGTTAGTCATGGATCTCATAACTATGGACAAGGCTTTTGAGGATACCTATTTTTGAAAGACTCAAGCCAAACAAAGATTAGATGTTAGTCTAAGCATGAAATCAATTCAAAACAAATAAAACTCTAAACTAAGCCACCTCAGATTGAGCCAAAACAGGTGCACCCAAGCACTGTTTGATTTGCTCTTACTTAAGGGGATGTGGGTGTGCTCTCTAAGCACTTGGAGCATGTTCCTTATGCATTTTAGGATGGATTGAGATCCATAAAAACCCCATAAATGGCACAAAATAGGTATAGAACACATGATTTTCCCCTAAGGCCTCAAAGATCAAATGATGCTGAAATGAATATTAAGCTACATGATGTTTATGCTAAGATTGATTTTAGACCAAATGAGATGTGATGATGATGATATGCTATGCAAAACAATGAAGAAACTAGGTTAATCCATTAAATCTATGCTAAGATGTGTTTTAAGAAAGCTTGAAAATGATGAGAGACTAACAATTAGTATTGATTATGCTATGTCTAGAGCTAAATGAGCATGATAACAATGCATGAAATAAAAGGTGTATATTATTTTGCTCTTGGAAATGAGGAGCATTTATAGGATTTAGGAAGGAGGAATGAGTGGCCAAGATCAAAATCCTTAAGAGAGGCTAAGATTCATTCAAAGGGGAGCACATGGATTGTGCTAGTTCAGGGCCACCTCCTTGTGACAAGTGTCATAAGGGCATTGGGTTGAAAGATGGGAGGGATGTGCACAATTTGAGAAATGTGCCTAAGGTCAAAATGGTGTAAGAAAGGGGTGAGGGGCTTCTTAAATGCATGATAAATGCATGTAAGAGGGATAAGGAGGCCTTAAATGCACTTAATGCATGTAAGAGAAGTTTCTAGAAGTTTGTTGACTTTGGGTTAAGCTTAGTAGTTGCCTAACCTTGGTTAGGGAATGTGAGAGGATTAGGGGAGGGATTAGGATTAGGATTAGGACTTTCTAGAAGAGTCTAGAATTTCCTTAGGATAAACATGGATTTTAGGAAATAGATAAAGATTTATTTATTTCCATGGTTTAGGTTTTGAGAATATTTATTAAAAATGAATTTAACAAATATGAGGATTAAATATTTAATCTTAATTAAATATTTTGAGTTGGGATTAGGGTTAGGAAATTAGGGGATTAGCCTTTAATCAAAATTAAAGAAGGATTAGAAGATTCTGGAAGAGGTTAGTGGTCTTAAGAAAATTGGCCAAGTTTTGGGCAAAAAATAAATAAATTATTTATTTTGGGATTTTTGGTCAATTTATTAATTAAATAATTAATAAATAGGGGAATAATGTTTAAATAAGATTTAAACATTTTTGGGAGGGATTCCTTAATTAAATATTTTTAATTAAGGTAAAGGGATTTAATGGCATAAAAATTAATTAATTAATTAATTAATTAATGATGATGTCATCAGAGATTTTTCAGAAAATAAAAATACTTTATTTTCTAAACTCTAACCAATAAAAACTTAATCCTTAATCTCAAAATCATAACAATTCCATCTCATCAAATTTCAATCGATTGTTCTTTGTATTTAATGTTTCCATCCATACTCAGTCAATATAGAAATGCGTCGGTGATAACTAGTTAAACTAGCTCAGTTGATACTATTAGTCAGTATACACTGCACTGGCTCGGTGTAGATAGAAATCTTCAATTACCGACCACATTGCCTTGTTCAATTTCAGATCTCTTCTTCAAAATAGATTAATGTAACATGCTCAAGTCAATAAGTTACCCAATGTTTACTGTATCCTTATCTATCATATCCATCTTTTTCATATGTAGATATCTCAGTTCTTCATCTTTTCTTCCTCAAACAAATGTTCAGATGTTTGTAACTAACATGATAAGTACTATCAAGACTAGTTGACATCAATGACAACATACGGATTGATTTAATCATTTTACATATCATTTTAGTACTCGGTGATCTCTAATCACTATTTCTTCAGTTCATTCAGATATTCAATCAATTGTAGTCCATCACTTATTGTAACCAACTAATCAGATTCTATGATCACATAAAACCATTCTAAACATTTTCCAGTACCAAAATACAAGCTCACAGACTCAAAGACGCAACATAGATCATCGCATGTCTACTGCACTCTTTCTTGCACTAATGAAACATTCTACTCAACATCTTCTTCACTAGTTCTGTGATCCTTCACAATCATATGTTGACATTAATAACAACACACGAATGTCAACAATATTCCTAACACCCTATCCTAGTGAATTCAATAAAAAGTGTGAACAGTTATCTACTAAATTTCTCTTTCAATTCAGCATTTTGTGTGTTATTGTAGTCTTATAATAGGGCATGAATATAAATACAAACATCCTCCTCTTGAATAACATTGCTGGGAACCAAATAAAATGCACTGGGGGGACCATTAACAAAAGATTTGTAGGTAAATAGGTTGGGGTGTGTTTACCACATCAATAGCTCTAACCATTTTCAAACTTAGGGTTTATGAGAAATACCTAAAAATTTTGATGGTAAGGGTTTGCAAATAGGCATATTTAGAAGCTTCTTCACTCCTTTTCTCTTCACTTATTTACCACTACATCAAATGAGATTAAAAAAATTAAATGTGTCATATCTCTTCTATCTTTATTATTAATTCTTGCATTAAATTCTCAACTTGTTTTAGCAATGTTTTGTCCTTTTGTTATAACAATGGACACACAAACACTCTGTAATCCTTTCCAACACACTATTTTGCTCCAAAAGTGGATTAATCTCCTTTGTACATTCCATTGACCATGTACTCAACCTTTTAGGTCAATGTGTTGAACATTTCAGAACATTTTCTTATCAAGGGTACTAAAATTATGTAGCCATAACATCCCTGAATTACTATCCTTTTTTTTAGTTTCCAAATTCATTGTGGGGTACATATCCATCTCTTGGTTTCTTATCTTCTTATTTCTTTGCCAATGTCTTTTGCATTTTCTTCATTTCTTGTTCTACATCATTGTTTCTCTATTGAACAAATGACCTTACATTCTTTCCTCTACAAAATCTAGCAATATGTCCTTGTCTCTGAAAATTAGAACATGTGACACCATAATGCTAAAAATTTTCATTCCTCCTTACATTTGATCGTTTATTTCCTTATGACTAAAATTTTTACATGTATAGAAGAAACCATTGAAAGACTGAATTCTAGCATTTGTAAAACCATTTATCATTCTGCTTCTGCATTCACTAATTGGTCATTAAAGGGTTAAGGCCACAAGGGCCTAATAGAATTCATGTTTGTTATATTCCTACATTGATCATCCTTATGTCCAAATTCATTGTAGAAAAAGTAATTAATTGAAAATGGTAAAGGGTACCCAGTTTGACCATGAGTGGGAATCAATTTTCTAAATTCCTTTATCTTTTTTAGGAATAGAGTGAAGCCTCTTTGATCTCCTTTTACTTTCTTGGATTCATCCTTGATCTCTTAGTTTCCTTTGTCATTTAACTATCAAAGATCTGAGAACTTTCCCCCTTTTTAAAACCAAGACCACACATATATTTCTAATATTTTTGGAAACTAATTATCTCATCAAGCAACTCATTTCCACCTTTGAGTTTCAACCCCTTTTCAATTTGTTCTTTTGCATCTTTCAATTCCTTCTTTTGAACAACAATTTATCCTTCAAGGTGGTCATATTCTATAGTATTAAGATGCAATTTTCTTTACATGTATAATCATTGTTCTTCTTTCCCTCGATTCAAATTTTTAAAATTACCATATCATCTTTAGCCTTTTCATACTTTTCATCAAGGATTCTAGTTTCTTCATTTTCCTTTTTAATTATGATGATTTCATCATTTGTTATCTTGATTTTTTCTTTTCTTTCTTTATTCTATTAGATTTTGGATTTTAGTTTGATGATTATACTTTCAACTCTATTGAATTTATTTCTATATTATTCACATTCAACTCTAAGATTATCTAGATCACCATGAGTAGATTGAAGTTCTCCTTCCAAGTCAATCTCATAGTTAGGTGGATCAATATCCCAACTAGTGGGTTCCATTGCCTTAAGATCTTCTTCTAGAATAATTTTGTCATTTATTATCACTAAGAAATTTTTGTTTTTAAATACAAGATCTACCTTAGTTTTTAGATTTTTTCCTTAGGAACATTTCTCTGATACCAATTGTTGAACACAACCTTAAATACTGAAAGAGGGCTGAATCAATATAAACTAAAATTTAATCAATTACTAAACTTTAAACCTTGTAGTCAATGTGGAAGAAGAAAACAAATTTAGATCCAAATTATCTAATACACAAAGATAACAATATTTGTATGTGGAAAACCAAATGAGGGAAAAACCACAATGAGGATTAACTCACAATATATGAAATTGATAATATAATTATTAATTTATAGCCTTGCATCTAAGGAAGTGCACTACTCCCTAGCTTGAAAACTAGGATGCATTGCCCTAGGGCAAGACACCAAAGACTTGCAAACTAAAGATCACTACTTTAGGGGAAGATACAAAAGTATTTAAAATGAAACAATGTGAAATGAATTACTATAGAACATCTAATAGATGGAAATGATGCAGTCTCTTTCAAATCCCAAGAAAACTTATACCACACTCATTTTACACACTTCATACTTCTTTGATTCTTCATTGACCTAATTTTTGCATTATACTTGAACTTCGCATCACTATCACAAGTAACACTACTCAAAATAAACTTGCCTTCCTTATATATTATTTGCATCTACACAAATCGTCCATTAATTCAGTCCAACAGAATTTAACCATGACCTAAAATAGGTCATCCTTCAAACATATTCTTTGATCACCAAATTAGGTTTTGGATCAACCTATCTCTTAGAAAACTCTTAATCGTGTCAAGTAATACATTGCAGAGTTCAAAAGCAATCACAACTTAAGGAAAATTGACTAATCACCTCATGAACAATGTTCTTGTTATCATCATCCTTCATACCTTCATAGAGATATTCAAAATATTGTGCAGACCAAAATGTTGGTACATGAGAAACCTTTCCATGAGAATTATTGAAGACGTGAAATACCATGATCAAGTCCTAAAGACAAACATCATCAAACAGTAACTACTGCATAGATAGGATAGATAGAACTACTAAAACTCAACATATGTTATGCACCCAAGCATAAAAATCTTTGAAACTCATCATGTTGATCCAAAACATTGTCATAAGTATCTTCCCAAAATTACAAATCCATATATATCGCCACAATAGAATGCAAAGAATTCTAGTGAGCTATTTAAGATGTAATATACTGGAAGATTGTAGATAGGAGTAAAAGTACTTTCAAATTCCTCTATGCATGTGACTAACTCATGAAACTTAGCCCAGTGATTTCTGATACAATCTTTATCATGATTACAAAATTGCAAAGTCATATCATGCATGGAAAAGAAACATGGAGTGAAAGGGTCAAAATATATGCATAGGAAATCATGCAAGATTTGTACTCGGATGAATTTCTCAATCTCCCAACCAAAACTATGATCTTAGACATCTAAATATTGATACTAAAGGCATGTGGATGCTAATCAAAACATTTACATCATATAAACAAGTTGAGAAAGAATCATTACATACCATTTGTCATATATGTAATTTATTTCAGACCAAAAATGTTGTCATTGGATGATTCTGCATATTAACTTCTTCAGCTTTGATCATTTGCACATAACCACCCAAGAATCTTCCACACTAGTATGTTTCATCAAGTACAATAGAGACTTCTACACCCACATCAATCACCACCACTTATACTTTAGTTGTCTCCTCAATTATAGTACATACTATCAAATATCAAGTTGACATCAATGACAATGCATATTGTCAATAGTGGGATTATTTGATTATATTATTGATTATATTAAGTTGTCCAAATTCAATTTTATAATGTTGGTTCATTTCATTTTAAGAGATGCAAAGTCAAATCATTATATTGTTTAAAGCAAGACCTTTTTTATTATTTTTATTATATTAAAAGTAATAAAAAATATTATTAAATATATTTAAAAGAAATATAAGAATATGATATTTGAAAAGGGGGATTATCATTTATTGATTAAATTAATTAATTGATTGAATGATTTTATTAAATGTGTTTATCATGGCATGGCATAGTCATGTTGTAGGCACCGTAATGGTGTTGAGATCAAATTTTTTTGATACAATATAAAATAAAGAAATAAAAATCATGTCAATAGAATTATGGACCCTTGAGAATTTAAACTTAAATTAGTTTTAAAGCACTTAATATTAACTAATAATTTTTTTGTTTTATTAAAATGAAAGTGAGAAAATATGTTATTTTCTAGAAATAAACTAGAGATCATTTTTAAGGTAGGGACAAACCTTTTTTTCTCCAAAAGCATATGTATGGAAATATGTTGGAATAATTAATAAAAGACACAACTGTCATATGAAAGAAAAATATGATGGAGAATGCACACCTATACTCTCTTTTATGCAAAATGATGACGTAGACTACCCACCTATACCCTCTTGTATGCAAAATGATGATGTATATTTTTATTTAAAGACATTCAAAAGTTATTAAAAAAAATTAAGATTTTTAATTTTTATTTTATTAAATATTTTATTTTAGATTAATCATTTTTATTTTTTAATGTATGTATTAATATTTCATGGTTTAAGTATAATAAATTGTGTATTATTTTATTAAATTATATAATAATATAATATATTAATGTATATAAAAGATGGTGGAATAAAGTTATTTTTTAAGTTGGTGTAAGAATTTGTATATAAAAGAAATGGTCATATTATTAAATAGATAAATCTTTGTAGGTGAGGAAGAGGGTAAAGATGAGAGGGTTGTCTTAATTATTTGAGATAACCTTTTTTTAATAAAAAAAGAGGATTCCACTTTATGATACCATTTGTGTTGTATATTTTTTCTTCTCGACAAAAGATATGTTAATTAAGTATGGTGCAATCATTCTATAACATAAAAGACTATCTATGTAGTAGAGGGTACTCATTAGACCTATGTGAATGGTATCCTTAGTGAACACAATCTACATGCCTATGATGACCCCTTAAAAAAGAGGTGTGTTCCTACCACTAGGAGAAGGTGACATCTAAGCAATAATACTAGTAGGAAACCTCTAGCAGAGGCGACCTATTAGACCCATGAGAACCATGTTCTTAGTGAACAATATCTCTATGCTCATGATAACACCCTATAGAGGAGAAGCACTCCTACTAGTGTGAAAAGGTGACATATGAGAAACATTACTAGTAGTTCAAACCTCTAGAACAAGTGAATTGAGCATCCATAATAGCTCCTAATAATAAAGCTAAAAATTTCACCTTGAAAACATGTCAAATGTGGATATAGCTTGTAGATATTTCAGATCAATCACTTTTAAAAAATACATGTCAAAAGAATAGCTTTGATAAGAAAAAATCATTTATCAAATTCCATAATTTTATTTTGATATTGAGAATATTTAAAATAATATACTAAAAGTTCAAATGAATATAATTTTTATTTATTTTTAATAATTAAAAATTTATTTATTAATTCTTGAATTTTTTTTGTAGTTACAGTAAATATTAATATTTACAAGAAAGGTTAAATTTTAGAGTTTTGACTAGATCTTACATAAAATAACCCTAGAAATAAAATCAATGATAAACCAAGGGGAATTATAATTCTTCAACCCATATAGATATGCATATCTAATCTTTGAAAGCATTAAATGTTCACCTAGCCTATCATGAATATATAAAAACCTATTTAAACTGACTATAAACCAACTAAAGTTACAAAATCACAAGGATAATATCTCCTTTATGTAACTTCATAAGGATAACAAGTTAATAAATTTCAAAATGATTGAAGAAAGAAAGCAAACATATATGAAGAAAGTGGTTGCCCATTTTTTTTGAAAACATTGTGATTCTCCAGATGTTGGCAATGAAGACCAAAGGGCAATGTGCCTTTTGAATTGAATGCACAATCAACAAAGAAGTTAAATGCTAATGGAGAGTTTGTGAAAAAAGAAGTAAATGGGAGGAGCTCATGTTTTTTAATAGAATAGGCACATGCCATTAAAGGACATTGGCTTGTAGATTTAAAACACAAAAAGAAGGAGACAAGCACACAACAAACCAAAGGCCAACACAAATGTAAAAGGAGGATTCCCAGTACAAATGTCATTATTTTAAGAGACATTTACAACACATGATGGGAATGCATGTGTGCCAATAAAGAATGAAGCCCACACATAAAATGAAATACACTTTCAAACCAATGGATTTTGCAAACATGGATTTGTAGAAAAGAAAAACATAGTCATATTGTGGGGGGTATAACTTTTTATCGAACCGTTGGATTGAGCTCATTTTTGGATATGTTGTCACAAACCTAGTTCTCCAGATTCTCAACAGAGCTATTTTCCAAATTCTTACTGGTTCGCGAGATACAGGCGACTGAGTGCGGCACTGTCAAAATTGCCCATAAAACCTTCATGACAATTATCCCACATTGGCTGGGTGAGGGTTCATTTTTGTGTTTATAAGCAAAGGCACTTACAATGCATTGTAAGTAAAGAGCTGAGAGGCTACTGGGTGGGCGCCTTGGCTAGAGGTCTCTTTGTGCGGTGGGCCCCACAAATTTTGAAAGAAAATGTGAAGAAGACTTTAAAACCCTCAACAGAATTGTCCCACATTGATCCCGGATTGAGAAATTATAGTATTTATAAGCAATGACCCACACAATATGAAATAAGATAAAGAGCTGGAGGCTATGCTCATGCAACCCTCCATGTTGGTGCCTCAGTTTGTGTGCCTATGAATGCACAAGTAAGGTTATTTTTCAGAATAGGTGGTGCGACGGTGAGCTGGACAAAGATGACACATGTCAAGTGCTCATGAATTCACTAGATAAACCAGGTAGTTAGTGAGAATCTGGAGATCTGGAGGTAGCGGCTAGTTAATAAATGCACTTCTAACTTACTCAATGAATTTATATTAAAAACTATTAATAGATTATTTAGAATGATCCAAATGAGGTATCCTTACCCTTTTCTAAATAAAAATATGTGTTTCATAAATGAAAATGTTTCATACATCAAGTTAGCACATAATAGTCAAGTGAGAAGGGTAAGGTTGATCTTATATTAAAAAATGAATTATAAAAGCTTAGGGGTCATTTTAATACCCACTCGTTTGTGGAGCTAGAAAGTAAGGTAGACAAAAAAATAAATGAATTTGAGGATCAATATCAATCTTCCAAAGTGAGTATTTAGATGAAGATGGATAAAAGTTCAAATTATTTGTTAATTATCAACAAATTTTTTACATGTAAGAGATATTTAAATTAAAATAAATACAAAATGAAAAAATACAACATAGATAATTTTCATAAACCTATTATAAATTGTCATCTTTATTTCTTATTAAGTATAAAATATATATCATTTCTTTTTAAAACTATTAAAAAATAACACAAAACTTAATATTATTATATTTTATAAAATTTTAATTATGTATTTTCACTTGTTATTAGTACTTGCCGATAGGCTAGGCAGGCTAGGCAAGTACTATTGCATCCGTTTTGGATATCTTACATTAACTAGTGATTAAAAAATCACATTTCTACCAATTAAAATTATTATTTTTATCAAATTTGTTACAAAATTAATAATTTGTATAGTATACATGCACATTTTTTTTGTTTATAATTCAACAAAATTAATTTCAAGCTCTTCTATTGGCTTAAAAATTTAGCCTCTTATACACGGATTTTGTGGAAGCACTACCTCAATTTTGGAGGCAATATTATAGGGGCAAATATTTACCATGCCCTTAAAATAATTCATATTTATTTTTAAAAATATGTTATAATATAAATGCATGGTTTTGGATATAGATTATTTATTAACTAATGTATATTAAATTGAATAATAAAATTTGTTATATGTATTATAATTAGATGTTATATATTTAGATTAAATAACATAAATTATAATTATAATCTAAATATTATTAAAATTGTTCCTTGTTAATTAAATGATGTAATTTATTTTGATTTTAACAATTATTTTTTTTAAATAGGAAATTATATTATATTAGATTAATAATTTATGTGAAGCATTTAAATTTTGGTGTATAGTTATATTTTTTAAATATCTTATAATATATTATATTAATTATTTATGTATAAATGATTTTATTTCAAAAATTAATAATTATATTTAAGAAAAATAATTTTATTGATATTTTTAATTATATATTTTTTAAATATTGATAATATATAAAATTAAAAAATTAAAAAATAATATAAAAGATATTACTTGAAATCTTTTTAAAAATTAAAGATAATTTATGTACTTCATTAACATAATATATTCATTTACATTTATAAGGATTAATTTTCTTTTGTTTTTATTAATTTGATTTAAACTATGATAGTTAAATATCTTAAATTTGTAAAACAAAAGAGTAAAATATTTATAATTATTATATTTTTATAATTCTAAATTAATATAAGATTTCACCTATTATATCAAATAATTACATTGTGATTAATACCAATTATACTTGTACTTAGTAACTACAACAATGGATATTTGTTTTTCTTTAACCTATCATTATTAACTTAATATCAAACTCCTAATCAATTAATCAATCTAATTATATTTGTATAAAATAGCCATAATACAATTTGGAAAAATTTTATTATTATTATTATTATTATTAAGACAATTCGCCACTACATGACACTTGTTATATATATATATATATATATATATATATATATATATATATATATATATATATATATATATATATATATATATATAGTTTTTCAATAATAAAAAGTTGTCTTTTTAGACAACCTTTGTACCTTATGAATTTATTTTTGTCATTAAAAATTCGTTATGTCAAATTCAATTACGATAAAGTAAGAGAAGAGACAAGTAATACTTACTTTTGAGGTGACCTTTGTTCCTCATGATTTTATTCTAGTCACTAAAAATTTGTCATGTCAAATTCAATCGAAATAAGGTAAAAGTACATGTGGAAATATGTTGGAAGAATTAGTGGAAGACAACTATTATTTCAAACAAACTATGATGAAGACTCCATAACTACACCCTCCTTTATATAGAATATTGAAGTTGCTAGGATTAGAATTTGAAATATTCAAAAGTTAAAAAGGAGGTTGCATATAAAGGAAGTTATTGTTTTATATTTAATTATTATTTAGATGGTTAGTTTATTAATATTCTTTAGTGTGTATATATATATATATTAATTTGTTAATTTTTATCATGTAATAAGTGTTTGAGATATTGAAAAAATGAATTGGTTTTAAATCTATTTTTAAGAAACTTTTTATATTAAATTTATACTTTATGAGTATGTATTAGTGTTGTATATTTTATTTTGAATTTAAATATTTGAAATTAAAAAATAATGTTGATATAAAATGTTGTTATTTCTGATTTGTAATTTTTTTAAACAAAATTTTACATAATTCATCATTAAAATGAAGAAAAAGAATCAAAGTTTCTTATAAAATTACGATTTTATATTTTATTTATGCTTAAATAATTTGAAAATAGTCTATCAAATTTGTGACCATTTTATTAGTGATCTATAGAATATGTTAAAATATTGATCATATGATAAGATTTTGGAAATATGATAATATGACAGATGTTATATACTTAATTTTCATTGAAGATTTAGTTTCTTAGTATACTTGTATATTCATATAAATTATTATAAATTTTGTAGTGCAGACAAAGTGTAAACTTATTATTGGTTATTGATTATTGAACTAACTAATGTTTAAGTTAAATATTCTTGAAATAGACTTTTGTATCATCATGGTTCATTAATATCATTGTCAATTGTCTTGTACAAAATGACAACACAATGACCAATCTTTATCTTTGCAATTCATTAATATCATTGTCAATTGTCAATATACTAAATGACAACACAAAGACCAAATCCTTAGCATATGATTATAATATTTAAATAAAAATAGTTTTACAATATTATAAATTATTAATATCATTATCAATTGTTTCAAAATGGCCACTTTGAAATCTACACTAAAATTATCACATGGTTTTAGATAATACATTCTTATAATATGTCTGAGGATTAACTTTTCATTTTCCTACTTTTTTCCTAGACATATGTATATTTTTTTTTTAATTTAATTGAAACTAATACAGATCAAAAATATTTTGAGATGAGAATATATTCTAGAAAAAAAATAATCCACATGCAGAACATGTGGAAGTTCAGCTGTAAGCAAAAGATTTCTCTGTAATTCTTTACATTTTGCAAGCTGCGCATGGAAAGATATGCTCTCAATGAGCTGCTCATTCATCTCCATGGGCAGCTTGCAAAACTGCAAAGAAAAGAAGAGTATCAGATTTTTTTAAATATGTGGTGCATTTTTCTTGCACACCAGGTTCAATCTTTTATCAGTTTTAATAGATACTTATTTGCCTGCTTTGTAGGCTAATAATTTTCTCAGGTAGATCCAAATATTTTGAAAAAATCTAATCTATCTGAGTTAGATCTACACAAAAAATGGTTGAATAGTTTGAGTTTTTATCCTTGTTCTTGGTTTGTTGACAGTTCTGTCTGAGGCCTGTTGATATTTGGGCTTGTTGGGGTTTTTTTCTAATGTTTTATGAATGTAATTTTGTGTGAAGAATAGCTATTGTCTTTGAAATTCTGTTAGTCTTATGATAATGGATATATTAGAAATGTTTTATTAGTTGCTGTTATAGGTTTTTTTGGGGGAAAAAGTCAAAATCATTGACTCATGCGTCATGAGTAGTAGTTTACAAGAACTCATCTCTCATGAGAATAAATGGAACACTTAGCACTCATTGCATCTAGGTGATGCTCACAGATGTGAAGCATTGGACTTCCTGGAGGTCACCCATCCCAGTACTACTCCAGTTCAAGCGTGCTTAACCACAAAGTTTCCTCCGAGATTCAACCCACTTTGCTTGCAATCTCATTTGAAAAACCTTGAGCAAGTGTTGTGTTTTATGAACCTTTAGTTATAGAGCCCCTTAAGTTCATCAATTGATAAGTTAGAGATTTTTTCCACACCAAGTGAAATAGTGATATTGCTATCAAGACTTGTGAAAAATATCTCTTACTCATCAATTGGTGAGCTTAAGGGACTTTATAATGAATGGTTCATAAGGCAGAACACTTGTTGAAGATTTTGCAAATGGGGTTGCAAGCAAAGTGAGCTTAACCTTGGAGGAAACTCTGTGGTTAAGTGCACTTGAGCTGGAGCAGTGTTGGGATGGGTGACCATCTTGGAAGTCCCAGTGCTAAGTGATCCATTCATTCTCATGAGAGATGGGTTCTTGTAAACCACTACTTGTGAAATATAGGTCAATGAGTTTAACTTAAAAACTACACAATTGAATTCTAAAAGCAATATCACAATTCTTTTTTTTTAAACTAGAAGAATAGAGTAGCCTTACTTATAAATTGCAGTTGGTAGGATAAACTTTTTTAATATGACGGTATCACTCAGTCTGTGGAAAGACTGAACCTACTGACCTCAGAAAGCTCTAGCCAAATAAATCAGCTCCCGGCCCAAATATAATACTTCTGCGTACTTATTTAATTCAACTTGCAATGGAATTTGGAGTTATGGATATTACATTAGAAGCATTTCTTTTTCATAGATTTTGGTTTTCTTTTAATATTTTTGTCTGCACAACTAAGATAATGTCAATAATCTTATGAACTTTGACAGGCTAGAACTGCTTGAGTGTGAGACATGGGTAAGAAATATTTCTCAAAATTTGTGAAATTTCATGAGGACCGACTTTAGAGTCCAAGGTGGAATCAAAAATTTCACAAATTTTCTTAATATAGTTAGGTCTACAAAAACTAGTTGATCAGTTCCAATATTGTCTCTGCTCTTTAAGGAAGCTTTAGTATGCTTAAATCAGGTGTGCTAGCTGGTCTTTCTAAGGTCTGCAACAAAATAGCAGGTTTTTTTCTTAGCAACCCAAATCTCTACACAAATAGCCCGTGTATTCATAATCCACTGGTCCCGGAGAACTCCATTATTAGTCTAAAAACGCTTGGTTTGGGAAAAAGAATGATCACATCTTGCCTTCTTATAATCACTCACTGCACTACTGTTATCACATCTTAGCTTTCATACATGGGAGGGGGATTTTTTAGTAGAAGGTTTTTGGTAGTATTGAATCTTTTAGGGAAAAAAATCTAGCATCTGAGCATGTTTTAAAGATTGTGATAGTAATTGTTGATTTAACATTTATAATTAGTTGAGTTAATGTTCAATTTTTTTGACAATACTGTATCAAAAGCTGTGACTTCAAAGCTATTATTACTGATGATGACTATTCATAATTAAAAGAAATGTATTCTTTAATTCTAAAAGGAAACCAATCATGTGATGCAACATCAGCTGTATAAGTATGGGTCTCCCTTTTGAACGACGACGGTCTCACTTTTTTTTGGGGCTATTTTGGACACCTTGGCAAAAAGCATGCTGATGTGGCATCATATTTGATGATGTGGCCCTGAAACTTTAGTTGCAAGCAGGGGACTTTCAAGCAAGCTGCTGTAAAAAACTAGGAGTGATTTGAAATTTTCACATAAGATTTTGAGAAGCGTGAAGTTAGGGTGCTCAACTGCTGGATCCTTTCCTCTACTCTATATCTATGTTATTAGAAACGAGAAAAACAGCAATGGCCATGGAATGCCAAATGACTTTTCCCTCACAGTTCTGGTAGAAATGTTTTAATAGACATAAAATTTCTATAGTCTATGATGTTTGTTGTGCATCTTATATCAGCTTTGTAAGTTTATTTCCTTAAAGTTTCCAATCAAGCTATATGATCTATTATTAGGAAGAGAGCAATTCTTCTCTCTTGTCTCACTCTTTTTTTGATGATAAATCATGTAATTTGATCAGAAATCTAGAAAAAATAAACTTACACAATTGATATCAGAATGCACAGCAAACATTCTAATAATTGCTACTATGGATTTGCAGTTATTTGTCTGGTTAGAAACATTTTCTTTTCATAAATGGGTTTTCTTTTGATATTTTGTGTGAACAACTAAGCTAATATTAATAATGCTTAAGACCTTTGAAAGGCTCCATTGAACTTCTTGAGTTTGAGAAATGGGTAAGGAACCAGATAACAGAGGAGAAAAGAAGCTGTGCATTATAACAACTTTATGGTCTAAGATGTTTGCAGAAAAATAACAACTTTCTACCCATTTTGTGGAGGGTGGAAATTTGTTTGATGATTTCAGTGTTGCAAATCATGTCCATTTTTGAGGCCACGGTTGGTCTCAGTGAATTACAGCAAACTATTATGTCCATTTGGCATTTTACTGTTGCAGAAGCAGAACAAATTGAAGGCCAAGGAAGAATGTTCGTCTTAGGTTGGTGCTGATGATTTAAGGTCAGATCATCTACTTACATTTTTCATATAATCTCTATAAGAGTAGGTTCCCCTAGTCTTTCTATGATAAATGGAAACTCGAGTATTATCAGAAATTGAATATTAGCCTATGATTAATTTTCTTTTATGTAGTTAGATTTATTTTAGAGTATGTTAGTTGATTTCATTGAGTATGTATGTTTTTTATATTAAAAGCAGCATAAAATAAGGGTGTTGTTCTTTAATAACAACATTCTAACGGCAATCAAAAGCAGATTAACCATTGTCATCACATTGACAGCATCAAGAAAAAACTCAAAAGACTATCTGCTACTTAATATGAAAAACCAAAATCAGGTGTTAGTTATAGGAAAAGGTACCATAATTAGCACTACCAAATTAACTAAGCACACCATATAAACCATAACTAAAACCTCCAGATTAACTAAGCACACCATATATAGTAAACTTACTGTCAACACACACTATAAGAGTCTTAACCATAATAGAGCAGTTATAAAAAGTCCTGTTTATCTATCACGTAGGACCAAACTAGAAGAAAGTCAAAAGACCTATTAAACCTAACATAGAGGAACCCAAAGGAGACCAAGGAAGTCAATCAAAAACAGAAAACCTTAAAAAGAAAAAAGAACAAAGGTAAGAGAACTAAGCCTTCTTTTTCAGCACACTTGACTTTGATACCATCATTCGAGCCTAATCTTTTATGGGGTAAGTGCACCAAGATGGCGTGCAAAAAAATGGCCACCTCCTAAAAAAAATCAAAACTTTTCGTAACAATTGGGTTATTCAAAATTTGAAAAAATTAGGCTTGGCAAAGCCGAGCCTTTGCCAAGCCACAAAACATAAAATAAAAAAGTTAAGTTTTGCAAAATCTGATCATGTTTTTACTGTCATAAACTTTTTTTAAAAACCTACATTTGACTGTTATTTTTCATGCCAAAACCGAGTTTAAAGGAGAGAGGAGAAAGGGAAAATGTCTAAATACGAGCAGGTTCTTGTTGTTATTGGATTTTGTTTCCATATTGATCATTTTGCAAGCATACCACATCGTTGAATGGGTAAGAATTTGTTTTTTTTTAAATTATTTTTGTTTCAATTTTGATTGAGTAGGGTTTGTTGAAGTGATTTAAGTTTTTTTTAATTAATTTTCTATTAGATTCGGAAAACAATCTCCGACCACAAAAGAGATAGCAAAGACCTCTTCGAACACAAGAAAATATTGATAATGTTGGAAATGAGCAACAAGAGAACCCTCAAAATATAACCCCTCAACAAGAAAACCTTCAGCAAAACCCAAATCCACCGCCAAACCCAAATCCAAACCCTCCACATCCTCCAATAGGTCACAGTGATGCCACACAAGAGGACCTTATCAATCACCTTCAACAAAACAGTGCCCAAATATCCATATCGGTTAATAGGTTGAGGTCCTCTAGTTTTGAGCACCACTCATCCCTCACCACTTCCTTAGAAAGAATGGTCAATAGTACGAATGAGGTGTCTAGGGAGGTTACAGCATGGGGTTCATGGAGGAATAGATGTCGTGCATTTTATGTCGATGGGTTGTCATATGATCAAGTGAAAAAAAGAGGATACTTAAAGATGACATATGTGCTTTTTTCAATGATCATATTAGTAGTAAAGTTCCCTATAAATAACTATGAATCGGTTTCTCATACACTGGCATG
The DNA here is from genome assembly GCA_027943335.1 of Chamaecyparis obtusa. Taxonomy (NCBI): domain Eukaryota; kingdom Viridiplantae; phylum Streptophyta; class Pinopsida; order Cupressales; family Cupressaceae; genus Chamaecyparis; species Chamaecyparis obtusa. Next base: position 181,352 of record BSBK01004848.1, read on the forward strand.
TTCATAATAGGATGAGAGTTGCATTTTGGGATAGGTGGTATACATGGTCTTTGACCAAGCACCATGTAATAATTGGGAGGTGCCTTTATATTTTTTAAAAAATCTATATTCAGAATTTATCCTTGGTGAGAAGCCGAATTATTTTGACATTCGGCAGTTCTAGGGTAGAGGGAGAGGCTCTGCGCGAGATAGAGCTAGGGCCCATAGGGTGGTAGAGCTACAACATAGGAGACGTCTAGCTAAAAAAACTCATAGTTCATGTTGTGGTCCTAGTAGTAGTGAAGGAGTCTATGTATTTACAAACCCTATAAGCAGCCACATCATTGACTGATGTCATTATTGAGCATGGCACACAGTTAGTCGAGACTGAGAGTGGATCAACACCTACACCACCTCTATCATCATCAGATTCTTCATTTGGCTCAGCCTAGCCCATTGAGCATATGTGCCCTAGATGTCAAGGTATATGTGTTGGGGTAGATACCGACACGAATGAGGATTGTTCAATATCACATTCGTGTACACATTGTGGGAGTAGATGTCAGGTATTCACTGTTGAGGATGTGGCCCTCAAAAATGACCTATTGACGATGGTGTTTTCTAGGAGGCAGGCGCATGTATGTTTATTTATGTTTTGACATGTTATTAATTAATCACCTAAATCTTATAAAAGTAAATAATTTTTATTTAGAGAACAAATTAAATTGATATATGAATAATATGCATTACTTGGTGCAACAAGTGATACTATGAGCATACCACAAAGTGGTTGTTCGACTAGACATGCATGGGTAGCTTCAACACTTGAGGTATAGTTTTTAAATATTTATAAAAATAGAATAATTTCTTGGTCTCAAGATATATTTTCTTAATATGTATATTTATTTGATGTTTTATAGAGCTTGTCGAGGGTTCAGATGTCTAAAGTTGATGATGTGACACTTTCTACCATTGACTTTGGCCTAGAGAGCTTTGCGGTATCATATTTGTCACACCTCTTGTTTAGAATTTTAATTAAACCCATGTGTTATCATATTCATTTCTCTTATGTTAATTATTTTTCTACTAGGGTACCCCACCTAGCTCCAAGGCATTGAGACGAAAAAAGAAATCTTTGAGGACACCCAATATACAAAAGGAAATTTAGTACAATTTAAGTTTATTTATTAAAATGTATTATGATTAAACATGTACACGTATACTGATGAATGCACCTGTCTTATTTGTTCTATAAATAGAAACAGTTGGGTTTTACAGAATTAATGAATGTACCAGATGTCATTGATTTTCAGAAGCGGGCAAAGGTAACATTTTTAAATTTACTTTCAATCACATTCTTATTTTTTCAAAGTCTCTTAGAAATCCTTTCTCTATGACTATGATATATATTATGATTTTCATACAGGAAATGGTCATAGACGCCTAATCAGCGGCAATGCCTCCTAAGAGTACAAGAGAGCTATTTGAGGCTCTGGTATGCATTTTATGTGCGCACACACACACACACAGATATATATATATATATATATATATATATATATATATATATATATATATATATATATATATATATATATATATATATATATATATATAGACACACACACACACACACACACACACACACACACACACACACACATATATATATATATATATATATATATATATATATATATATATATATATATATATCTGTGTGTGTGTGTGTATGTTAAACATATGGATTTAGATATGAGTACATGCATTTTTACTTTTGTAGTGTTTATCATCAACTTTGGGTTATTAGCGTGTGTTGATTATCTTTTACCTATTACAACTCACTTTGCAACTTCCTACAGATTCTTTACCATTCCATTTTGTTAGGAGTCCTAATAGTCAAAGAGGAGGTCCAACACAATAGAGGCAAGAGGTATGCAATTCTTCTTAGTTTAAACCATCTAGTCAACTTGTTTTAAATTTCTTTTGTATTTGTTAGAAAGCCCTCATTCCCCCATCTATGAATATAACATCTTTCAACACTTACCATACAAGAAAATATTGTAATTGATTCATTAGTGGTTGTGCCTCCTACCAGCATCAGAAATCCATCTGAGGCTCTGGTATGCATTTGTTTTTTGGTCCATGCATTTTTAGTTTTGTATTGTTTGTTGACATATATGTTATTAACTTGTATTAATTTTGTTTTACCTCTTATAGCCCCCTTCACGACTACCCACGGATCCTCTACATCTCCATTTTGTTAGGATTCCTCACCCACGAAGGAGCCCATCAACATTACTACATAGCCCAAGTGCAGAAGAAAGAGATGAGGTAATCAACAATTCAATTGCCAACAAATTACAGTCCAGTATTTAGTTATTTTGATAGTATTTGGAGATAGCATATCTGATTTAGCATTTGAATTATTCTTGTGCAGACACCCAACGAGCCATGTACTGCTTCAAAGGGGCCCAATTTTCATGATCCAGCATCATCATAGATATTGATAGAGACATATAGATGTAGTTATGGTCATTAAATGACATTTATATATATTTGACATTTATATTGTATATATGAACATTGACATAGCAGATGCCATTTTTTTGTAACTCTATTATTGATTTGGCATGTGTGCCATTTTTTGAAATTTACACGATTATTGTTCATTTGATCTATATAAAATTTGAAATTTGATCCAATTGTTCATTGTGTGCATACCTTTGTATTTATGTTAGCCCACTTTTGAACCCCAATTTTTTAAAAAAATTAGATCAATTCTCCCCATGCATATGCCTGGTTAATGAATATGCCATCTCTAAATATGCATGCTTTGAACTCTTTTGAAATAGGTTCAAACTAGTTCATTATGGTTCAATAGGGTTCAAATGGTTCAATGAGGTTCAATAGTTCAAGATTTTAGTCAAGCTCAAGGTGCTCAGCCATTTTGTAGAGTCTGATGGTTTCAGAGGTGCAAGTCTGACAGAAAATTCAAAGTGCAAATTGTGAAGCTTCGTGCATGATCAGTGACTTCCCTTCCCCTCCAACATCAATCTCATGTGACACATTTCTCTACATTTAGTATTCCTGAACCTGTCGGGAGTTTTTTCCTCTATGTGATTCACAAGCCTCGATCTCTTTTGAAATTTTGAAGACAAATCCAGAAGTTTCCACAATTCTATTACAGTGTATCCAATCTCAGGATGGTGACTTGGCTCTCATAGTTTCACTTACAATTCAAAGTATTCACTTCAGATCAAATGCAGAGAAGGTGCCCAAGGTGGATTTCTACGGTTTTTGCACTCGTATTAAGAGTCATGCCGACTTGTTCTGTATGTATGGGAGAACACACAAGATATATGCAAACCATTTTATAGATTTTTGTGACCACAAAAGTCAGGACTCAAATAGTGTCTACAAGATAATGTTTATAGTTTTTCAATGCAGCCCGTAACCATGAATTGACTGTCTCATAAAAATAGTCTCAGTACAAGAGTGATATCTCTGAATTTAACCATTATATGTGGGTCATTTTTAGATATGGTTTTAGAAACCTAATTATCTAAATCCTCACCAGAGAGATTTTAAAAATCATATCAGGTTTGAAAGATATCGATGATTGAGTTAATTACTTTCAAAATTGTCAATGACAGTCACAAAATGATGACAACACTTCATCACCAACAAATGCCACATGTCAATAATCTAATTACATTTATCAAACAATGTTATTATAAAAAAATTTAAAGTTTATAAAACTGTTAAATTCTGAAGTGGGAAAGCGATCAAAGGTTATATAAAAGTTAATTTCAAATAGTTGCAAATAAACAAGAGATGGTCATGGGAAATAATTGAAAAAGATAGTTTTGATAACCAAATGAAGTTTTCAAGAAACGGTTATGAGAACTGAAATGCAACAGTGGAACATTATTTATTGTAAAATTTTAGACAGAGAGAGGGATTTTTTTAGCAGCTTTGGTATGGGAGACTTTGTGCAATGGGCAAAGGGTTTTTATTTCTATTTTTGTTTGTATTTGGAAGGGGGAAAGAAATATTTGATTTTTCCAGATTCTAATTTGTGAGTATGGAAGCAATTAGATCTTTATCATCTTTTTGATATTCAAAGAAAAGAAATATTTGTATGCCAAATCTTTGAGTTTGGACATTTATTTTCTAATTGAGATCGATCTGTGAACTGATCCAATCTCTTGTGAGTATAATTTTGTCTCGAGTGATTACATGCATGATAGTCTTGTGGTATTTGAGCCTTAGTTATTTGTGTGTTTGGAAGAGAATGATATGTTTTCCTCCTTTCATTTTCTCTGTAATGTAAGGTCTGAACCAATGGACTTTGTGCCATTGGCCTATTGTACTTAGTTGTTAGATTAGCTTTGTCACATCTTTTCTATGTTTATAGGTAGATGTTTGTGTGCCTTTCTTGTTTTCAAGTTAAAAGAATCTTTGTAAGTGGTTCTGTGAATTCATTGGAGATCTTACATGGGGATTTGTACCTGAATAATTCAGAGGAAGACTATCAATCCCATGATAATCTATCCAATTGTTGGTGCGGTTTGTACTTCATTGTGGGAATTTGGAGTCAACTTTTGTGTTTATGTTTGAAGGACAAATTTGTTCACTAACATATTTTTGGCGAATCTATTAGGGAGGTGAAAACAAAGACCAGTGCTTGATATAATCCCTCTAGTTTTGATTTATTCTATGTATATAGGATTGGCGGCTCTATTAAATCAATATGTTAAAAAGAAAAGTTGTAAGAAAGGCAAGACCGAATCCTACCATTTTGGAGGTTCTCCAAATTGGTGATAAAGTGTTGCATGAGTTTTGGGATCAGTATTGAGAAAGTATTTCTTGGGATGTAAAAAATAATATCAGCTTGGAAGATGATCATGTGTCGTTGTGGAGAAGTCTCTGTGTGAGATTCCATAAGCTGAAAGATTTGCAAGAATATGAAAGAAAAGTATCTAGGCTGAAAGAAGAACTAACAGTTGATGACGAGGAAGCTCCATTTGTTTCTTCTTATTTCATCTCATGTAACTACCTAGTCTTGAGTGAGCAAGAAGCCCAAGTGGTAACCATTCAACCTCAAGAAGATCAAACACCGAAAAGAAAGAACAACCAGGATGACATTAAAGGATCTATGAGTAGCGATGGCAAAGAATCATTTCATTTCAAGAATGAAGAAATACCATTGGAAATTTATTCATCAAAAGAAGATTGTATTGGAAGTAAGGTCAAATCATGCTTTGATTTTTCAAATTCTAATGATCATATAAAAACTAAAAATTTTAAAATAAATGTAATGTAAGATGAATGCCAAATTAATAAGTTGTTACATTCTCAAGAAATGTCGGACAACTTGCATAATGATTCTAGCTGCGAAGAAGAGATCATAGATCAGTTTTTGTTATCTATCGAACAAGAGCATTCTAGCCAAAGACATTCAGGTATTGATTCCATTCGAGTCATAAGTATGGATGAAGAATTTTCAGATTTCATTTCCACCAAGAGTGATGATGTTGTTTCTTCAAAGACAAGTCCAATGTTAGATGAAGTCATCCTCCTTTTCCAACATAATAAAAAATATGAAAACTATTTTTCAAAAGATAGTCATTTTGATGAAAACTTCAAAGATATTGCAGCATGTTATTTTAGGCTCTTTCAGTGTTATCCTTTTCAGCATGAAGTTATAAAATTTTGGAGAAGCATCATGCATGAGGCCTCTAAAAAGTCATAAATTTACGATGAAGTTTGGATTTTTGCAAATGATTGTTTGGTCACCAGATTTTTGCATACTATTAGCTTGTTGTTCAACAATGAAGAAGTCATCAAAGGGAAATGGTCTTGGGCTAATCTATTCATGCACAATCTTCTACATCAGAAAGGCTCATACTTCCCCTCACCAGCCAATCATTTTGTATAAATATTTTTTGCTTTCTCCTTGAGGTAGGATCTTTCCTATCTATGTATGTATTTGTAAATATGTCCTTGCTTTGCAAGTTTTTGATGTGCATGGTTTCAGTTTTGGTGGTGTGTTTGAGTCTAGATGTTTTGGCTTGATAGTTTCCCTGCTTCCCTCCACACTCACTACAACAAGCTCCCTATGCTTATTATTTTGACTCTATTTCCCAATGGTGCTATCCACTTGTCTTTTTAACCAAGAGATGCTAGAGTTCTATGCTTTTGCATAAAAAGTAGTGATACAAGAGCATCCTAGGATTCTTGGCAATCATGTATCAACCAAAAATATGTTTGTCTTTAAAGATAGATTGTTAGTTTTGATCTTGGTTTGGGAGACTGGTTGCTCGATTTATATGGTTACTAGGGTGCTCGGTCTTTGAAGAATACTCAGTGACTGAAGGCATTGGTTTACTGGCACTCGATGATAACTGCATTTCTCGGTCATGCTTGGCATGGTTGATCGATTGGTGCTCGGTTATTTCTTCTATTGCTCGGTGTTCTTGCTTACCGACTAGATTGTTTTGGATAGATCGGCCTGGCTGACTAGTGCATTTAATTTGGGTCACGCTCCTCGAGTTATGGATTGACCATTGGATGTGTGGGGACCTAAATATGGCATGTTGCATTCTTCTATGCGGATTTGGTGACCGTTGGGGCCATCTTTGAGAGTTTATTTATTTTGTAAGGCTATGCGAGAGTTGACTGATGTTTTAGCATTTAATATTTGTTTGTAGGGGTTTATTGTTTCATCAGCTGACTTGTGGCTGGGATTTAGTATTTATAGGATGCTTGGGTAGTTGTTTAGGGCATGAGATTGTTGGGAAGGAAGGTTAGTAGACTGCGAGCTTAGGAGCAGGAAGATTGCTTGGAAGTTTGAGTACAAGTTTAGATCTTTCCTGGGTGCCTACTATAATACCCCAAAAATGAGCTATAAGTTCATTAACCTCCTATATCAACAATCCGAATGAAATCGACATCAAAGTCCTAACCTAAGGCACATCTCCACATCAAGTTATCAAAACCCTAATTGATTTTATCCTAAATTCTACATCGGGGAATATTCCTAGCAATATTCCTATTTATCCTAATTATCTTTAATTTAATAATTATTTGGCGATAAATGTCATTATTTATCCTACAGTTTGATTAATTGAATATTTTGAATATTTAATTAATTAGATGTAATACTGCCACTTAATTATTTAATTACATTTAATTAAATTATTCCTAAATTGTATTATTTAATTTTGACAATAAATCTAAAATCTTATGACTAATTGATTAAATTCTTATTTAATTAATTCATGTCAATTTTCAATATTTAATAATATATTTTTTGGATAAAGTTTGATTTAATAATTGATTAACCCATAAATCAATTATTTTATTTCAAAAATCAGTTAAGTTGAGAATAAATCACTTTATTTCTAAAATTAATTTATAAATAAATCATGCACAATCAAAAAAGCAGACAACTAGAAATTAACAGTCAATTTTAAAATTGAAACTCAACATCTAATGATGAGTTGAAATTTGATCTAAACTCTATTTTGAGTTAAACCCTGCTTTTGCATGATTTTTGTGAGTTAATTATCTCTTATTTCCTGATAACTCAAAAATCAACTTGAGATTATCAAGAGTGATTTATGGCTTTTCTCTTGCATCCCCAAAGCCCTGGATTTCTATAAAATCAAGGCTCAGCTCTTCATAATTATCAACACTCTAATTTGCATAATTACTCTAGCGAATTGGTGATTGAAGGATTGAGCACTTGCGACAGGCGATTTGTGAGATCTTTCATAGTTGATCATAGTTTTTTCATAGTTTCATATCATAGCTTTCATATTCATTCATATCATTCTTAGATTAAATCTACATTCAATATCATTTCTAGCTTAGATTCATACATCTTTTTTATATTATTGCACAAAAAATACAAAAATATAGAATAATCTGCATTCATATAATCTTTCATATTTTGCATTCAAATCCTTCATTTAGGTGTTGCATTGTCACTGATCTCGATTCCAATCTAAGAACATCATACTCACACCTACTAGAAGGTAGTAAATTGCCTAGTTAGTATAGTTTCAATTACTTGCAGATTTTGATTTTCTGCTAACCTCTAATGTTTTACTGAAGTGTTGTGTCCATAGCTAGGTACAATTTCACACACACAATTATGGCACCCATTGTGGGGTCTTGAAATGGGTTTCCATTCAATTTCTATCAATTTCTATCAATTTCTTGTCATTTTTTGGTTATAACTGCGATCTTTTATTCTTTGTCTATACATTTTTCGCATGACTTTCTGACAAAAGTCATACCAGGAAGTACCCACTATTGTACGATAGTTGATTCTATCAAGGCTCATATCAGAAGGTACACATTGTTGTTTGGGAGCTATATTGTCGTATGAGAAGATACCCACTGTCGTACGAGTTTCTCGACTGTCATCTAGGAGGTAACCCACTATTGTACGAGTTTTGACACCAGAATTCAATTGTCATTTTAGAATTTTTGGCAGTTTTTCAGATTTGATTTTTAGATTTGGACTGACAACTAACCCTAACAATTGAAATCTTTTATTTTTGAATGATATTTGCTGAATCTAATTGGGAAAAACAAGAGAAAAATTGCTAAAACAAGTAAAAATATACTAAGTGCATTGCGAGGAATTTAGGTATTCTCCTCAAGCTGATAAAATTTTAATTTGGACACAAAACAAACTCTCATGTGTCAAGCTTGTGTGACTTTTCTTGCTTTCATATCACAGACTTCATTTTGGGCTATAAAACGAACATAGATTTACTTTCTACATATATGTTACACATAGTAAATAGGCCCTATGAACACTATTTGTGGATGATCTCGAGAGAGTGGGCTTCTTCTGCTTGTTCATGCATGTGAAGCTCTTCTTGACGAAGGATCCCCTTGTAGGTAGGGAGGTTACTGAGAAAGTCTCACGTTCTACTACATTTATGCGTCTTCAACTCTTGATTGATACATTCTCTCTCCAGAGAGGTTGATATATCATAAGAGGTTGACATCATAGATCTTTGTGAGATAATCTTGGTCTTAGCATGTCAGATTAATCTGTCTACTTTGTTTTGGTTAAAAGTGAAAAGGCTAGAGGACTATGCTCTACTCCCTTTTTGGGTAGTATCAGAAACTCAGATCCTTGAATCTGGAACCAGTTTCCATGTGGTATCTTTTGTGAGTCAACTTTAGAGAGGGTTAACCATAGTGGACATTCCCTTAATTGGGTCAACCACGTGGACGGAACCTCAAGTGGTAATAGCCATTTTCATTGTGGTAGCAGCAACCGCTATATAAATATCCTTGTGGAGGAAATCTTCACAGGTGTGGTCTCTTGTTGGGCTGTCAGATCTCCCTAGAAGCTCCCAATTGATTAATTTCTTAGACTGTGTCAAAACCCCAGTGCACCTGGATTGGAGTTCACCCTCTTGAGATCACAAAAGTTGCAGAGTCGGACCATTACTACAAACCCTAGTGAGGCCAAATTTTCATTTTTCTAGGAATATGTGCGTTATTGAAAAAAAATTTGGAACATACACAATTAGCACTCCTAGGGATTAGTACATTTAGTCACTTGATTTTTCATGCACAGGGTTGCTTTGTCCCCTATTCATTGTTTTTACACATGCTTGGAATCACTTGTTTTTTGTTTTGCGTGCTTGTCTATCTATTTGGTTACTAAAAATGAATGGTCCCAGAATAATCTTCAAACTTGGATAGAAAAATTTGCAAACAATCTGAAATTGAAAACCTAAAATTTGCAAAATCTGATGTAAAATTCCTTTGGGAGTCAAAAGTCATCCCGCAAGGTCAAAAAGTCGTACGAGTTTTGGCAATTGTCATTTCAGAACCCTGTATTGTCGTATGATGGCTTTTATAGTGTCATACAATTTTTTCCACCAGTCAAAAGCAAAAAGTCAAAATCATGTTATCAACTATCGTGTGAGATTTTCAATTGTCATACGAGTTTTTTCAACTGTCATTTCAGAGCATACCCACTGTCATACGATCCTGCAGAAAGTCATTTGAGAAATTTTGAAAAATTGCTAGAAGTTGTCAAAATTGTCAAAGACCCAGTTTTTACAGCCTATTATCTGTTGAAAAAATCAATGTGTCAGGAATAGAGTAGAAACTAGAACAAATTCATTCATTTTCCTCAAGTGAGCTCGAGTCTGATTTTGTCTTCTGATTTATCGATTTGAGTCTTTTTCATCTTGTGTCAAAACCTTGTCAAAATTATCTTCAAATTTAGTCTTCTTACTAAAATGGCTAAGTGTTGTGAGCTCGTGCCCGCCATCTGTTGGGTGTCTACCCACACTACTATGGCACAGTATCCTTCATTTATGTCCAATCTAATCTTCAATCAATTCAATCTTGACAAGGTTGCGTCATTCGATATTCTTGAATCAAGTCATTCTTCAATTTTCTTCATCTTTCTCTCTTGCTTCACCCAAGGTTAATGGTGGAAACTTGAGCTTCATCACACAAGAAATCCAGATAAGCATCTCATACCTTACCTTTGTCTACTCACATGGGTCCAACTCTTGAGCAACTCTACAATTCTAGTCTTTACAAAGACAATGGTCTTGGCAATTTTTTATTGAAAACTAATTATATACCCCCTCCATCAACTCACGGAGGTAATCAACAAACTCCTCCTCACACTATCCCAGGGAGTCCTAAAACTCCTAACATGTCTCATGAAGGAACACAACATGGGTCTCAAGGACCTCATTCTCAACATGGTGTTGATCAAGAACATAAACCTTTTGAAATTTCTCGATATCAAAATGATGATGACTTCAAGAAAATGATGAGGCATTTCTTGAAAGAATATAGAGAGGCATATTTTCTAGAGTTAGCTCATTAAGGAGCTAAACTCTCTCCCAACTTTAATGTTGAATACATCATTATGCATGAGGAATAAACTCCAATCATGGCTATGATGAAACAGATGCATGCCATGCAAGTCAAACTTAACAAACTAGAAAAAGAAAAGGAACCTAAGGAGTTCTCCATGGAGGCCCTATGTCCTTTTCCATTTGATAAAGACTTGTACATGCCACCATTCCCTAAAAGGGTGGAGATGCCTAAATATGATAAGTATTATGGAAACTCTGATCCTCAAGATCATGTCATAGAATTTTGTACTCAATCCATGGAGTTCATGCATGAACCAACTTACTTAATGCATCTTTTCCCTCGATCTCTGGGAGGGTCAGCCATTCATTGGTTATCTAGAATGCCTCCTACTATAAAAACTTTTGAGGAGCTAATCAAACTATTCTATCAACAATACTCCTACAATATTCAACATCTAGTCACCATGATCAACATCTGCAATCTGAAACAATATCCAGGTGAACCATTCCTGACATTTCTCAAGAGATGGAGGAAGAAATTTTCTCTATGAGAAGCTAGAAATCTTCATCAACAATCTTGTTCCAGAAATAAACTACCCTTTACAAATGCAAAATCATACATCTTTTGATAAGATTGTAGATAATGCGATCAAAATTGAGAAAGTACTTGTGAAAAAAGGAGACATCACACTTCAAGTATGAATCTAGATCTAGTTTTAAGGACAAGAACAAAAACTGGAACAAGAATAAAGGTGTTGTCATAGATGGTGTTGTTGATAATATCTGTGCCCCATCTAAGGCACCTACTTTTAATCTCACTTTTGGTACCCAAGCCATCAAAGCTTTCGAAGCTAAGGCAACAGAGTCCAACAAAAAGTCATCTGATTACAAACCCTGGGCTACAAATCCTAATCACAAATTCACTCCTCTTGGAGAATCCTTGGAATCTACCATGAAAACTATATTGGAAAACAAAATCATTTGCTTTCCTGAGATAAAAGTCTTTGATCCTAAACCTAAACCAAAGTGGTGGAGAGAGAATAATTTCTATGAATTCCATCACAATAAAGGTCATAAGACTAATAACTGTGTTCGCTTGAAGCACATCATACAAGACAAAATTGATAATGGAGATATCACGATTGACAATCATAAGAGCAATAATGATCATATAGCATTCACAGAACCATTTCCTAAAAATGGTAAAGATTCTTCTTCTCAGCCTAATATGGGTGCTAAAGTTAATTATGCCTACTGTGGAAACAATGATGTCATCAATATGGTTGAACCATGTCTATCTAAGCATTGCAATGTCATCACAATTGTAAGAAAAGATAGAGACAATCAATCAGCTAATGTAGTTACTCGATCACAAGCTTAGGCACACCTACAAGGACAAATATCAAATTCATCCAATGTCCCTAAGGTGCCTTTCAATCTTTCATCTGCTTCTAAATAGAAGGCTACATCAAAATCTTCAAATCCCAAAGACACAAGGCCTACTTCATACAGTATTGTCCAACAACTCCAATACACAAATGCAAAAATCTCCATGTTTGAGTTGCTTCAGATATCTCTAGCTCATAGAACCATTCTAGACAAAGCTCTGCTTAGATCCAATGTTCCTAATAACCTTGATTTAGACAGATTCTAGACTATGGTTGGTCATCTTACATCTCCACAGTATATTTCCTTTTTAGAGGAAGATGATAACTCCTTGAGTCATCCACATAACCAGTCATTGCATATTGAAGTCTTGATCCAAAACTGTCGTGTCAAATGTGTGTTGATAGATGGGGGCACTGGTCTAAACATTTGTTCTTTCAGCTTGATTACACAATAGGGATTCTCAAAAATGGCTATTGATCCTAGAAAGAAGATAACTATCAAAGCATATGATGAGCAAGAAAGGTCTTCCAAAGGAACAATTGTCTTACCTATCAAAGCAGGTCCTGTCATCAGAGATACTATATGCCAAGTTCTTGATCTACCTTTGGCTTACAACATCCTTCTAGGTAGACCCTGGATACATGAGATGAAAGCTATTCCTTCTATGTACCATCAATGTTTTAAATTTCCTTATGAAGGAGTAGAGGTGACGATTCCAGCCGATCTATATACAACTTGCAATACATTGAAAGAGAGTGTTGTTAAACTTGTTCCTAATAACAGGGAATCTTCCACTAAGTAGCTAGACATTGCTTCAACATCCAAGATGGAAGACATTTCTAAAGAGGTTAAGATCAAAGAAAATGGTATGGGAGAATATACTATAGAGCCAATCTTATCTTTGACATCTCTCCCTATCTCGCCTAAGTCCTATGGACAAACTCTGAAATAGTCCAAACTAGAATCTAAAGAACCTCTTGATGCATATAAAGGAAATTTTGTTGCAGAACAAGTATCTAAATAAGAGTTTGAAGAAGATGAAGCTATGCTTTCATAGCTATACAATGATGAACCTAAATCTCAAGTTGTTCAAAAATGTGATGCTAAAATACTGAATATCCCTTCTAAGTCATATGGCCTAGGAGATAAATTGATCACAAAAATGGGATATAAAGGAAAAGGACCTCTAGGACTACAGGGTAAAGGTCTTCTATCACCTCTTGACCATCGTGGCTAAGAAAACAAGAATACAATAGGTCTAGGACACAAGAAGAAGCCTTTCTATCTTAGCAAGAACTCCCCACATGTCTTAGAATAGATTGATCCATCCACAGCAAATCAACTAAAGGGAGAAATAATAGAACAATTTGATAGTGATGATTCAGACACCACTGAAGAGTGTTTGCCTAAAGAAATAAAAGACCTCCTTGAAGCTGAAGTTGATCCAATAAAAATAATTAATGTAGTAGAAACACAAGAACCTACTATAAAGCAAGAGATAGTTGCACCACAAGAACCATCTAATCTCGAAGACAATCAAACAAACAAAGAGGAAGGTGGTAGTTATTCTGAGATAGATTCCCATGAGTATGAATTCAAATTAGAATCTGAGGGTAACCCTTCTTGGGGTATTCACCCTAACTTTACTCATGTTCTTAGATTTCCTAGAGGCATAGATGAAGAATCTAATGACTATGAATGGGGATCCATTCTAGAAGAAGATGAGCTTATTATAGAGAAACATATTGATGTTATTCACCAATATGCACCTAAACCCAACGTAAGTCTAGAGTGAAATGATGAACTTATCGAGTCTGATCCACCAATGGCTAAAGTGGACTTCCATAATAAAATTGAGCTTATTCATGAATTGAATATCTTAAGTTGTAATATCACCTTTGAACTCGAGCATCAGGTTAGGACCAATGATGATAGATCCATATCCGTAAACACTATTTCCCAATCTTTCACCACTTTAACTATCCAACGTCCTGACCTTCTTGACCAAACATCTTGAAATTTGAGCCAAGGTATTTATACCTTACCCAATGACTATGCCCTTGCTTGCTACCTCAATGCAATTGAGCCTATGAGGACTTCCATCAGTGAACCGAGTGTTAGCATGATGGAGTTGGACATCAAGTATCTTAGTCAGAAAAAGAAGAATAAAAATAAAAAGAAAAGGAGTTCTGAGGGTGAAAACCACTTTGTGGCAGTCTCCGAACCTACAAAAGTAAAAATAAAAGATGTATCTGAAGGTGAAAACCTCTCTGAGGCACCTAAGGATGAGATATTTGATGTCCTTCCAAGTCATTTGTAGGATAGATCTCTAGTTCTAATTGAGCCCACTCAATCTATCAACCTGGGAACAACAAAAGAACCACAGTTGATCCATGTAGCACAATCCTTATTAGAAGAAGAGAAGCAAAAATTTACAACATTCCTAATAGAAAAGAAGATCAATTTTGCAAGGAAGTATTCAGATATGCCAGGGTTGGATCATGATCTTATAATGCACCATTTGTCTATAGCTCCAAACATCAAACCTGTTAAGCAGAAATTGAGAAAGATGCATCCACATGTTGCACTCTTGGTAAAAGCTAAATTAGAGAAACTACTAAAAGTTGGATTCATCTATGTTATTGACTATGTTGAATGGATCTCAAATATTGTACCTATTTCTAAACCAAACAAACCAATAAGAGTATGAACAAACTTTAGAGATGTGAATAAAGCATGCCCTAAGGATGATTTTCCACTACCTAACATTGATGTGATAGTGGACATGATTGTGGGTTTCGATATGTATTCTTTAATGGATGGTTTTTCTGGATATAATCAAATCAAAATTGCTTCATAGGATCAAGAGAAAATTGCTTTTACATGTGCATGGGGTACCTTCTATTGGAATGTCATGCCATTTGGGCTTAACAATGCTAGTGCTACATATCAGAGAGCTATGACATCTATTTTTCATGACATGATGCATCAAACTATGGAGGATTATGTTGATGCTACTTTAGCAAAATTTATGATTAGAGCTGAACATCTAAGTGACTTGAGCAAGATACTAGATAGAATGGAAAAATTTACTCTCAGACTGAACCCTAAGAAGTGTGCTTTTGGTGTCACTTCTGGAAAGCTCTTAGGATAAATAGTTTTAAAGAAGGGCATTGAAGTTGATCCAACTAAAGTAAAGGCTATAATGGAGATGCAACCCCCGAAGAACATCAATCAAATGAGAACATTGCAAGGGAGATTTCAATCCATCAGACGCTTCATATCACAACTAGCAGACATATCACAACCTTTTACAAAGACATTACATAAAGGTGTGACCTTTGCAAGGAGCGAGGAATGTGAAAATAATTTTAATCATATCAAGAAATATCTATAAAATCCTCCTATCTTGATGCCTCCTATTCAAGGGAAGCCTTTGATCTTATATGTCTCCGCTACAGATACATCACTAGGGGCATTGCTTGCACAGCATGATGAGAACAAGAAGGAAAGTGCTATATACTATATCAGTAGAACATTGGTGGCATATGAAAAGAACTATTATATGATTGAAAAGGCTTGTCTAGCTGTGATCTTTGCATCATAGAAATTGACACATTATATGTTGGCTCATACCACGCATTTGGTAGCTAAGATTGATCCACTAAAATACTACTAAGCAAAGCTACCCTCACGGGTAGATTAGCTAAATGGGTCATGCTCTTAAGTGAATTTGACATTGAATATGTTGAAAGAAAAGCTATTAAAGGCCAAGTTATTGCTAATCATCTAGCAGATGCACCTTTGTTCAATGACACACCAATGCAAATGGAATTTCTAGATTCCTCTATCATGAATCTTTCTTCTAGAGAATGGAAATTGTTCTTTGATGGCTCCTATACATAGAATAGATCTGGAGCAGGCATCTTGTTTATCACTCCTCAAGGATACTCCATTACTAAGGCATTCAGAATCAAATTTCCTTGTACAAACAATATTTCTGAATATGAAGCTCTTTTCAATGGTATGAAAATAGCAATTGAGTGTAGAGTAACAGAATTAAAAATTCACAGAGACTCACAACTTGTAATACACCAAGTCAATGATGTGTATCAAACGAAGGATGAAAATATCATTCCATACAAAATAATGGTAGATGATCTAAAGAGATACTTCATATCTATCACATTTGATAAAATACCTAGAATAGAGAATAAGGTTGTCGATTCAATGGCAATGCTATCTACTTTATTATAGCAGCCTGAACATGAGCTATGCAATGAGTTCCTAGTGGAAGCACTATCTTATCCTGCATATGATTTCCCCAAAAATTGCATGATCTGCACTATTGTTGGTCATGATTCATCCCGATACAAAAACCTTTTGTCCTATCTCCAAGACCAAATCATTCCCAATACCTTCAATCACCATGAGAAATGATACCTTATCTGCAATACCTCCTGATATGTTATCATTGGTCACAATCTGTACAAAAAAAGTCTAGATGGTATGCTACTTAGATGTTTAGAATGGGAAGAGTCTCAACGTGTGTTAGAGGAAGTCCATGATGGTATTTGTGGGTCACACTCGAACAGTTTAACACTAGCTCAAAAACTTATTAGGGTTGGGTAGTATTGGCCTAAAATGGAAACAGAGGCTATCAAGTTTGCTAAGAACTATCAAAAGTGCCAAGTACATGGTAACTTAATTCATGCTCCAGGGAAAGATCTAATCCCCTTTACTACACAATGGCCTTTTCACCAATGGGAATTTGATCTTATAGGAGCCATACATCCTCACTCTTCTAATGGACATACCCATATAATCACAGCTATAGATTATTTCACAAAAAGGGTAGAAGCAGTCCCTTTGACACAAGCAACCAGAAAACAAATATCTATGTTCATTCTAAACTACATCATATGTCAATATGGTATTCCACATTCTATAGTCACAGATAATGGTGGACAATTCAAGACCAAAGACCTAGATGATTTATGTGCTAAATTCAAGATTACACAATATTAGTCATCTATCCACTATCCTCGAGGGAATGGACAAGCAGAGGCTTCTAATAAGAATCTATTGAAAATCTTGCACCGAACAGTTAATAAAATAGGAAGAGACTGGCATCTCATGATCAATCCATCTCTCTAGGCCTATAGAAAAAGTATCAGAATGCCCACTGGGGCTACACCATTCACTTTAGTTTATGGGTCTGAAATGATAATGCCTATTGAGGTTGAAATCCCATCACTAAGAATCAGAATGCATGGTCTAGTAACTGATGATAACTACAGAACTAGTAGATGAGTGCAGACAAGTAGCATATGATTATCTCAGAGTATATCAAAAGAGAATGTCTAGAGGTTACAACAAGAAAGTCAGACACTAAGAATTTCAGGTTGGTGATCTAGTCTTGAGAGAGAATCCTAAAAATCAATCACATATAGAGCGCAAGGGGAAGTTTGAACCCAATTGGCTGGGTCCCTTTGTTATCACTGGTACTTTTGGCTCTGGAGCCTATCAACTCTCTATGACTGAAGGAGAATAGCTCCAAGAACCAATCAACGTTCTCCATCTAAAGAAATTCTACACCTAAGGCATTTAGTCTATGGTAAAATATCCTAAAAAAATCTTTAAAATCTGAAAAAGTCTTGAAAAAATGAACATCTTGGTGAAAACCTAGCAATAGGTGCCTTGATGATTCACAAAAAAATAAAAATAAAATACCAAAAATATCAAAAAAAATTTGAAAAATGAAAAATACAAAAAAATAAGAAAAAGAAAAAGTGCCTTGGTGAAAACCTAGAAACAGGCGCCTTGGTAGCAACAATAGAATCTCTGCCAAGATGGTGAAAACCCAGCAAATGGGTGCCACTTGTTTCAAAATACTCCATCTATCAGCACAATCTTGGTCTTTCCCAGCTTTTAGTCTGCTTTAGTCTGTATATATCCTTGTTTCAATAAAGTTGGTCTGTACACCAATCAGCTCAAGCGTTTTTATCCTATCAATGCTTAACACTTGGGGGAAATCAATGTCATATCCTATGGCCTCCAGTACATCTTATACAAGTTATATCCAATCAACGTCCTTTGAAGATTCATCCGAGTTGGTCTGTCTGTCTCCTCTCCAGAAAGGATTTTGCATTTACAACAACGTAATCAAACATCAACACAAACTGAAAACAATCTATGCTTCTTCATGCTTTTATCTCCTTGTATGCTTACTGATTCGCATTGAGATTTTTGCATATTGTGTCCCTTCAAGCTCTTCGATGATGTCCTTTACAGGATTTAGAGAGTGATGACTGGGGGCATAATCTTTTCTGTGTCTTCTATTTGTATGTGAAAATATAACAACTTTGGAAATTTTGGATTGAAATAGTGTCCGTATGTAAGACCCTCTATCTCAAATTGGATGGCCATGTGTACCTCGACCATTGATACCCAAAAAATTCAAAGAAGTTTGATCTAACTATTGTATTTTTTAGTAAGTTATTTCTCATATTGTGAAACATAATCTTGGCTAAGGATGTGAACAATATAGGGTCACTAAGGGTAATTCACACTGGATTTAGAATGATCTCTTGACTGTTTGATGTGTTTGAACACAAGGCATATTTAGGACATCATGATGTTTATGTTCTGATGCTTATACAAATTGCTATATCAAAATGGACATGATATTCAAGTCATCCTGATGTTTGTGCCTTGGTGCTTATATCTAATCCGACATTCTGAAAATAAAATCAATATTCTTATGTCCATGGTTGCCTAACCAATGGGCGTTGTATTGATTCCTATGCATACAAATCGATATTCATGTCTATGGTTTCATAACTAGTGGGCATTGTATTGATTTATCCGATTACCTAAAAGTTCAATGATGACAACAAATCGACACATTATCAGTGACTAGGTCCTAGGTCATAGGTTTGCATTTCATTTTGCACTTTGCATGATCTCACAAGTTGCTTGAACACTTAAAACGATTCTTCAAACCAAAAATGCTAAACATGACACAAGGACTGAGCATTGTATGAAGGTTCCTCCAATGAAACAGCAAGTAGAATCCTTTTTCAGGATCAAAATCAAAAACTAAGATCATTCATATTATTAACTACTTGCAAAATCAACCTTCAATCATCACAAAAATCTAGAATTCAACTTAACTGATTATCTTACATCAAACTATCAAAATTTCAACTTGGTCAACTATGGTCAACTCATGGTTTAACCTAGTCAAACTTGGTCTCCAGGACCTCTAAACGATGCAAAACACATTATTGAATGTGTGTGACCACTTCTCAAATCAATTAACATGCTTTTGAACTATAATGCTGACTTTTCTTGTCAAATTTCAATTTTAATCCTGAAGGGGGCATGGTATTGTACATCATTCAAGTCTGTAAATCTAAATCTATAATCAATCTTTCCTCAGTAATCAAGACAACAACCACATCTAGTTGCTAACTCATCAAAAGTCCTTGTCACTTGGGGAAAATCTATCATCACTTGGGGCATATCAGATTCATCGAGATCCATATCAATCTGTTATCCTAATCTATCTTGTAAACTGTATGAGCTTTCCGTAACCATTGGTTCATTAGTGTTATTTCTTTGGTTCTTCGTAACTGATGGGTTTAGGATGTGATACCACTATGATTCTTTTGGACAATTAGGTATGGAATCAATCACTCACTTCTTTGCAATCATAAGGTTCAGAATCAAGCATTTTGGCACTTTTTCATAAACACTAGTTCATTTCTATTATAGTTAACATTATCTTTGGTCATTCAGGACCTAACATCTTCAAATCTTTCAATCGTTTTCTATCTTGGAATCAGTTCATCTTTCAAATCAGTTTCAATCTCAAACATCTTTATCATACACAGACTATTCTTTGAACCACTACGCTTTGCACAATGATTCAAAGAGGGGCAAAATGTAATACCCCAAAAATGGGATATAAGTTCATTAACCTCCTATATCAACAATTCGAATGAAATCGACATCATAGTCCTAACCTAAGGCACATCTACACATCAAGTTATCAAAACCCTAATTGATTCTATCCTAAATTCTGCATTGGAGAATATTCCTAGCAATATTCCTATTTATCCTAATTATATTTAATTTAATAATTATTTGGCGATAAATATCATTATTTATCCTAAAGTTTGATTAATTGAATATTTTGAATATTTAATTAATTAGATTTAATACTACCACTTAATTTTTTAATTACATTTAATTAAATTATTCCTAAATTGTATTATTTAATTTTGACAATAAATCTAAAATCTTATGACTAAGTGATTGAATTCCTATTTAATTAATTCATGTCAATTGTCAATATTTAATAATATAGTTTTTGGATAAAGTTTGATTTAATAATTGATTAACCCATAAATCAATTATTTTATTTCAAAAATCAGTTAAGTTGAGATTAAATCACTTTATTTCTAAAATTAATTTATAAATAAATCATGCACAATCAGAAAAGCAAACAACTAGAAATTAACAGTCAATTTTAAAATTGAAACTCAACATCTAATGATGAGTTGAAATTTGATCTAAACTCTATTTTGAGTTAAACCCTACTTTTGCATGATTTTTGTGAGTTAATTATCTCTAATTTCCTAATAACTCAAAAATCAACTTGAGTTTATCAAGAGTGATTTATGGCTTTTCTCTTGCATCCCCAAAGCCCTTGATTTCTATAAAATCAAGGCTCAGCTCTTCATAATTATCAACACTCGAATTTGCACAATTACTCTAGCAAATTGGTGATTGAAGGATTGAGCACTTGCGACAAGCGATTTGTGAGATCTTTCATAGTTGATCATAGTTTTTGCATAGTCTCATATCATAGCTTTCATATTCATTCATATCATTCTTAGATTAAATATGCATTCAATATCATTTCTAGCTTAGATTCATACAGATTTTTTATATTATTGCACAGAAAATACAAAAATATAACATAATCTGCATTCATATAGTCTTTCATATTTTGCATTCAAATCCTTCATTTAGGTGTTGCATTGTCACTGATCTCGATTCCAATCTGAGAACATCATACTCGCACCTACTAGAAGGTAGTAAATCGCCTAGTTAGCATAGTTTCAATTACTTGCAAATTTTGGTTTTCTGCTAACCTCTAATGTTTTACTAAAGTGTTGTGTCCGCAGCTAGGTACAATTTCACACACACACCTACCAGTGTGCTACCTATTGCAGACCTAGACTAGATGGATGCTGATGTTGTGGAAAATATTTGGATCCTGCAAGATCTTGTAGACTGTTACTTGCATTGTAATTGGCAGTAACCAGGAAGGCTTTATAGCCCGACACATTGCATGTAATCAGTGTTTTCATGAATATAGACTTCTGTTTCATATTTGATATGTTGTCTGTATTGTTTATTTCCACTGCATATTGATTTGGCTGCAAGGTCAATCAATCCTTAATTGGATCCACCCACCTTGACTGCATTAGGTGATATCAGAGTGAAGTTTGTTCCTGTTTGAGAAAATTTTATTCCTATTGGAGCTGAGTGGATCTTGTGTATCTGGATGTAGATTTGAAGATGCCTCCGAGGAGAAATTGAGAGATCCCTGAAGAAGAAGAAGCTACTGGTGAATTCAGTATTGATGATTTTAGGGCTTTGCAGAGACAAGTGCAAGACCTACAAGAGGAATTGAGAAAGAAGAAGCCTACCTTGAAAGAGGATAGTGATGATGAATCTGAGGAAGATCATTTTGAAGAAGTTGTTGAAGAAGCTAGAGATCCTGAGGAGAATCAAATTCTGAAAGCTATGTCTAAGATTGGCAAGAGACCTAAGATTGAAGTTTCTACATTTGCTGGAAGCCTTAGGCCAAAAGAATTGATTGATTGGATCAATAAGATTGATGAATACTTTGAGTATGAAGAAATAGAAGATCCTAATAGGGTTAGATTTGCAAAGACTAAGTTAAAGGGTCATGCAAATATCTGGTGGAGAGAAGTTCAATTGGAAAGAGGTAGAAGAGGAAAATAAAAGATCAATAAGTGGAACCGAATGGTTGACAAGTTGAAGAAGCAATTCATTTTGGTGGATTATGAATTGGACAGTTTAAGAAGATGCAAGCTTTGAAGCAGACTAACAAATCAGTATAGGAGTATACTGAGGAGTTTTATAGAATCCTAATTAGGACTGGTCATTTTGAAGTTAATAAAGAGAAGGTTGCTAGGTATGTCTATGGTTTGAGACCTAGTATTCAGGAAGAGTTACTTACTGTGCAGATGACAACAATCGATGATGCTTATTAGATGGCATTAAAGATTGAAGAGAAGCTGAATAGGAAGTATGAAGGAAAATAGAACAATAGGAACCAAGGTGGTAAAACTGGTGAGACACTTGTTGAGAGTAATGTGATAGATAATCCTAAGCCTAATGTTGGATCTAGCAATGGTCAAGTTACTAGGAATGCTGGACAGAGAGGAAGGTGGAAGATTGAGTTCACTGGCACTTGTTATAACTGTGGTGAAGCTAATCATAGAAGTTGGTAATGTCCTAAGAAAAGAGTTGCATTAGTTGCTAAAGAAGACATTGAGAATGTTCCTGAGAAAGGTGAAGGTCTTGTCACTAGGAGATTGGCTGCATGTGTTCCGAACCGGTGCAAAGAAGAAATTTGTTCAAAACCAGATGTAAGTGCAAGAATAAGGTTTGTAATGTCATAGTTGATGGTGGCAGTTCTGAAAAATTTGTTTCAGATGAAATGGTTAGTAAATTGAATTTGGAAAGAAGGAAGCATCCTAATCCTTATCAGATTAGTTGGATACAAGATGTTTCTAAGGTTAGAGTTGAAGAAAAATGCTTGGTTAAGTTTCAAATTGGATCTTACCATGATGAGATATTGTGTGATATATTGGCTATGGATGCTTGTCATCTGTTGCTTGGTAGACCCTAGTAGTTTGATAGAAATGTGTTGTTTGATGGTCATGCTAATACCTATGTGGTTAGGCATGAAGGAGCTCAGCATAAGCTGATACCTTTACAAGAGACAGGGGTTAAGGGATGTGGAGTTATCAGGTGTTATCCTTATGAAAAACCTCAGGAGCAAAAAGGTTGATGAACCTATTCCTGTTAAGCCTAGTTTGAAGGAGAAGGAGAATGGTATCTCTAAAGAGTTTGTTGAGATTAAGAAACAGATGGTTTTGTTGGTAGAGATGGTTTAGCAGATGGTGATATTTATGACACAGAGAGATGCAGATGATACTAAGCTAATTGACGAGTCTAAAAAGGATGAACCTTACTGAGGCACTAATGTGATCGGTAGTGGTCAGAGTTGATTGCTATCTATTGTCGATTGAAGGGATAAATGAAGTGGAAGATAGAAGGACTTTCTGCATGAGACAGTGAATGAAGTGAAGACTATTTGGGAAGAAGGAAAAGAGGAGATATGGGTGAAGAACAGATTCGGCATACCTATTCTGATTCTCGTGAGGCATTCTTGATTCCCTTATGAGAAAATATTTCTTACCTAGGGTGTCTGATGCAGGAGCATCCTAGGATTCTTGGCAATCCTGTATCAACCAAAAATATGTTTGTCTTTAAAGGTAGATTGTTAGTTTTGATCTTGGTTTGGGAGACTGGTTGCTCAATTTATATGGTTACTGAGGTGCTCGGTCTCTGAAGAATGCTTGGTGACTGAAGGCGTCAGTTTACTGGCACTCAAAAATAATTGTGTTGCTTCGTCATGCTTGGCATGGTCATTTGAATGGTGCTTAGTTATTTCTTATGTTGCTCAGTGTTCTTGCTTACCGACTAGATTTTTTTGGATAGATCAGCCTGGCCGACTGGTGCATTTAATTTGGGTCGCACTCCTCAAGTTATGGATTAACTTTTGGATGTGTGGGGACCTAGATCTGGCATGTTGCATTCTTCTATGTAGATTTGGTGACCGTTGGGGCCATCTTTGAGATTTTATTTATTTTGTAAGGTTATGTGAGAGCTGACTAATGTTTTAGCATTTAATATTTATTTACGAGGGTTTATTGTTTCATTAGCCGGCTTGTGGCTGGGATTTAGTATTTATAGGATGCTTGGGTAGTTGTTTAGGGCATGAGATTTTTGGGAAGGAAGGTTAGTATCCTGCGAGCTTAGGAGTAGGAAGATTGCTTGGAAGTTTGAGTACAAGTTTAGATCTGTCCTAGGTACCTACCAGTGTGCTGCCTGTTGCAGACCTAGACTAGCTTGATGTTGATGTTGTGGAAAAGATTTGGATCTTGCGAGATCTTGTAGACTGTTACTTGCATTGTAATTGGACATAATCGGGAAGGCCTTAGAGCCCGGCACATTGCATATAATCAATGTTTTCATCAATATAGACTTCAGTTTCATAGCTGATCTAATGTCTGTATTGTGTATTTCTGTTGCATATTGATTTGGCTACAAAGTTGGTCAATCCTTAATCAGATCCACCCACCTTGACTGCATTAAGTAGTCCCCTAGTACAGCCTATGTTAGCCCACTTTTAAACCCCAATTTTAAAAAAATTTAAATCAATTCTCCCCATGCATATGTCTAGTTAATGAATATGTCATCTCTAAATATGCATGCTTTGAACTCTTTCTAAATAAGTTCAAACTAGTTCATTATGGTTCAACAGGATTCAAATGGTTCAATGAGGTTCAATAGTTCAATATTTCAATCAAGTTCAATGTGCTCATCCATTTTGTAGAGTTCAATGGTTTTAGAGGTACAAGTCTGATAGAAAATTCAAAGAGCAAATTGTGAAGCTTTGTGCATGATCAGTGACTTCCCTTCCCCTCCAACATCAATCTCATGTGACACATTGCTCTACATTTAGTATTCTTCAACCTGTTGAGAGTTTTTTCCTCTATGTGATTTGCGAGCCTTGATCTCTTTTGAAATTTTGATGACAACTCTAGAAGTTTCTACAAATTTATTACAGTGTATCCAATCTCGAGATGGTGACTTGGCTCTCATAGTTTCACTTGCAATTCAAAGTATTCACTTTGGATCAAATACAGAGAAAGCACCCAAGTTGGATTTATACGGTTTTTGCAGTCGTATGAAGACTCATGTTGACTTGTTATGCATGTATGGGAGAACACACAAGATATATGCAAACCATTTTATAGATTGTCATGACCAGGAAGGACTCAAATAGTGTCTACAAGCTAATGTTTATAGTTTTTCAATGCAGCCTATAACCATGAATTGATTGTCTCAAAAAAATACTCGCAGTGCGGGAGTGATACCTTTGAATTTAACCTTTGGATGTGGCTCATTTTCAGATATTGTTTTTGAAACCTAATTATCTAAATCCTCACTGGAAAGATTTTAAAAATCATATCGAGTTTGAAAGATGGATGACTGAGTTAATTATTTTCAAAACTATCAATGACAATCACAAAATGATCACAACACTTCATCACCAACAAATGTCCCATGTCCATAATCCAATTACATTTATCAAATAGTGTTATTATAATATTTTTTAAAGTTTATAAAATTGTTAAATTCCAAAGTGGGAAAGGAATCAAAGGTTATATAAAAGTTAATTTCAAACAGTTGCAAATAAACAAGAGATGGTTGTGGGAAATAATTGAAAAAGATAGTTTTGATAACCAAAGGAAGTTTTCAAGAAACGGTTATGAGAACTGAAATGGCGCAATAGTGGAACATTATTTATTGTAAAAATTTAGACAAAGAGGGATTTTTTTAGCAGCTCTTTTATAGGAGACTTTGTGCTATGGGGTGAGGGTTTTTATTTTTGTTTGTATTTATATTTGCAAGGGGGAAAGAAATATTTGGTTTTTCTAGATTCTAATTTGTGAGTATGGAAGCAATTAGATCTTTGTCATCTTTTTGATATTCAAAGAAAAGAAATATTTGTATGCCAAATCTTTGAGTTTGGACATTTATTTTTTGATTGAGATCGATCTATGAATTGATCCAATCTCTTGTGAGTATAATTATGTCTTGAGTGATTACATACATGATAATCTTGTGGCCTTTGAGCCTTAGTTATTTGTGTGTTGGGAATCCATGATATGTTTTCCTTCTTGCAATTTCTTTGTAATGTAAGGTCTAAACTAATGGACTTTGTGCCATTAGCCTATTGTGCTTAGTTGTTAGATTAGCTTCTTCACATCTTTTTTGTGTTTATGGGTAGATGTTTGTGTGCCTTTCTTGCTTTCAGGTTAAAAGCATCTTTGTAAGTGGTTTTGTGAATTTGTTAGAGATCTTACAAGGGGATTTGTACCTGAATAATTTAGAGGAATATTATCAATCCCATGATAATCTATCCAACAGTTAGTGCAGTTTGTACTTCATTGTGGGCATTTGGAGTCAACTTTTGTGTTTATGTTTGAAGGACAAATCTATTCACTAACAACTTCAAAACTTAATTTTTTGTAATTAATCAAACATGTTTTTTCATTATTTAATATAGTAGAACTGAAATAAGTTAATCAAATTCATTGTAACATGGATCATGTAATCAAATCCATATGTGACTTAATTTGATGTAATAAGACATGAAAATTCAAAATATGTAATGATTTTGTCTATTGTGTCAAATTGTCCTAATTGACCAAATAAGGGTCATAGGAAGATGTATATTAATGGGTGGTTTATGTGGTTGTTTTTTCTTGTGGAATGGTTCATGGAATATGTATATTAATGTCTAATAATATATTTTGTTGCAGGAAGGATCATTAAATGGATGGTTGATACCCTAGGGTGGAAGTTTACTTGTGAAAAAGGTGCATGGATGGTGCTACGGTGAAGGTCTGAGAAATATGCCTTAAGGAGGGTATGTTTTTATGTTGGAATCAATTTATATATTTTGAATGGATGGTGAACCAACTCTTGTTAGATTATGCAAGTGAATCAAAGGTACATTTTGAGAAAGGCCTAGGCTTTAAGGCCTAAAAATGAAGGTACGTGAGTTGGGAGAACATGAGAGCATGGTAGCCATTAAAACTCATAAATTCCTTGGTTTGGGATCATAACTCAATGCTTCTAAATGTTTTTGGGTTCTCTTCATACATATTTGATATAGTTCCTTTGTAAATTTGGCCTATTTTGGGCTCATTTGGCCTAATTTGAGAATTGCAAGGTATTGGTCGCATGTGTTGGTCCAAAAGAATAGTATCTAGTTTTTGGATATGTTGAATAACTTCAAAAAGGGTAAATTTTTTGGAAAAGTGTTTTGGAACAAGTTGGTGAAAAGTGTGAAATACCAAATTTTACCAAAGTTGCTTAGTAACCCTTAGGAACACGTAGGTATGGTGTTATCATGAACGTTCGAGGGACTATGTGGGTGAGATAGAGTTGGCACTAGAATTTACCCAACCAACCGGAGCTACTAGAGTAGATGATTCAATCCCACAGTGAATGGATTGAAAGATACCCAATGTTGCTCATTTCAATTGAGCAACATTGCCGCTTTTGACATAGATCGAGATAGGGATGCCAAATTAAAATGAAGGGGAAAATCCAAAAATTGAGATGGTTAATTATAGGCCTCCATAACATGGTTATGTAGAACCTGACGATTCATCAATACCTCGCACAAGCTCTGAGATATGCCCCAAGAAAGATCATGGTCCAATGTTGCTTAGTGACCCTTAGGGACACTTTGGTCTGGTGTGCTCGTGAATGTTCAAGGGACTCCATAGGAAAAATGGGTTTGTCACTACCATTTACCCAACCAAATAGAGTTAATGGAGCTTTAGATTCGGTCACACAATGAATGGTTTGAAAGATATCCAATGTTGCTCATTTTAACTGAGCAACATTGCAGCTTTTGACATAAATAGAGATAGGGATGAAAAATTAAAATGAAGGGAAATCTACCAAAACTTAGATGAGTAATTATAGGCTTCCATAACAAGGTCATGTAGCACTTGACGGTTCGTTGATACCTCACACGAGCTCTGAGATATGCCCCAATAAAAATTGTTGCCCAATGTTGCTTAGTGAACCTTAGGGACACTTTGATCTGGTGTGCTTGTAAACATTCAAGGGACTCCATGGGAGAAATAGGTTGTCACTACCATTTACCTGGCCAACTGGATCTAATGGAGTTAATGATTCAATCCCACAGTGAATGGTTTGAAAGATACCCAATGTTTCTCATTTCAACTATGCAACATTGCAACTTTTGACATAAACTAAGATAGGAATGTCAAATTAAAATGAAGGTGAATCTACCAAAATTGAGATGGATAATTTTAGGCCTCCATAACATGATCTTGTAACACCTGACAATTTGTTGATACCTCACATGAGCTTTGAGATATACCCCAATAAAGATCGCTGCCCAATGTTGCTTAGTGACCCTTAGGAACACTTTGCTCAGGTATTCTCACAAATATTTGAGGGACTCGGTGGGTGAAATGGGGTAGTCACTAGCATTTACCTAGACCATCATAGCTAATGGAGCAGATGATTTGATCCCATTGTGAATGGTTTGAAAGATATGAAACATGAAATATGAAATATGAAACATGGAACATGAAACATGAAACATGAAATATGAGACATGAAATATGAAACATGATATATATGGACATTCTTTGAATTGGCATG
The DNA here is from genome assembly GCA_027943335.1 of Chamaecyparis obtusa. Classification (NCBI taxonomy): domain Eukaryota; kingdom Viridiplantae; phylum Streptophyta; class Pinopsida; order Cupressales; family Cupressaceae; genus Chamaecyparis; species Chamaecyparis obtusa. Next base: position 210,217 of record BSBK01004848.1, read on the forward strand.
ATTACATGAGCATCTATTAGGTCTAGTAAACATGTTTCTTTTCATCTTAAAGATTTTTAACTTCTTTGTTCACATTCAAACTAGTCCAAAACAACATTTGTGCACACATAAGGACTTTGAGAGTCAAGAAGAAATATTGATCCATTCCACTTTATGTTTTTATTGTAGCTTGTGGGATGGATCACACATGTGTATTATAATGTTTTCTAACAATATTTGACGTAGGAAAGAGTGAGAAGTTGAAAGTTGATACCCTAGGGTAAAGATTGCATGTTGAAAGTGTATGCCCATAGAGGCTAAGGTAATGGATCTGGATATTTCCCTTAATTGGGATGTGGTTTTCTATTAGAAGGTGTTTTAATGTGATTATTACATGTTAAATCAACCTTTGTTTGATTCTAGAAGTGTTGGAGAGGCAAGTTTTGAGGAAGCCCTAGTTAGAAGGGCCTACAAAGGAGGGTTTCTTGGTTGAGAGAGAAAATGAGTGTGGCTAATCAAAAGAACTTGAAAATCCTTTGTTTTAAGGCATAACTTAAGACTTTTTCAAGTTTTGGAGGTTTGGTACCAAGTTTTGTTAGTACTTGCTTTGTAAAAGTGGGCTAATTAAGCCTATTTGAGGATTGGCGAGGTATTGTTCACATAGTTGGTCCAAAAGAGTGATATGTGGTTTTGAAATATGGTGTGTATCTCTGAAAAGGGTGTCTAGATCAATAATTATTTTATCAAGTGTTTTGGGAAGTTTGGGAGAAAACTCTAAAAAATAGGGTTGGAAGGGCTACAAGCAATAACATTGTGTAATGTTGTGTAATGTTGTTCTACTTATCCTTAATGACTTGCTTTTTTTTCTTATTAAAAAATATTTTATCATTTACTTTCCCATAATGGTTGATGTGAGGACACATTGAGTAACATTAGCACCTTTTGTACGTGCTTTCGTACCAATGGCTTGGTATGCATCAAATTGATTTCTCACAATAGTTCTTTCACTACTATTTTCAGTTGTTCTTAACCCCAAAATTCTCATTGGCTCTCTAAATTTCAAATTTTTAATCATTTAAAAAACTAATTGGCATCTTCCACTTTGGTTTAAATTTTCAAAATAGTTATTCCAAATTCTTTTAAGTGTTATTCTACAAGTTCTATCAGAACTTTTATCATGCATTGGCCTCACAATAATTTCATCAATGTCAATTAGAAACTTTGGTTTTCTACGAATTATTCTAGAAGGTGTTAAGATACGTAAATACTCTTAATTTTCATTAGGTGCATTATGTGCATTAAACTCATCAAATTGAAGTGGTGTATCTTCTTCAAATTTATTAGGTGTATCCATCACATTGATTTCAAATGGAGTATGTTCATTGCATTCATTAGGTGCATTCGTCGCATGCATTTAAATTGGTGCATGTTGATCATTTTGATATTGTGCATTAGATGTATTTATCATGTCAATTTGGATTGTTTCATGTTCATCACTTTCATTAGGTGCATTAGATGGCGTACCTCCATGTAACCTCTTCATACACTCCCTTCGTATTATCTTTGTTACCTCTTGTTGTTCAATTTTTCCTCTCTTGTTCTTTCCCATTACATTAATATTGATCGTCCTACACATAACATCATGATGAAAATCCAAAATCAAATAGAAAGAAAACAACAAATGAGCATCATTTTATTATAATCTAAAGTAACAAACCAAAAAATAAAACAAATCAATCATTTCAAAGAAAAATTGAAAAAAAAAAATTTAACTTGGTTGTTACTGTCCACGAAACTGATGCCAAACAGCAGTGCGACCTTCAAACAACTTGCAGTGCTGGTTTCTAGCCCATTGGGAATATATTATATAGATTTTCTCATAATTTGTATGGGTTATGGAAACCTACAATCAACGTCAACATTTTCCTCATAACACAAATGAGTTATGAAAAAATAGAGGTTCAACTCTATTTTTCCATAACCCAAACGGGTTATGTAAAAATAGAAACCTTGGAAGAGAGAGAGAGAGAGAGAGAGAGAGAGCACATTGATAGGATCATAATTTTCTATTGATAGCCTTAGCTCTTTTTGAGCTTCACTTGTTGACACCAGCAAGTATAGCCCACTTCTTAACTTTATTAAAGATTTTATCAACAGAGATAAACTTACTAAAGTTTGGTTTGATAGATTTAGTGGTAGGGCTACCAACCACTTTAGACTTCTTACCTTGAGCCTTGAGTTCTTTATGCTCTTGTTCTGACTCTGTTCCTTCAACTTCCTCTTGCACTTCTTTGTGCCTTTTTTTCCTCTCTTTATTCCTCTTTGTAGCAACCTTTGTTGTACTAGCCTCCTTTTCCTTTTTGGGCTCAATTTTAATTTGTCTTATTGGCCTCTTCACAGGGATCTTGGCTAAAGGAGAAGGTTTCTCCTTCTTAACTTTTGTTGCACTTCTTGTTTGTCTACCAGATAAAGTTCTACCGGTTGTAGAAGAAACTACTTCTACATCTTCTTCTACAAAAACTGAAGTTGAAGTACCTACTTTCTCATCTTCATGTCTGGATCTTTCTTTATCTATAGCTTATTGTATGAATCCTTTATGTCGAACAAATTGATCAACCTTCTTTCTGTCAAAAGAATTGATCAACCTCCTTTCTAACTTTCTTCTCAATGACTAGCGCATTTAATGTATCTGCAACTTTAAAATATTTTTTCCTATATGTTCTAAATCACTTTGTAGTAGGACCAATGGGGTCCTTCAATAGCTCATCAGCATAAGAAATGGCTATATCATATTTTATATTGTAACCCATAGGCATAGACCATGATTTCCTAGGTACTACTACCTTCATTTGACATGTATCACTATCAACCATGAAACATTTATCATCTTTATATTTCTCAAAAACATGAGCTTTAATTATTTCCCTTTCATGCATTATCTTTTGGAAATCCTTAAAATATCCCCATACCTTCTCATAAAATTGACTATCGAGCATCTTAGCACAATTTTCTATTTGAATCAAAACTGGAGTACCATCTACCCAATTCACCATTCCAATACCAAGAAATAAGTTTTGAAAGTATAAAAATAGACCTACAAGAAATTGACTGTACTTGAATTCTTGCATTTTATCTTTCTTGATCTTCTCCATGTTTAGAAGGAACTGATCTCTCATTGCAACACACAATTCATATTTTTCATCTTACTTCACCATGCTATATGCACTGTGAATCATAGTAGTAGGCACACAGTTGATTATGCTTGAGTAAAATACTTTGTATCCAATCACCATGGATACAAATATGACTTCCTTGTCTGGGATATCATTTATTGTCATCACACACTTGTCTCATTTCAATTTGATCAGTTATGTGGCTACGTCTTGTGGGATAGATCGTAGTTGTGGTATCTCTATGGTAGCACAAAAACCTATTACTATGTGAATGGCCTCTTTAGTAATTTTGTAGATTCGATCAAGCCACATAAATTTTTTCATGAACCATGCTCTGCACATTTCTAATATGTTCTTCAAAGTTAAAAGGAAGATGAACTATGTGCACAAAACCCTTATCTACAATCACTTTGTATTCATCTTTCAACACTATATCTTTACACAAATCTTTGTACAGTGATCATATTTGAGTTTCACATTTTTGGTGTAATTAATTATTCACTAATTAAGCTTTACTTAAGTTTACTTAGGATAATGCATTTTCATATTAGTTGTCATTGAGACGCCTAGGAGTTTCCATTTCATTTTAGCACATGGTGTAGGAGATATTCCACTTTAGGTGGTGATAGTTGTCATCTCATATCTCTTTATGTGTGAGATCCACCTTTAGTGCTCTTATCACATTATCATCCTCTCATTGTTTCACATGTTGCACATACTTTGATGTACAATGGAGGATGATCCACCTTTGGTAGACGTGTGATTCCACCTAGTGTGGTTGATATCTTATCATCTCCTTATCATGTAGTCTTATTGAATTGCCTATATATTTAGGCACTCCTAATTTGTATTTATCTATTATATTTTATTACTGATCATCATTGAATCTAGTCATTTGAGGATCATATCATTTTGTCTCTCTTGTTGTGCTATCAATTGATCTTCTAGATCTTGGCATTTTCATTATTTATCTTAGGCAAATTCTTACATGGTATTAGAGCCATAGAAGGTTTCATTTCATAGCCATTGGAGAGATTTTTTCTTCAACTTTTGGAGGGCCACAATTCAGATCCAAAGATGCAGAAATTTGTGAGAGCACCCAGAGAAAGATATGACCTCACCATTGCACCTAGGTGGCCATTCTAGTGAATTTTGACTATAAATTTGCCTATATTGGACAAAATCAAATCTGAGGCCAAAAAAAATTGCAAATCAAACTTGGGCAACCTGATTTGCAATTGGGTAAAAGATATTTGGAAATTATTTTAATTTTCATAAATTTTATTTATAGATTTGTGCAATTTTGTCAATTTTTACTTAACCTTTTTTGGCAAAAATTTTAGGGCTCTGGCCCTCTAGTATTATTTTGTCACTATGCAAAGTAGATATGTACGAGGGTGGTTCAGGATACAAGACAAGGCTACAACCCTCATAGTACAAGGCTTTGGGTTGCACCCTCATGGTACACCTACCTGCACACATGCAACAAACTTCTAGAAAAGACCACAAGTCGGGGAGCTTCTTTTGTTTAACACTAGCGGAGGTTTTTTTTTAAACACAAAATTCCTTCCCTATTGGGAATGTGGGACTATGAGTCCCACATCCACTCTGCTCCATAGCCGGCCCACCATTGGCCTCCCTAGCTCGGTAACAACCAGCACAGCATAACCAACATGTGCCATGTGGGTACCTTCACCCTACCCCACCTACATCCCTCCATGTGGATGCTAGTAGGAAGCATGGTCCAACCACCATTCAACTCATGGTTGCATCCTACTCACCATGAGTCACATTAGTAAATGCCACATCATCACATACAGATCTAGTATTTTTATAAAAAAAAACATTTTCAAAGTTTTTTAGTAAGTTAAAATATATGGGTGTCCAGTCGTCATAGGGGTCATTTTATTTCTTGCATTGATGTGCATTTAGTTGTTAAATATAACCTCAAACTTGCATTGTCATACATTTGTTTGAAACTTGGCGATCATTTGACTGTCATTTTTGGGCAAGTTTGCACTATAGTGACAATAATTTGGATGTCAAATTTAAGATCAAAGATCTGTTGATGTCAGTGAGGTTTGAAAATTTAGCATCCCCCACCATTTTCATTTGTAATTTTTGGTCCAAATTCAGAGACACAACAATCTTCCTCCTCACAAAAAGGCAATTCTTCTTTCAAAAAGGGAAACAACAAGGATAAACTATTTTGTGCATATTGCAAGAAACCAAATCATGATGAGCATCATTGCAAGACTAAGAGAATTGATGAGTTGGAAAACTTACTCAAGAAGAACAAAATTAATGTGCCAAATGCTTCCAAGGATTCATCTCCATCCACTTCAAAGGGAAAAGGGCAAGCATTTATGGAAAGTTCAAGTTCTTTAAAGGAATGGATTCTTGATTTGGGTGCCACACATCATATGGGTGCTTCAAAGGGGAAATTTACTTCATTGGAGCCATCTAAGGTACCTCACATCTTTGTAGGGAATGATACACAAGTGGAAGTTGAAGGGAAATGACAAGTTGAGATGGATAATGGAGAGTTCAAAGATTTTCTCTATGTTCCTAACCTTAGCACCAGTCTTCTTTCAATTTACCAAAACACTCACTATGGAGGCGGTTGATTTCCTTCCTAATTCAATCATGGTGCAAAATATTAAGGATGATTCATTGGTTGAAATGGGTAAATATAATAATGACACAAGGGTTTATTCTTTCTCCCACTTTGTGCCTAAGTCTCTTTCACATGCCTTGTTGACTCATACTCAATCAAAAAGTAAATTAGGGCATGAACAGTTTGCACATCTTAATTTTTGTTATCTTCAGCAGCTTATCTCAAAACATATGGTCAAAGGTCTACCTACAATCAAGTTTTTGAAGGGTGAATGTTCAACTTATTCAATGGATATGCATCTTGAAGAGAAGTTTGAAAAAGGAAAGTCTTGGAGAGCATCAGTTGTTCTTGAGTTGGTTCACAGTGTTCTAGCTAGTAGGCCCCTTTTCAGTGACATCAGTTAACAATGATTGTTATGTCCTCACTTTCATTGATGAATTTTCCCGCTACACATGGGTCTAATTTCTTGGTCACAAGAATGAAGTGTTTGATAATTTTCTAACCTTCAAGAGTCATTTTGAGAAGCAATCAAGTAAATCCATCAAGGTTCTTCATATAGAAAATGAAAGAGGATATGTGAACTCAAGACTTAGAGACTTTTGTGAACTTGAGGGTATTTATCTTTAGAATCCAGTTGTATTTAGTCCTCAATAGACAAGAGTTGTAGAAATGAAGATTAGAACTCTTAAGGAAATGGAAAGTTGCATGGTTGAATCCAATTCTTTTGATCCATCACTTGAGGTAGAAGCTATAAGTTGTGCCAATCACATCCTTAATAGATCTCCTCATAATTCCTTAGATGGAATGACTCCTTTTGAGGCATGGTGTAGAATAAAATTGGTTGTGAAATAATTCAGAGTGTTTGGTTGTCCATCATGGACACACATATCTTCACAAAAATAAAAGGTACCTCCACCAAGACCTTGTACATTCATTGGATATGAAGAAGGTATTAAGGCATATATACTTATGGATCCTGAGACTTGTGATATATTCATAGAGAGGAATATTCACTTTTAAGAAAGTTCACCTAGCTTATCCTCTACTCCTCTCCATACTTTAAATATTGTGGAAAATGATAGTGATAGTAGTGGTAGTGATTCAAATGGTTCATCTACCTTAACCCCTACATGTAGGATTACACCTTTTCTTGGTAAACTTAAGGTTGAGGATACTCCATCATCATCTTCCACTAGACCTCATTGGATTAGACAAACACTTCATTCAGCAAGTTCACTTGTGGTGGATCCTTCAGATGGTAGAAGAACAAGGTCACAACATCAACACATTACACATGCCTACATTGCTATAGTGATAGGTCCATATCATTCAGCATAGTAGGGTACACCTTATCTTCCACTTACAGCATCAGGGGATGACTACTTGATAGACATTGCAGGTTTGTTCATGGAATCCTGTATTTCAAATATGGTAGACATCATTTATGATATACATCTTATCTTTGATGGGGAAGATCCTTCTTTAGTTTTTGTGAGTGAATACTCTAACCCTCTTGTCCATTCTCTACATGATCATTCTATTAAGGTTAATGTGATTATGGATCCTTATGTATAGAAGTTACAGGAGCTCTCTTTATCATTAGAGGAGATACTTTTTATTTGGGACATGTTCTACATCCATCCTTGTTTGATCCTGACTTTTTCTTTTTAGTAGTTTTGGAAGGGGTAGCCTACGGCATTGACACAAGGACAGTTGAGCAATTTTCAGAGACAACATTCATCTTGAAGTTTCTTCCTAGAGATTGGGGAGATATCTCATATGCACCTATGGCATTGTTTCTTCCTAAGGGGAGGAAAATTTTTCAACAATCATTGACCAGCTTCTACATTCATCCTAGACAAGCTATCACTGATGGGAATTCAACATTGAGGGGATGCTACCATGTCTCTCTTCTTCTACTACTTCTCTCTTATAGGGGGGACTTTTTCCTCATATGGGGTTTTGTCCTTCTCATACTTGTCTATTGTATATACATGATGTATGTTGTAATGGGGGGGTCATAATTACTCCATCCATCTGTGCATCTTGTTTTTCATCTCTCTTTTTGGGGGAGGGTTTTTCCCATGATTTTTTCCCTCTTCCTTTTCTTTGTGAGAGATTGCATTGCATTGTATTTCTCTCGCATATTGTACATGGGTACCTAACATGGCCTAGTAGTTGGAACCCATCATGCATTTTCATATAGCATTGTGAGCTTAAGTGCATTCCCCTAAGTTGCACTTGAGGGGGGTGATGGTGTAATTAATTATTGACTAATTACACTTTACTTAAGTTTTCTTAGGATAATGCATTTGCATATTAGTTTTCATTGAGAGACCTAGGATTTTTCATTTCATTTTAGCACATGGTGTAGGAGAAATTAAACTTTAGGTGGTGATAGTTGTCATCTCATACCTCTTTATGTGTGAGATCCACCTTTAGTTCTCTTATCACATTATCATCCTCTCATTATTTCACATACTTTGATGTACAATGGAGGATGATCCACCTTTGGTAGAAATTGGATTCCACCTAGTGTGGTTGATAGCTTATCATCTCCTTATTATTGCATTGCCTATATATTTAGGCACTCCTACTTTTTATTTATCTATTGTATTTGATTATTGATCATCATTGAATCTATTCATTTGAGGATCATATCATTTTGTCTCTCTTTTTGTGCTATCAGTTGAGCTTCTAGATCTTGGCATTTTCATTCTTTTCCTTAGGCAAATTCTTTCTCACCTAAGTCTTTGATCTTACAATGAATGTATGATCTGACATTCTCCATATGTAATACACTATAGGGCATGCTAGTTAGGGAACCATTTGGATCATTCTCCATCAATTTTTTTGTATGTATCTTAAATATTGGCCTAGGTTTCTCTGTGATATCAACAATAATAGGAGTATCCATCCTTAAAACAATAGATTCAATGCTCAAATATCTCAAAAAGTACCTCTTAAGTCACCCCTTGATGGATGTCAAAAACCCTTGCAAATTTATTTACCAAAATCACTTCAAAACCTTCTACAATTTCTTCACACTGTCAATATGATCAAACTCCACTTATGTCTCTTATGGCTATAGCATTTGAACATGTAGGTGCAAAATAAGACCTAAAATCACCTTTTATCTTCCACCGCTCTTAAGCATTAAATGCATCACTGGTAACAAATAACATATACCTTCATAGATCTTGTTAGCAATCATCCAAATCTTTATGTAGTTCACCAAACTTCATATCATACTTTGAAACAACCATATGCATCTAAATATGCAAATAGAACTTACCGAACATGCATCTAGGAGGTATTCAATGGATTCAACAATGCTTTCTCCCCCTAAGTCAAAGATGACTTAGTTTGATGATGAATTTTCCACACCTAATGAAGATGTGGATCCTTCTGATGATTTTATTTCACTCTTATTCATCCATATTTGATTCATCTTCCTTCCAGTCTCTTCAACATTCACAATTTTCTTTCTTTTTTTCTTGTCAGACTGGTTAACCGATTGGTTCACCTTGTTTTTCCTTTCTCTACAAAACCTATCAATGTGACCTATCTTATGATGGTAAAAAAATTCAATATCAGTTGATCTCCATGGTCCTGTATTTCCTCTATTGGTCCTTAATCTACAGTTGAGCACCATGTGACCATAATTATGACAATGTGAGCATGTACCATTCCACTGGTTCTCATTCTAATAACAACTTTGTTAATTGACATATGGCCTTTGATTTTTCACTCTTATCCTACACTCTTTATCTCTATGACCATATTTATTGCAATTATAATAATATCCATCAAAAAAAAAATTCTAGCATTAGATCTAATACTTAGAACACTAGATCTTATATTTGTCCTACATACATTAGTTGTATATCCAACATTGTGACAATTGAAACAAATAGGTTTATAATATCTCTTACCAAATTTCCTTTGATTCACCTTAGGTGCAGATTTGTCATCTTGTATGGCCTAATTGGTACTTGAAGATTCACCAACCTCATAACTAGTGTAGCCAAATCCATATATCTCTCCATGCATTGTCTATTTCTTTAGTTGGTCATCTAGATTTGCATAACTTTTATTCAATTTCTTGAGTAAATCATTTTCATCCTTCAACTCACCTTTTTGTTTCTCTTTTTATTCCTAGATTTTCATTCTCCTTTAGGGCTTCTTGTTTATCTTCATTTGTATCATGTATTTGTGAATGCAAAGTACCAACTTCTTATTCAAATTTTAAGAACTCATCCATCTTATATTTTAGGGCTTCATCTTTTGGTTTTAGGGATTCCTCTATAATTTTCCTTGCATCTTCTAATGTCTTCCTTGCTTCCATTTCTTCACCCATTCTGATTGACAAAGCTTCTATCTCTCTTTTGATGTTCTTCTTGTCTTTATGCAACTGCACATTTTAATCACCTAAAATTGGTCTACTAGAACTTGAGCCCCCTCCTGATTAAATTGTCTCTTTGTTAGGTATCATTATGCAAAGTAACCCTTAAAATACCCTTTGCATAATTAAATCAAAAATCTTATATCAAGCTTATATATGGTCTAATTTCTAGAGATTGCATATTTATTTAATTGCTATAATATTGATTTTAATATAAAGTTCCTACACTTTTATTAAAAGAACACATTCACATGTGTGCATACTTAATCATGATTAATTAGAAATTAAAAGGTATTTTTTCTCTCAAATGCTATTTTGTCTTATTCTACCTAACATTTCCCTTTTGCCTCTTAATTCTCACCACTCATTCTTTTCCCTCTTAATCTCCACCATTCATTTTTTAGGCAATTCCTTTAAAAGGGATCTCTTCCTTAGCTCAATGGTCCACTCTCTTGCATTATAGTCCTATCTAGAGAATCTTGTACTCTTGTGATCTTGCATTCTAGATTTCTTGTAATCTTGTTAATTTAGGTTAGCTTCATTTCTAGCTTAATATTGCATTACTAATCTAGTTCCTCTCTTCCACTGTTCTTGCATCTCATTCTTAGGTTACTAATTGCTTGCATTCATTATTAGCTTAATCTATTATTTCTTAGCTTGCATTCTTTCATTTCTTAGCTTCATTCTTAGATTTGAATCTTCCATTTTGGAGTAGTCAAGTAACTAATCCTTCATGCCAATTTTTTGAGCATCATGAGAAGGATTAAACTCACTTCAACTAGGAAGCTATGAGCCACTTCTTGGGATATCATATTCCATGGATTTCTCTCAAGAGTAATGGTTCATAGAAGTGTGTCACACTTTTGATCACATATCTTTGGTGCCCATTGTGGGGCTTAGCATCTATTTTTGGCTCCATTTCTTGTGCTTTCAGTTTCTTGTTGTCACAAGTTTGGATATTTTATTTTTATAGGCTTAAAGCTCATACGACATTTCTTATAATACATGGGTGATACTTCATTATACTAATGTGAGAAATTTAATATCTATTAAAGTGTCATTCTTATATACAGATAAGTGTCGCATGGCCTTACTAGGGAATGATGCATTTCCTTTATAAGGTATGTCGCACCAGTATGTAATATCGCATGGATTCTATAAGTTATGTCGTACAATTTTATGATAGCCTGATTAACTGTCGCCCAGAATTTATCTTTGTCACAGTCCAAGTTTGGGCCAAGATTGCTTGATTTTTCTAGCATTTTATGATTATTTGGTCTTCTAACAATGGCTAATTAGTGATCTTGCAGGGTTATCACTTCATTTTTCATGTCTTTTATGATCTAACTTATGGTTTTGTAGGGCTTGCCTATTGAGAGAGTTTAATACCTTCATGCCTACTAACATTTTGTGATGTAGGATTCACTTGTCAAAGGCTCTATCTAGAAAATACTAATTTTTTTCTTGTAGGTTTCCTTGGAGATACAAATAAACTATGTATTTTCTTTCATTTGATTTCTAGGCACCTAGCATAACTAGAAGGCTTATTATTTGGTGACTGGTTGAGTAGTAGGATAGTATGCTCTTTTCCTCTTGGAAAATCACAAATCTAGACCTACTTGGTTAGTCACTTGAAATTTTTCTTGGATAAATAAATATGTTCTTGATGTGTTTGGGAGAAACTATGGAGTAGGAGACTATGCTCTTTTCCTCTTGGAAAATCAGAAATCTAGACCTCCACTAGCTATCCATCTTAACTTTCTTTCATTTACCTTTAGAGGGCCTACCAAGAGAGAAATATTTTGGGAATGACCCAAGTAGGGAAAAATAAAATCTAGCTACTCCATCCCACTATAATCAAAAGCCTCTTTCAATCTAAAGAGATAGAATATATGATTTCTTTCTTGTAGGGCTAAAGGTCTAAATTCTACTTGTGGAACTACAAGGGGTGCCATGAACGGAGGCCCTTACTAAAAGCCTTAGGACTTAGAAGCTATCTTTTTTTGGTCATGTTGTTTCCTTTGTGCAAGGATTGATCCAAGTGGACTTAACCCAAATTTCCCCAAGACACTCAACATATGTACTCCCTTGGACGTAAATTCATGACAAAGCCAAAATCACTTTGTGTGAGGTGAAGGGGTACCAAGTTGCAGGCAAAGGTTGCAACACTACCTGCTTGACCTTAGGTAGCTTTCTTGATGTGTCTTCTTGTGCTAAGGCTTGTGGAAACATTTATTGAACATACACATGATACATTTTGTATATTTGACACCTTACTAAGACTTCACATATGCTTGTATCTGCAAGGTTGTTTTATCCCTTGTTGGATTGTCTTAAGATTGTTGTTTTCTTACTATATGCTTTCAAAACAAACCTTATCTAGGAATTGCTTTTATCTTTTCAATCACCTCATAACTCATTGACCTTTAATTCTTGGACTAAGCTTAAACTTTGTCAAAATTTCTTCTTCGTTGCTATCCTTAACTCATCTTGTTATTTGGTACATTCCATCATGTTAAGAATTGTCCTTAGCCAAAAAAGATTACTTTAATCTCTTGACTACATACTTGGCTAGTAGAATGATCACTTGTCCACTATCTCTTTGATCAACTCCTTGGATGCTCTATCCAATCTCTTGCTTGTTCACAAGTGTTGAACATAGGGATATCCCCACAGCTTGGGCACCTTGTGGAAAGTTAGCTTTTCTCTATCTCTCTTTACACTATTTCACTTTGGACAAGTGAACATTTGTACTCACTTAGCTTGAACATCAAGTCATCATAAGTCATCCTATTTGGATTTTGACAACTCTCTTTCATGTAGGTCATAACTAGATCTCATATTTATGGGGGAAAGAAACCCAAAACTATCTTTGATAACTCAACTAAAGAAGGTCCTATACCTTGGGGTTTCAAACCTTTTGTTAACATTTATAGTGAATCTACTCTATCCTCTCCTAAGTTTTCACATAGTGTTTATTACACTACAACCATGGATGAACAAAATAAAAGGTTTGGAGGGTTCCTAACAACTTGGTGATAAACACTTTGGACAAGAAAATCAAGAATGTCCTAACTCTAGACATGGTTCTCAACAAGGCTCCCAACACACTAGAAATGGATCACATGGCTTACAAGGTAGTGATTCAGATAATGAAATAACTAAGGAAGATATCTTACAATTTCAGCAAGATGAACGCCTGCAAAAACTCATGAAGTTGACTTTGATTCAAAACAAAGACCAATACTTCTTTCATTTGGCCTCTCAAGGAGTTAAATTACCTCACAACTTTGACATTGATAATTTAATCAAAAGGGAAGAACCATCTAAAATGGAAATATTGAGGAAACAGATGGAATACATGATGAAACATATGCAACACTTGGAAAAGGAGAAATAACAACCAAGCACATCTTTCTCTCTTAAGGATATTTTCTCATTTCCTTTTGACAAAGACCTATATATGCCTCCTTTTCCTCACAAGGTTGAACTTCCTAAATATGATAAATATGATGGTAGCAAAGATCCTCATGATTACATTAGGGAATTTTTCACACTTATCATGGAGTTCTTGCATGAACCAACTTATCTAATGAGGCTCTTTCCTTGGTTTCTTAGTGGTCAATCTATGGAGTGGTTCACCAAACTATCTCCCCCTCTTAAATCATTTGACCAGCTAGTGCAATGGTTTATCCAACAATATTCCTACAACATTCAACATGCTATCACCATGCTTGATCTTTGCAACATAAAAAAACATCAAGGTGAATCCTTTGTGGTCTTTCTTCAATGGTGGTGGAAGCTATACTCTCACTACCCATGACAGATTCTTGAGACCAAAAATATTGACATATTTATCAACTCTTTAGTTCCAAAAATGAATTATGCATTACAAATGAAAAATCATGCTTCATTTGATAAACTGGTTGAAACATATATTCACATAGAGTATGTTCTTGTCTGTAACAGAGATGTCACTCATCAATCTAAGTCCTCTTCTAACAACCAGCCTAACAAAGACAAAAGAAAATTTTGGAACAAAACTAAGGATGTTGTCAATGACGAAATCATCGCTTCAACTTCATAATCTACCACTACCAAAGAGCCAACATTCAATCTATCTACTATTGTAAAGGCTAAACTAGTAAGCCTTAGGCTCCTAAGCCTATAAAAAACATTACTCCTCATGGAGAATCACTTGAGAACGCTTTAAAGACTCTTCTCACTAACAAGATCATTACTTTGCCTTATAATTCATGACCTTATGATCCTGAAATCAAGTCTAAATGGTGGAATGACAACCACTATTATGATTATCATTGCAATAAAGGCCATAAAACCAATGAATGTATGAAACTTAAAAATATTATTCAAGACCTAATTGACAATGAGACTATTGTGGTTGACTCCCCACAAGAAAACAATGATCATATGGCTTTCAAGGAGCCTTTCCCTAAATTCAAAAAAGGATAATCTTCTAAAGAAAAGGATAACAAAGTTGCCTACAACTATTCTAAGAATGACAATGTGATCAACATGATTGAATCTTCTAATTATGCTAAAGGCAAAGCTAAAGTTGAATCACCCAACATGGAAACTAACTCTCAAGATACATCAGGAGAAGGATCATCTTCCTCCTCTTCTTCTAAGAAGATTTCAACTCAATTAGCTACCCTATCAACTATAGCTCAGATATTGATCCTTGAGCTTCTTGACATCTCTGTTTCTCACAAGGAGATTCTTAATCAAGCCCTTCTTGCAAAAAATGTTCCTAGGGACCTAGACGTTAACAAGTTCCATTCTATGATCAGACACCTCACTTCACTTCCTTCTCTCACTTTCTCATAGAAAGATGACACCTTTGTTGGTCATCCTCACAATCAGCCCCTTTACATTGAATTCTTCATTCAATAATTTAGAGTCAAGCACATTTTGATAGATGGAGATACAGGTTTAAACATTTGCACTTTTAAGTTGGTCAAAGTACTTGGGTTTTCTAAACATGCTATCAATCCTAAATGAAAAATAAAAATAAAAACATACGATGAAGAGGAATTCTCTTCTAAATGCATCGTAGTTTTACCAATCAAAGTAGGTCATGTTCAGTGGGACATCATCTACCAATTCCGAGATATTCCTTTGAATTTCAACATACTCTTGGGTTGCCCTTGGATTTATGCTATGCAAGTAGTTCCTTCAACATAACATCATTTCATCAAATTTCCTCATGATGGAATCAAGATCACTATTCCTATAGACTTATCATGTGCTCTTAACAGTCCTAAACAATCAGACCATATGGTTCCCCACAACAAAGAAGGATCACTGCCTAAAACAAAATCCATATCAAATCATGGAAAAAGACTTGTAAGACCTACCAGCATGGGAACCTATTGGGTGAACACTTTCCCAAAACCACATGGAAAATCATCTCCATCAACTTCAACACATGTTATTCATAAAGGTACTGGGATGATCAAAAGTACAATTCCCCTAGAACTAGAAAGGGATGAAAATGCTACCTCACTCTTCAAGAACAAAGTGTTTGAACTGAAAGATAAACATGTTGAAATCTCACCTTGAAAATATGGTATGGGCTACCATCTTATGAAAAAGATGGGACATTATGGAAAAAGTTCCCTTGGAAAAGGAAAAGGTCTTCTTGAACCTATACATGTTGAATTCAAAGATCCTAAGAACAAAATTGGTGTTGGTTATCAAAAACACAAGCTTAGTAAACATAGCAGTAGTACCAACACATATGAGGACTAAGATGATGAGAATGAAGTAGAAATTCAACCTCTGACTTAAGAAAGACTCCTCTACATTTAGAATTCTAATGCAGATTATCAAGGAGATCCTTATCTACCTACTCAGGTACCTCAAGAACATGACCTTGGTCCTACAGAGGAAAATCTCATTCCAACTATTGATCAACCTACTACTACTACTGAACATACTACTGATCCTGATTGGGGGCAACTAGCTGATGTCTCCCACATCTTGGATATACCTCGAGGTATGCCTAATCTTAAATACTCAGCTTCTCCTACTATTGGACAAGATCCTACAAATGAGAATGCTTCTTCCATAACAGATGATAGTGATGAAGAGAACTTACATCCTACTATGTCTCTAACTAACTACATCAAATAGTATCACAATAGTTATACAGACTCAAATGAATACGATTGGTATTACTTATTGGATGCTACTATAGAAATTCCAATTGATGTTATACATATATATGCTCCTCCTACCAACTTTGAAAGAAGAGAGAGTTCTAATTCTCAAGATCAAGAAGCTGGCAATGATCCTTTCCACCTTTCTATGGAAGTCATTCGTATGGCCTCTAGGCCACCTCAAACCAACACTACAATTGCTCCAATAAATCATGGGTACATAAGACCCCCTCATATCATAGCTTCATGGAATATAGGTAGATCCTAGATTGAAATGGTTCCTATTCATGCACTCTTACCACTTGAGAGGAGTCTAACTCTCGGAATCAACCATCTCAGTTAGACCCACATAATACTCCTCTAAACTCAACTAACTCTTCTAGGAGAACTCATAATCAACAATGTTCTATGGAAGATAACTTTCTTGATCTATCTGATTCATTCATGAATGATGAGGATGATACCAATATCTTTTCACTTGAACTTTTTGACCCCTTCTCTCCCTCTCATCCTAAACTAAGTGGCTTACCCACTTCTCATCCACCTCTCCATAAAAACCAATCATATCAGCCTCACTCATCCACAATTCCTGAGTCTTCTAGAAGTAACTTAGATGTGCAATACAAAAAACAAAATCCACTCATATATAAAAGTCACCATGTCCCATCTAATTGACATGTGACTACAAAGAAAAAATCAATGTTCAAAGGACCACAACGGTCCTCAAAAGGAAAAATAAAATCAAAGAAAAAATGGATCTCAAAATCCATCATAAAAGAATTATTAAAAGTGCTCCAAAGAAAAGAAAAATAAAAAGCTATGTGGATACCCAAGCTAAAATACTTGGATATAAAAGAAAAATCAAAGTTTCCATTCAAGCTTCCAAATCCTCATAACTCACTCCATTCCATCATCCTTGCCTCTCATACTTCACACTCTCCACTCCATTTTGCCTTTCCCAAAAGTGCATATCAGTATCTCTTCATTTCTAATGTCGTGACTAGGAGAAATCTAGGATGTACTCTCCCTAAGCATTTAGAAAGTGGGAAATATGACAAAGAGTTAAGAAAAGTCCATGGGGATATTGGTGGATCTCACCTAGATGATCTTTCCTTGACTATGGGACTCTTGAAAAGTGGATGCTACTGGTTGGATCCACCTATCAATACCATAGCATCTAGTTCTACTTATGAAACTTCTTGTCTAGTCACTACTACATATGACAGTGTTCTCAAAGAGCCTCTCAACACTCTTCCTCTACAGTGGTTCCCCAGCTAAGAAATCTTGCTCCTGTACATAAATTTATGATCCTAAAGAAACACCTGAAAAGTATATAATGTCCTAAAACAAATATACAAAAAAAATCAAATATCCAAAACTCCAAAAAAATTAGAAAAAGATAAAAATCATCCCAAGTGGTGAAATCTTGCAATTAGCACTCCACCTATCAATGCATAGCTAAGCTCTTGTCTCCTTTTCATCATCTTTCTTTTTTCTCCCTTGTGTCTTCTTGGACTAGAACTTGTCTTTGTCTTATCATCGATTCCTATCTATCATCTAGGGACAATCGTATGCTTATCTGAGTTGTTAGTGCTTTACCTCTTGGTCGACCTCTTGCACTTAACTTCAGTCTATTTATCAGTCCTTCCCATTGGACACTTTCTCGCTGACATTGCTTGGTGTTTCTCAACACCCCAATCCTTTAGTGTTTTTTTAACACTACCAACATGGTCTTTGTTTTTTTTCTTAACACATATCAAATCTTGCACTACTCATTGCACTTGCACTTTGAAACAGGCACAAAGGTGTTTTCTTAACACCTAGCACCAACTTACAACCTAGAAAACCAAAAATGACTATAGAAAACCAAAAATGACTAAGCTATGTTGAACTATTTTCTTGTGTGATGTTTGTTATTATTGATTTTTGCTTGCTATATCTTCCAAGGTCGCTCGCCAATGTCTACTTGACTAGAGATTCACGATTGTGGGCATAACATCTTTTTTCTTTGATTTCTGCTTGGGGTGTGATTTCAATGTTCCAATGTTTTCTAATAAATTGGATGTTTGTGATAAGAGCCTCCATCATGATTGGAACTCCACACATACCTTGACCCTCTTTATGCGGACACTTAGGTGAGGTTGGAATTATCTCCTTGTCTATTGCTTGTTCTATCTTACAACACTAACTTGGAAACCATGTTTAAGTCATCTTGACTCTTATGTCTCAATGCTTACGTGTGTTTCCTACATCACATCTGATATAATCGTATTCATACCTTCATGGTCACTCTCACTCCAATGATGTATGTACTGACCTCTGATGTCCCAAATGCTCAAATGATGAAAACTAATGGCCTACAGGATCGGTTACTAGACTACTCCAAAAGTCTTAGTCTGCATTGTCATTTCTTAGGTTACATTTCATTCTAAGACTGCATTTTAGTCTTTCATTTTTGGTTCCCTTGAGCTATGCTTTCTTTTCATTTTTCCTTTCCCTCCATCGAGGTATTTGACTACAAACTTTATCTTTGATCCTACTTTTCAGGATCAAAATCAAAATTTCAAATCTTTAAACTCATTTGATTGCTAATTCTATCACTCCTTACTTGCTTTCACCTTTCTTTCTGGATTTTGAGGCTAATCTTCTCCCCTTGCACCTCATTTCACTTTCAATCCCAAGGGGGCATAAAAACACAAAAAATCTTTTCATCGATCAAATCTCCTGATCTACAAATCTAGTAATCAAACCAAATCTTAAATTGATCAAGTCAATCAAGACTAAACATCATCACTTGGGGTATCTCGGCTTCATCACTTCATATCATTTCACTCAAACAGACATCTCTTTTGATTTATTCAGGCATATCAGGTTCACCATGACCCATATCAATCTGGTATTTTCTTT
Source organism: Chamaecyparis obtusa (assembly GCA_027943335.1). Lineage (NCBI taxonomy): Eukaryota > Viridiplantae > Streptophyta > Pinopsida > Cupressales > Cupressaceae > Chamaecyparis > Chamaecyparis obtusa. The sequence goes on from BSBK01004848.1 coordinate 229,480, forward strand.
TAGATGATTAGCTATCTCAATCTCCTTGGACAAATATTCAGTCTCATTGCTTCATATCAAGATGAATACTCTCATCTTGCTTATCATCCAGGTTTAGAGATCGATCTCTATCATCTATCCTTGACATCATCATTTTTTGACTCAATGTGTTCCCACATCACTCACACATTAGTCAAAGAGGGGAAAATGTAATCATCTAAAATTGGTCTACTAGAACTTGAGCCCCCCTCTTGATCAAATTGTCTCTTTTCTAGGTATCAGTGTGCAGAGGAAACCTTAAAATCCCCTTTGCATAATTAAATCAAAAATCTTATATCAAGCTTATACTATGGTCTAATTTCTAGAGCTTGAATATTTATTTAATTTCTATAATATTACTTTTAATATAAAGTTCCTACACTTTTATTAAAAGAACACATGTGTGCATACTTAATCATGATTAATTAGAAATTAAAAGGGATTTGTGCTCTCAAATGCTATTTTTTCTTATTCTACCTAACATTTCCCTTTTGCCCCTTAATCCTCACCACTCATTATTTTTCCTCTTAATCTCCACCCTTCATTTTTTAGGCAATTCCTTTAAAGGAAGATCTTCCTTGGCTCAATGGTTCACTCTCTTTCATTATAATCCTAATCTAGAGAATCTTGTACTCTTGTGATCTTGCATTCTAGATTTCTTGTAATCTTGTTAATTTCACTTAGCTTCATTTCTAGCTTAATATTGCATTACTAATATAGTTCCTTTCTTCCATTGTTCTTGCATCTCATTCTTAGGTTATTAATTGCTTGCATTCATTCTTAGCTTAATCTCTCATTTCTTAGCTTCATTATTAGATTTGAATCTTTCATTTTGGAGTAGTCAAGTCACTAATCATTCATGCCAATTTGATGAGCATCATGAGAAGGGCTAAACTCGCTTCAACTAGGAAGCTATGAGCCACTTCTTGGGATATCCTCTTCCATGGATTTCTCTCAAGAGTAATGGTTCATAGAAGTGTGTTACACTTTTGATCACACACACATTCTCTTGAGATAATTCTTCCAAAGATGATTAAGATTCCTCAGATCCTCTACCTTTAGATAGTTGTTCAATGAAATCTTGTCCATCATTCAATTTTTCAACAAGTTCTTATATCTTGTCTCTTGATTTCTTGAGTTGCTCCTTCAACTGATCATTGAACTCCGCAGCATCTACAAGCTTCTTTTCAAGTTGTCTTTGATATCTCAAACTCTCCATGTCTACCTTAAGGATCTTTCCCAAGCTATTAGGCTTCTTCAAGGGAACTTGAATCTAATACCAATTTTTAATGTTATAAGGCACTGAGAGGGGGGTGAATTAGTGCAACCACATATCTACAAAATATTTTCATAAACTTGAAAATTAACCAACATGAAAATGTAAATATAACATAGAAGCATAACACATAAATCATCCATACATAATCAACAAAAAAGCACCAATCTTTTTGTGTGGAAACCCTTGTTAAAAGGAAAAACCATGATGGGAATTATCACCCACTAATCTCACTAGTGCACCAATAAGATCTACCATGTTAGGATCATTACAAAACATTACTCATGGTCTACCATGTTAAGAGTATCTATAGCTTAGTTAGAATCTATTACAAAGTCTTATTTGGAACTACCTTTTCAGGGGATTTATAACTCCTTCTGAGAGTCACCTGATTAGAGGAATTAAAATTCGGGCTTGTTAGGATCCTACATACCCTATTAAGAGTAACCTTGTTAGAGTATTTTTCCCACAAGCGTATTAGAACTTGCCTTGAGAATGAAATCAATAAAAATGATCTGAATGTAGAACACACTATCTAAAAAATATGTTTCATCACTTTTCAAATCATTTTTCTAGTCATACAAACTTCAACTTCAGTAATCACAATCATCACAACAACTAACAACCTCTTTTTCTCTATGATTTCATCTCTTATACAAAAATTTAGGTTTGTGGAGTATCCCTAAAATGCATTATTGTTTTCAGCCTCCAAAATCCATCCAAATTTCATAAGCAATCATGCCAACATAGAAAATTAAAATCCTTAAGGTCAACCCTCAATAATACAATTCAAAAAATAAAACAATTATTAACTCTTATCAAACCACTACCTCAATTTCATCACCTCGACTTGACTAGTTAACTGTTCTTGCCGATAACACTGATGTTTCCGCCAAATCTTCATTTGTAATTTGAATCTACTTATGTGATCATATTTGTAGGTTTACATGACTCTGTAGATTCTTCTTTTCCAATTACACAACCATAACTATCCAAATCATCATCGCACATCGCATTTACCATGACTACATGTGTTACCATTAATACATTTGATACTTGGAGAATTCATTATGAAATCAAATTTTTCACTGGTATAATGGATTCAATATGCCCACAATAATTTTTTCCAGCAATGACAACACTACAACATTCATCACATGATCATCTTTATCAAATCTTCATCAAATGCCAACAAGAGAGAGATGCTAACAAAATGCAAATTGAGGAGATAAAAAATAAGAAAAGGGAAGAGGCAAAAAGGCTACAATTTGAGGACTTGGAGAGAAAGGAGGAATTGGGGAGAAAGGTAGAATTAGAAAGGTTGAAAAATGAAGAATGGGAGAAGAAGAAGGAAGAATAATTGTCTAACTTGAAACAATAAGAACAAATGAGAAAGAAAAACTAAGTTATAGGTTGTAGAAGATAGGAAACTAAGAAAAGAGAAGGAAATGTAGCTAAAAAACAAAGGATTAGTAGCTTAGGAAGGAAAAGGAGGATGTAGACAAGGCCTAGGTAGAAATAGGAAAAGTAACAACGCCACAAGGAGATGTATCCATGTCATCTCCGAGCAGCACTTCCCTAAAAAATGAAGGGGGAAATACAAATCAAACAACTATAGGGGAACACAAAAAAAGAAATAATAACAATATAAGAACCCTCCACAGAAGGTAGTAATGTTCCTTCTCCACCCCAATGGCTCCAAACTAGCTTTTCCAGAATCAAAAAATAGTTTTCAAAAATATAAGTCTCTAGGAAATATAATGGAGGTAGGATCTCCTAAAAAGGAAAAGAGATCTATGATGTTGCATGGCACATCCCACGATGCCTAATGAGATTTGGTAGTATATATTACTACCTGACTTAAGAATGAGGAAAACATGGCCCTATATGATTATCAAGTTACCCAAATAAGGTTGGGAAAGAAGACAAAATGGGGAGAGATATCTACCTTGGACCAGACTACTAGCACCATCAAATAAAGGATAGAGAAAGAACACAAGTCAAAGTAGGAGCTTAAAGGCCAAGTGGCCTTGTACAAAAAATTCATTAAAGATCTCATTACACCTCTAACTCCTCAAGATGCTAGTATATTATCACCTTCACTATATACAATAAGGCCATTGTTACAGATGCTTCAATTGCTCGGCAATTGAGAAAATTCATATTATTTTAGAAAATTATTTCAAGGCATTATAAATGCATTGATCATATAAGGTGAGATGTTTTCATATGAAAATGCATGGGACAAGGACTTAAAGAAGTTTCAGAAGTTGGTTGATTTATTGAAGGAGATAGAAGTCTTGGGAGAGAACAAATTATTGTTTCTAACATCTTGGGAGATGAGGGTCATGAATTTATTTCAATCTAGCCTATAGAATTTGGATTTAAAAGAAATTATGATTGATAAAAAATAGTAATAAAAGTGATTAAGCATCACTACCCATTATTACAAGAAATCTATGCATATGAAACCTTCATTAGAAACACTTTGGTTGTTTCTTTTACCTAAGAAGGTAGATGGGAGAATACTAACACATTACTACCCAAATGGGATGAGCAAGAAGAAATCAAGTTTTATCCTCTTTAAAGTTCAATGGGTGAGCATTAGATGATTGCATGGAGTTGATTATGCTCAAAAACAAGATAACCAGAGTAATGGATGAAATGGAAGAGGCACTTGATAAAAATTGCATATATCTAGATAGAATGGGTTGATGGTCCATATGAAAGTAACCTTGACACATGCTTATATAATTTCAAGGAATACAAGAAGAGTGTCTAGAAATCACCATCCCAGTATACCCATAGTTTCACATTCCTTTGTTCTTTTGTATTTCATTCTTTCAAGTTAGGATTTATGGGAGAGAAGGAGAACCAATTAAATCCAAGTTATAGCTTATCATGGTGCACCTAATTTCATATGGATTCCTATATCTTTGCAACCACTATTGTTGCATAATAGAATTTTCCTTCATACACATAGGGGTTAAGTATAGTTCAATGGAGTTTTCATTTACAACATATGACTTCAAATAATAGTCACAGTACATGCCACATCATATTCCCTCTAGTGGAAATTTAATTTTTGCATTTTTGGGTAGTTAACTATTAGTGCATTTGGAGATTTACTTGCATGTTAGCTATGCATCTTAAGATATAGGTAGTTCTAGGTAGGAAAATCCTCATTTTTTTGTGGAGCTCGCTCCTATTTATGTATATTTTGAGGTCATTTTTTTTTATCCCCAAGTTGAAGATTTAAGGCCCTTAGTTAATTTAGCATTCTAGAACTCTATTTTAAAGTTTTTTCTTAGGGTCCATTTGGTTGGTGGAATTAAATAACGTTGGAATTGTCAAATTATAGTATTTGACAATTCTGGAAGTTTAAATCTGTAAAATAGTTTTTGGAATATGGTTGGACCTGTTTGGTTCACCTAGAATTCAGAATGAGAAGATGGAAAATGTTGTTTGCATATGAATTTCAAAATATTATAAATTTTGATTTACCCCCAATTCCCATTTAAGTGGAATTGGAAATGATTTTCCAATTCCACCTATTTAGATGGAAGATTCAAATATTGGTTTTGGTGGTAAATGGGAATTAACAAATCCCTATTATAATTTCATGTTTTGAATACAAACATTGAAAATGTCAATTATGGGATTTGACATTCCCAATTATAGTCTAATTCCAACAAACAAATGGACCCTTAGTGTAAAGGATCATATTTATGGATATTATGAACCTTATGTTGGTGATTTACAAGCATATTTTGGATACTTAATACAAAGAACAGCTTTTTGGTTCATCTCTTCATAGATTTTATCTAGTGATTGAATGGTATTTTTCTTGTTTCATATGTTCCTTTATTCAAGACTGATCTTTATTTGTTCCGACCATTTTCACTTATGAATCACATTGTGCATCTTAATGGTGTGTGAGAATTAATTTGATAAGTGTGAAAATTTATAAGAGGTTTGTTAAAATAATAACAAAATATAGAGAGTTAGGAAATTGTTTAATCAATGAGAAAGGAAAAGAAGATTTACCACGAATAATCACAAAACTAGGAGCATTCACCAAAGAGCAAGGCAACAAGGAGACAATATTTTGAAGGGGGAAAAGCATAAAAAAAAACCCCATGATATAATGAATGTGGCAAAAATGCCTAAGAATGAGAGAGAGAGAGAGAGAGAGAGAGAGAGAGAGAGAGAGAGAGAGAGAGAGAGAGAGAGAGAGAGAGTGAGAGCTTAGCTCATACAATAATAATCAAGAATAAGTATCTCCTATGTGAGAGAAGGAGAGCCATCTCTTTTAATAGAGATGTGAGAAAGGAGTTACTTGTAACTCCCATTTCTATGTATGCCACATTCCACTAGTGTGTGGGACAAGTGTAGGATTCCTCATAAAGAGTAATATCTATTTTCCTTAATAAAGGAAATTACAAATATGACATGTCCTCCCACTTGGACTAGAGGATGAATACAATAGGATACCTTGGTTTATCCTTACATATTTACTAAGGAAGGATTAAATTCTAACACCCCCCTTTAATCTTTACTTGGGGTAATTACATCAATAGGGATCAAACCCAAATGTTTACAATGAATTTGAGATGTTTCTTTTGAAAGAGTCTTCACTAGGATGCCTTTGGCTTGATCATCTTGCATGTCTTCAACTTGTGATTTGGAGCTTGAGTTGTACATAGGACTTTTGGAAAAGTGAATAGCATGTTGAGGGGAGCCCAAATCTTTAAGAGACCATTGAAATTCTTGAGATGTATTTATGCATTTTGTATATTCATTTCTAGTAGAAAATATAGGTGGAGCATAATCAACACTTGAGCCTACAATAAGGAAAAAACCACTAGTAGAGTGCCCATCATTGGGGTCACCTAGTGTTGAATTAGTAACACTTTGGAAAGAAAAATCATATTGTGAATCATGAGGAAAATAATAAAAAATGCAATCTTCAATTGCATAAAACAAATTTGTAACATGTTCATCAGAATGAGAATCATGAGTCATAGAATCATAAATGCAATCTTTAGTTTCATAAAACACATCTGTAACATATTTTTCATAATATGAAGCATCAATAGGAGAGTTAATATAAGCATCATTATCATTAACCTCCACAACAATCATAGGATTAGTACTATCATCATGAATTTCATCTTGAGTAATAAACATATCTTGCAAAGTAGCATTAAGAAAGTTAGATATAATTTCCTCTTCTTGGTCAAACATATCATCAACATGAGAGCAAGGAGGAGTAAATAGATTATTACCATCATCATCATCATCATTGCTACTACTAGAAGGAACAAAATCATTAGGAGTATCATTACTATCTTTGTGTTCATCATTATCATTAGTATTATCCTTAATGTTAGGAGCAGAAACAAGAGGAACAGAAATATGGTTAGCTTTCAAATCAGGAACATAAAGCACATCATGTAATTTACCATTTGGAATAGAAACATTACCAGTTCCTTCAACTTGACAGCCATAATTATCAGCTAAAGAAATAGGAATATTCTTAGAATCAGGGCGCAAAGAATCAAAGACTTCCTTATGAGATGTAACATGTTGAGATGCACCACATTCAAGTGGTTTAGAAGCATTAAAATAGACAGTAAAAGAAAAATGAGATTGATTTCCATTAGATTTTCCATTTGAGTAGTTTTGAGAATTAGGTTGATCAGCCTTTTGTTTCTTAAAACAGTTATGTATTGAGTGACCATCTTTACCGCAATAGGTGCAATGTGGCCTATTTGAATGATTATGATTATGATAGTTATTGGAAGGCCTAGAATTGTAATGATCATTAAATTGTTGGCCTGAGTTATTATTTGAATTATTAGTATTGTTAGATCTTTGATAATTTTGGTTATTTTGATTAGTGTTAAAAGATCTATTGTTATTGTGACTTTGAGAGACATATGCATGTTCGTGAGTTTTAAGTATGTCAAATTGAATCAATTTTGCTTCCTCTTGATGCAACATATTTTGAAAGATAACATAAGTTAATTGAGATGCTAAAGAAGGAATAGCTAACTGAGAGTAAATATTTGTAATAAACTGTTGGAGCTGTCTAGGCAAACATTTATGAATAGTTGTGTGGATTATCCTTAAATCAGAGAGAGTAACTTGTAAACCAATTAGTAAAGCTTTAATTGAATCAAACTTGAGCAAGAAATCATCAACAGAGTTGAAATCAGTATACCTTAGGTCTTCAAGTTGGTCTTGAAGCTAGATTTTTTGAGTCTCATCTGCATTGTCATAGGTATTTTTCAGGATATCCCAAGACTGATGGGCTTCTATACAAGTAGAAATTAAGACATACAATTTGGGACTTAAGGAGATCCCGATTAAACCAAGTGCTTCCTCATTTTTAGTTTGCCAAGTAGTTTGGTCAGCTTGAGGAGCAGAGGCTGCTAGTTTTGAACTAGCATCATTAGCAATATCTAAAATATGTCTGAATCTAAAGATGAAGGTCATGTGTGTTTTCCATGCATGATAATTTGTACTAGTTAACTTAATTTATGGCATCAAGGTGGTCATGGTTAAATACAAAGATTTAATGTGAAGAACACCTAAACTAGAGATAAATAAATGAAAAAATAGAACACAGAATAGAAACTTAGATCAAACTATATACACTTGCATGCAATAGTAGAAAGCTATAAAAGCTGATGCCAAGGAGGCATGCAAGGAAAAAACAACAACTAGAGAGAAAAATAGAAACTAAGAACACAAAGGAGATATTAGATCTTGGTTAAGCTGTTATTGATTAACAGATAACACAAGAATCTCTTGCATGAAAAGAGAAAGAAAACTAAATAACCTAATAACAAAGCAACACAATCTTGCAAAACAAATGATTTAATGAATAGAAATCAAATTTAAAAAAAATAGAGATGAACCTGCAAAGAAACGTTAGGAAACTCGAATTGAATCTAACTAAAAAAATTTAATTAATAACTTGATCTAGAAAATGAAATGAATATAATTTTTTATTGTGCATGTGTTAAAAAAGAGATTGAGATGAACTATGAAGATCAACAAAGGTATAAAAAATCCCAATAAACCCTGTCATGATATTAAGAGCAAGATTAATGAAAAAAACATGCAAAGATGCCTGGCACTGTAATCACATGAAAAAAAAAAAATTGAAGGCAATATGACCCTACAAAAACTTGTTTATCAAAGATTAGTGAATATTTAAGCGACCATAACTTCAATAGACCATGAATCTAAATGTTCTTACTACACGGCCAAAGCAACTGCTACTTTATTTTAGACAAGTATAAACTTCTATCTAAAACTGTATATAAAGCAATGAATAAAACTCTGTTTTCACTTGCTTCAAAAAAAAATCACAATAGTGAAGATTCTGAGTTCAAATCCACCATCACATAATCAAAACTCTACAAATATAGACTATACTGAAAAAGGATAGAAACTTCGCAATTAAATTACCCACTCAACACAAAATTGTAATTACAAAAAACAAGCTACGAACTATATAATAAAGACTTGACGCTCTGCATAAGATTCGATGGTCGGAGCCTGCAAATGAAAGATGATATATATGAAAGATGATATAACATTATCTAACATTATCTAACATTGACCCTAGCATGAAATGAATGCAGAGACACATGATGCAAACCCTAAAATGAAATATTTCACATAAAACTTAAAAAAAACCAAAAGATTAAGCATCGACCAATAGAGAGACTCGATTTAAAGAGTAAAATATAATAAATTGTTGCAGAGACTGGTGAATAACCACAACCAACATGTATTCCTACGGTAAAAAATGGTGAATTTGGATCTCAAAGAGCCCACAATCCAGCTAATGGCAAGAACCACCAAACACTAATGGATGAGTCGATTAGATGAAGGAAATGCTCCAAGGATGCTAAATGCAAAGGAGCTAAATGCAAACCCTGAAATTGTGGAACAAAATACCACTGTTGTGATGAAGGAGATGGGAAAACATAAACTGAAGTTGGGACATGATAGTCCTCACCCCTCACCTATATATTACGAAGACTAGAACCATTGAATCTTGCCAAAGGTTCCAGTAATAATGCGATAAAAAAAGGCAATGAAGGAGAAGATCGCTAATCTACCGAAAGGTTCAGTGCTTATGGTGAGGTAAAAGATTACAAAAAGAAGTTTCCGTATAGACAAACTAAACTCCATGAAGCAAATTTAAGCTTAAATGCAAAAGAAATGAGAAATTGAGACAAAACATTCACATTACAGCTGAAAAAACCAAACTACACTAATCGATATTTTTAAGCTAAAATAGGAACTGTAATAGGAACTACAATAAAGAATTTGAGACATTTATCAATGCATGCATGAAGCAATGCATGTAACCAAAGAATCAGGAAAAGAGAATGCAAATAGAGACGTTAATAAAAAATATCCTACTGCTATTAAAGATAAATAAATAAAGTAGAAAGAAACGTTATTGAATCTTTATTGCAGAATGAAACGTAATAGAAACTATGCAATAGAATAAGAAAAATATATCATTGTAAGATAATATTAGATACCAGCATGTAGAGAGAAAAATGCATGTAATGAAAAGAAATTAGAAACAATAATTGAAAATTGAAAAAAATATTCTATACATGGATGAAACCGAAATTAGAAACAAGAATAAACTTTTAATTCTTTAAGTTATTTTAATATTATAATATTAAGTTTTGATTATAATATTAAGATTTTGATAAAGAAAATAAAACAAAGATATACAAAAATTTGACTAAGGAGAAGAGAATCAATACTCTCTCAAACAACGTCTCCGAATTTGGAGTGCACCAAGATATGGTAGCTCCTTTACCTATACACTCAAAACATGATTAAACTAACCTTCTCTGATACCATGTTAAAATAATAACAAAATATAGAGAGTTAGAAAATTGTTTAATCAATGAGCAAGGAAAAGAAGATTTACCATGAATAATCACAAAACTAGGAGCATTCACCAAAGAGAAAGGCAACAAGGAGACAATATTTTGAAGGGGAAAAAGCATAAAAAAAACCCTGTGATATAATGAATGTGGCAAAAATGCCTAAGAATGAGAGAGAGAGAGAGAGAGAGAGAGAGAGAGAGAGTGAGTGAGAGCTTAGCTCATACAATAATAATCAAGAAGAAGTATCTCTTGTGTGAGAGAAGGAGAGCCATCTCTTTTAATAGAGATGTGAGAAAGGAGTTACTTGTAACTCCCATTTCTATGTATGCCACATTTCACTAGTGTGTGGGACAAGTGTAGGATTCCTCATAAGGAGGAATATCTATTTTCCTTAATAAAGGAAATTACAAATATAAAATGTCCTCCCACTTGGACTAGAGGATGAATACAATAGGATACCTTGGTTTATCCTTACATATTTACCAAGGAAAGATTAAATTTTAACAAGGTTACATATATTCCTTTTCCTTAATGTATCATCATTGATGATCTAATGCATTAATGGATATATGTTGTCTAGACTTAGTTGATAATATGAGATGATATAATATTGATCATTCATTTTCTCTAAACACTAATTGATCTTTCTATTTATTTTCAAGAAGTTTATATTTAGGAAATTGTAAGCTCCTTATGTTTACAACAAACATGCCCCTCATATGAACAACCTATTGTCCACTTAGACTTTCAAACACCATCATGACCCAATATAAGAAACCTTGGGAGGTTTAAATTCTTCATTCAGACCTCTTTTAGGAGAAGTTGAGTGAATCACCTTACATTTTTTGAGTGACTCAAAAGGCCCATCAACAAATAGAACAATAAGAATATCTAACAAAGAAATCACCCAAAAGTTGATGTTTCCATATCCAAAAATCCTCCCTAATGATAGAAAAGAGGATACAGTCATCAAGAGAGTGATGTAAGAGGATAACTTCATCCTCCATTCTTTGGATATTGATGTCTCTAGTGATCTCGATATCAACAATTTGTATTCTAAATTTTTTCTCCATTGGTTGTTCTCCTTCCATAAAATATAGTTATTAAGGAACTGTAAGAATTTTCCTAAGGCAAAGAATAAAAGCCAAGATCTAGAAGCTCAAGAGATATCACAAGAGAGATAGGAAAAATAATCAAATAATTGATTATAGCCAATTGAATTGAATACAAAGTAGGAGTGCCTAAATATATAGGCAATGCAATAAGACTACATGATAAGGAGATGATAAGATATCACCCACACAAGGTGGAATCACATGTCCACCAAAGGTGGATCATCCTCTATTGTACATCAAAGTATGTGCAACATGTGCAACAATGAGAGGATGATAATTTGATAAGAGCACTAAAGGTGGATCTCACAAACAAAGAGGTATGTGAGGATAACTATCACACCTAAAGTGGAAATTCTCCTAACCATGTGCTAAAATGAAATGCAAACTCTTGGGTGTCACAATGAGAACTAATATGCAAATGCATTATCCTAATTAAACTTAAGTAAAGTGTAATTAGTAATATTTAATTACACCAACACCCCCCCTTAAGTGAAACTTAGGGGAATGCACTTAAGCTCACAATGCAAGATGGGTCCCAGCTACTAGGCCATGTTAGGTACCCATGTACAAACTACAAGAGCAATAGATAATTCAATCTCTCATAAAGTAGAGAAAGAGGGAAAACCTCATGGGAAAAACCCTCCCCAAAAAGAGAGATGAATGCATGGATGGAGTAATCAATACCCCCCAATTATGACATACATCATGAATATACAATAAAAAATCCCCCCAAAGGAAGGAAACAAGGAGACATGATATCCCCCCCATAATGAGTAATTTCCTCCAAGGATGGTGATTTCTTGAAGACAAAACATATAACCATGCCTACAAACAACATTTCTACCCTTAGGAAGAAGATACACTAAGTATAGATGCAATAAGGCTTCCCATTGTGGATAGGAAGTAGGAAGGGGAATCCAAATGAAGTATGATGTCTCTGAAGTATGCTCATGTGTAGCCATGTCCTTGGTTGATGAAGATGTCATGAACCAATTAGGAAAATGCTCAATAGAAGGTGACAAACAAGGAACCAATGTTAACTAATCCATGTAAGAATCTGGTTCAAACTCCAAAGATAAAGATGCCTCCTCAAATGAAGAAGATGGAAGAGAATCAAGAAATCCCCCCCTTAATGTAGAATGTACACCCATGATAGGTGTGCCTAGATCAATATAGAAATTGCACCAAGAAAATGGAATAGTGTTCATCCCCTTAGGAAGAAACAAGTCCATAAGTGTATCAATGAATCCTCCCCAATCTCTAGGAAGAATCCTCAAAATGTATGATGTCTTGAGAAACTAAATAGGAATCTCCAAAGATTCAAATGTCTTCTCTGAAGTTAAAGAGACCTCCTCCAAATGTTGTATCAAAGGATCCGCAATCATGTCAATCTCGAAAGAAGGATCAAGTGGAGAATGAAGATGAGGGTCAACATACTCCCTCAAAACAACTAAAGAAGGATCATCTTCAACAAAGAGAAGATGAATATCATCAATGAAGTCTCCCAAATCTAAAATGTAGGACTCCACAAACAAACCTACAATGTCTGTCAAGTAGTCATCCAATGGAACCAAGTCTGGAAGACAATGAATATCATGTTGCACTGAATCACCTAAACCCATGGCTATGTGAATGCAAGAATCATCAGGAGAAACACTAGATGTGATTTCAATAGGAGGAGAAGGAGCTAAAACTGGAGGTTCTAGACATTTTGGAAGTGGAGGAATATGTGGATCTCCATACAATTCCCAAATAATAGTTCAAATATTATTCATTGTTTCATCTTCTTAGTCATCAAGGGAATCCATAACATCTATATCCATATTCAAATAGATAACCTTAACAACTTCTGAGTAAGAGTCACAATTGTAAGAAGGACTTTTAGGTCTATACTCATACAAATAGGACAATAGGTTATGCTCCCTAAGATGAGCAAGAACCAATTTACTCCATTTCTTATAGTTCCCTCTTGTCAACTTAATTAAACCATCCATGATGTAATTCTCACATGAAATAATGAGATAAAAAAATCAATGTACCCCCCAAAATGCAATGAACCAAAGAACCCCCCCAAAATAGATGATTTTGGCACTTTATATATAGTGCATGTACAATTTCCACTTGCAAAAATTAACCAAAGTGGACTTCTAATTTTGATGATTACAACAAAAAATATGAAGCTATTGTAGACTCATACAATTAAGACACAAGACCACTCAAGGATCCAACTAATTACAAGTGCCAAAAATAGGCCAAAATAGACCAAATTCTGAAAGTACTATGTCCACTCAAAAATTTTCCAAAGGGATACTAGATCTCATGGAAAGTAGACAAAAAATCATGAACTTTCAAAAAAAATAGCACCTGAAAATGTGTCCATATGAGCCCAAACAAAGCCTCTAAAGTTGTAAAAATTAGGATTTGTGATTTTTAAAAAATATCAGAAACGGAGATCAGAAATCACCTACACCATTATGTATATCATGAAATTCTACCCCAAAACAAAAAAACATTTCTCAAAAAAAGGAGTTCGAATGACTGAGATATCGCTGATTGAAAATCGCCTCTGAAATTATTTTTTCTAAATCACCGTCGTTGAACCTTGAAAATTCAAATGGCTCTAGATTTTTCTTCAGATATCTAATTTCAATGAAACAAAACTTGATTTAGGGGTTTTTGGACCTCCTCAATGTGATGCCAACCTCTGATTTGCACCAGCAAGCTCCAATTTTGACCAGCAATAAAAATCTCTCAAAATAGGCTATACAATGAAACTCCCATGGCTCTGATACCATGTAAGAATTTGACTAAGGAAAAGAATAAAAGCCAAGATCTAGAAGCTCAAGAGATATCACAAGAGAGATAGGAAAAATAATCAAATAATTGATTATAGCCAATTGAATTGAATACAAAGAAGGAGTGCCTAAATATATAAGCAATGCAATAAGACTACATGATAAGGAGATGATAAGATATCACCCACACAAGGTGGAATCACATGTCCACCAAAGGTGGATCATCCTCCATTGTACATCAAAGTATGTGCAACATGTGCAACAATGAGAGGATGATAATTTGATAAGAGCACTAAAGGTGGATCTCACAAACAAAGAGGTATGTGAGGATAACTATCACACCTAAAGTGGAAATTCTCCTAACCATGTGCTAAAATAAAATGCAAACTCCTAGGTGTCACAATGACAACTAATATGCAAATGCATTATCCTAAGTAAACTTAAGTAAATTGTAATTAGTAATATTTAATTACACCAACAGGAAATGTCATTCTTTCATATCAAATGCTCTTTGATTAAGTTAAATTATTTAGTGGCCAAGAGAGAAACATCCATATTCCAAACATCATCCCATAATCTGGTTTCTTTACCATCTCCAACAATCTTTTTCTCTCTTTTTTTAATAATATTTTTTTATTTTCAATAAGTTATTCCAAATAGGAGATCTACTTGGAAGGTCTGGATCATATATGAATTTCCCAGAAGGCTCATTGTTTAGATATTTATCCCTTGTAATATTAACCCAACCTTTTACACCTTCAATGATTTTTCAAACTAATTTAGCATTAAACAACTTAACTTTCTTGATCCACATAACCTATTTGCTTCTCTAGTTTGCAAACCTTATCCCAACTAACAAGAACAATTATGGACTTTTACTCAATTCTCCTCCATAGAAATTTCCTCTAAATTTTGTCAATATTTCTAGCAATGGCAGTTGGTATTTTGAAAAGAGAGGTATTAAACTAGAATGTTTTGTAGAAAAGATTTCAAGAGTTGCACTTTCCTACCTTGACTTAACAATTTTCCTTTCCAACCAACCAGTTTTTTTTTAAACACTCAACTAGACTATTTTAGAAGTTGTTGGTAGGAAGATTGGTAGTTAGAGGAAGCCCTAGGTAAGAATTGGGAAGAATAGCATAGTAGCACCCCATAATATTATTAACTTTGGCTTGTAGACAAGGATCAACATTGAAGAAAAAGATTTTACTATTTAGATTACAAAACATACGTCTCCCAAATATGATGGTATCATCTGCAAATTGTTGATGGGAGGAAGGAGACACTGGGGAAGTAGCATTAACCCTTTGAGGAGTCTTAAATTAAGATACTTTTGAATGTTTCTTCCTAAGAACCTCAACCACATTGATGAATAGGTTTGGGGATAGAGGGTCCCTTGTCTTATCTCCTAGCCACAAGAGAAGTAACCTTTCAGGGATCCATTAACCAACATAAAACAAGAGTGGGAGGTAACACATTAAATGATAATTTTGAGAAATTTTCCCTTAAAGTCATAGTTTTTGAGAACATCATTAAAAATTGCCATGAAACTATATCATAGGCTTTTGATATATCTAGCTTAAGCATCATTTGAGCCTTATTCTAGATTCCATAGAATTAATCATCTCAAGAGTCATTATAGCAGCATCGACAATACGCCTTCCCTTAACAAACCCTTTTTTATTATGTGAGATCATCTTATTGTTATCAAAATTTTACTACCTTAGCAATTTTGCTACAAAAGACATATTTTTGAATCAATTAACCTCATTTATTGATATACAACCAGTAGATATGCAACCAGTAAAGATAAAATACATTGTGAATTTTTGAAAAGAATTATTTCATTTGTATTGAACAATGATAAATGCATTTTTGAGTTCATTCATTTGAAAATTTTAAACACATGTATTTAAGATCAATTCAAAGTAAAAGACTCACACAAGCCATGAGCATAGCCTATTATTTCTCCTACATCATTAAAACAACATTAAAAGATAGAATAGGAGAGAAATAGGTCAAGGATAACGAGTCATTTCCTATTGCTTTGACTGGTTATAAGCGGTTGTTGGTCCTGAATCTACCCTTAGTCTATGAGTCTCCCAGCAAGCTCCTGAATCCTGCAAAATTGAGAGCAATGGTGTTAGATCCCATTATGGATCTAAGAAATGGTTATTTACCTTAAGTTTACTCTATGCATAAGTTGCCTTTAAGACTGTCCTAAATTTGAAGAAGGAAGAAAATCATAATATCCTCAGTGCTGGTGAGATTGAAATACTTATGCTAATATGTTTGTACAATGTGTAGGAAGTAATCATTCTAATGTATATGTGTCCCTAACCAAGGCTCCCTTTAGGTATGAGCCTGACATATGCATTAGAATAATTACTTTAACAGGTGTCAAGATCAGGAAGTTCTGTATAATATTAAAGGGATGTGTTTAATCTTAACATGAAACCTTTTATTATAAAAGATAAAATTAGGTATTAAAGGGACATCTAATATCTTAGCATGAAACCTTTTACTTTGAAGATATATTCAAAATGTCAGAAAAGAAAGTTCAAACTTATTGCACATATCAGCAAATAAGTGATCCAAACATCAAAGAGACAATATAAGTTTTCAAGACTTCTCACAGGAAGTAAAACTCAAGCTCAGCATGGTCAAGCTTATGATTTAAGTTCAATCACCTTCAGACAAATGCAGGAGAATTATTTCTATGTGATAGCCTAAAAATTTCTAGAGATGAAAACTTTCAGGAATTTAGCATGAGAGTTGGACCGAAACCTAGTTTTTCTTCAAGAGGAAATCAAGAAATGCAACAATTATCGGGGTCCTTTTAGAATTTGAAGACTATTGAGAATTAAAATAAATTTGTATAAGACGGAAAACATATTTGAATGGAGTATGGTGCTCAAATGAATAAATTCAAATGCCTCGTGAATGAAGTTTTTGATTTGATTAATATTTCCTGAGCAATACTTTGGACAGAATAAAGTAGTGGGTGAAATATTTCAAGAAGAAGTGTCTTTATAGGTTGGGAAGCTACGATGAAGAAAATATATTTCCATGGAGGAAGAAGGCATCTAGCCCAGGTGGAGCCTTGAGGAAATCCATATCATTTCTAGGTGGAAATACACAGTAAGGCATATTGGGCTCACATGGTAGAGTATGGAGATTCAGCAATCACAAGAACATCGTTCTATAAAAAATGGAAAGAGTTCATCCCACTACCTACAATGAACATCATCCAGAGTTAAAGCCTGCAAACCTTGATGGGAGTTCACAATTTTGAGAAATATTTTGGGTGTGAGTATTTGACACAACATGGAACCACCCCAAGAATGACACAAGTCATGACATGACTAGGAGAAGCATCTGCACCTAGCTGCAAATGCAAACACACCATATTAGCATTATTATTGCCAAATATGTTTGGATGGTAGAGTCTACAGTGGAGATATCCTTTCTCATGGGTTTTCACAGTAGCTTCAAGAGTCTTTATTTGGACTAGGTGGTCTAAACCTTTGGTGGTCTCTTGAAAATTGATTCTGCATTGAAGTAGTAAAGAACTACAGACTTTTGGATCCCTTCATTCAGTAGGTTGGCCGCCATCAAAATGGTATAAGAGCCAGAGATTCTGAGTTCATGGGTAGACTCCTGTATGTGAGGTAACTAGTGCCAGGACTTGTAGATAAAGGAGAAAAGAAGATTGAAGAGCAAGTGCAACAGGATGCAGCAGTGAGAAGGATGGGGTTACTATATGAAGACCCACGTCCAGTCAAGCAAAAGAGAAAAGAAAAATACAGCTCATGGCCCTAGCCAAGGCAAGCATAAATCATAGTCATGGAAAATACATAAGGAAAATTTATGGATTTTTAGAAAATAACACATGGTATATATAAAGAAAGCTTCAGGAATATACCATCAAGCAAGAGAGAAAATGATGCAGGAGCATCTCAGGTCCTTGGCAATCCTGCGTCGCCAAAAAAACAATTTGGAGTTTGTCTGTGTTGCTTAGTTCCTGCTCTAACTAATTTGGTCTGTAGTTGGTTGGTTTCCTTTGGTTATCAAGTGTGGTTAGTTATCTCCTGGGCGGTCGGTTATTTCTCTAGTGCTCGGCATTGCCTGTCTTCTGCTCAGTTATCTTTCTTACCAATAGGTTTAGTTTTAGTTTCTATTATGGCCAACTTGTGCATTTATATTTGATCATAGATATAATGTTGGAATCCATCATTGGGAAGTGTGTGGTCCTAGATCTGACTGTTCCTTCCATTGATTATGGATCTGAAGGCCGAATCATTTCGATAGCTTCTTGTATAAATGTAGATGTTTGGTTGTAGATTAGGACGTAGTTTTGGATAGAAGATAGTAGACATTAGATTGAAGATTTTTAATAGATCCTCTCATGTTTGAGGAATTCTGAGATTCATTGTAATATCAGGTCATAACGGGGAAGGCCTTACAGCCTGGCATGTATGATTCAATTGATGAAAATATATGACAGTTTATGCATTCTCTCTCTCACTATTGTTGTTTATTGCTTTCACATGTGTTGGGCAGGCTTGGATCATTAGGGTGTGCCATTGTTTGGCCCCTCTTGCTTCCTACCTTGCATAAGGTGGTATTAGAGTGAGGTTAGATCTTGATCTAGATCTGGGGATCTAGGTTTATAGGTTCCTCTTGAAGCCCTAGTTGATTGTTGTGGGGTAGCAGATTGTGATCTGACCTACAATTGCAGAGGGTTGTTAAGATGGTTCTTGGGAGGTGAGATGCAGATACAGGATTGCAAGATATGCTAAGGAAAATTGTTTCTAGGTTATAAGTTATTGAAATAGCCCAAAGAAGAGGTGAGCATCTTGAGGATGTGAGTGATGATGATATTGAAGAAGAACAGGTGAATGCAGAACTTGCACCTATTATGGATCAAGGTGAAGAAATATTTTTGAAGGCTTTGACAAATCTAAAGTCAACACCACATTTCAATCCTCCTGAGTACAGTGGAAAGTTGGATTCTGATGAATTGGTGGACTAGATCACCGAGATGGAAAAGTATTTTGAATATGAAAACATCCCTGAGGATAAGAAGGTGAAGATTGCAAGCACAAAGTTGAAAATTCATGCATCCTTATGGTGGGAACATCTGCAATTGGATAGGAAAAGGAAAGGCAAAGACAAAATCAAGGTATGGAATAAAATGGTGAATAAATTGAAAGGAAAATTCTTACCCTATGATTATAAGATTAACCTAGTTTGGCGAATGCAAAGTTTGAGACAGAAAGATAGCTCAGTAAAGGAATATAATGAGGAATTCTATAGATTGGATATCAAATTTGGACATGATGAAGATGATGTAGAAAGAATCGGCAGATATTGAATGCTTTGAGAGTTTCCATCCAAGAGGAAATCAGTATGGTCAAGTTAGAGAAAACTGAAGAGGCTTATCAATTTGGTTTGAAGGCCAAGGAGAAATTGAACAAGAGACATGAGCAAAGGCAAAGAGGTCGAGGTGGTAGATTCCCTAGAGGAAGAGGTAGATCTAATGGTCAAAATGGTAAATCTAAACTAGAAAAGACAAATCTAGACAAAGGCAAGACCGAGTAGAAAGTTGAAAGTTCATCTAGAGGTAGAGGCTATAACTACTGAGGTGGTTATGGTAGAGGAAGTTTCTAAGGAACTTGTTATAATTATGGAGAAGAAGGACATAGATATTTTGAATGTACACATGCTAGTAAGAAGGCTAGTAGCAGTAGAAATGCTTTGGTGCAAGAAGAGTCACTGAATGAACCTAAGAAAGAAAATAACTTGATGGTAAGGAGTGCATTATGGAATGAAAGTAAGAAGGAAGATCCGATAAGGAAAATTTTGTTCAAGACCAGATGTAGAGTTTTTGAAAAAGTTTAGAAGGTAATAATTGACAATGGTAGCTCGAATAATTTGGCATCTAAAGAGATGGTCACAAAATTGTAGTTGGAAAGGTTGGTAAATCTGAAGCCCTATCAAATTTCATGAATCAAAGATGAGCATACACTCCTGGTAAGTGAACAATGTTATGTGAATTTGAAGATTGGAAAGTACTATGATAAGGTGTTATGTGATATCATGCCTATGGATTGTTCTCATATTTTGTTGGGTAGACCTTGGAAATATCATAGACATGCTATATATGATGGGAGATTGTAGAAGTATACTATTGTGGTTGATGGAAAGAAAAAAATCTTGTTACCATTGATGGAAGAACCTGTTAGTAATGTTTGCACATCTATGAAAGTTTGTCTGATGGAAGGAAGAAAGTTTGTTAACTCTTTGAAGAAGAATGATGTATGTTTTGTTGTGATTCCTAATAAGCCGAGTAAGAAAATAAAGGATAATGTCCCTGAGGAGATTGATAAGTTGCTCACCAAGTAAAGTGATATCATTTATGATAATGTACCTGATGGTTAGCCACTGAAAAGAAGCATTGATCATTGTATGGATCTAATCCCTAGAGCTATTTTACCGAATAAGGCACCTCATCAGTTGACACCTACCGAGAATCAGGAATTGAACTGACAGATTCAAGAGTTGTTGGAGAAAGGTTTGATCAGAGAAAGTTTGAGTCCTTATGTAGTACCTTTTGCATTGGCACTGAAGAAGAATCGAGAATGGATAATGTGCACTGATTCCAGAGCAATCAATAAGATAACAGTGAAGTATAGGTTTCCTATACTGAGAATGAATAACATAATGGACAGTTTGACTGGAGCAAAGTATTTCACAAAGATTGATTTGAAAAGTGGGTATCATTAGATCAAAATCAGAGAAGGTGATGAATGGAAGACTGCTTTCAAGACAAAGGAAGGTTTGTATGAGTGGTCAATTATGCCTTTTGGTTTAACTAATGCACCGAGTACTTTTATGAGGTTGATGAATGAGGTTTTGAAGAAATTCTTGGGTAAGTTTGTGATTGTATATCTTGATGATATTCTGATATTTAGTAAGACCAGATAAGAACATTTGTTGCATGTTAGACAAGTTTTGTAGAGATTGAAAGAAGAAAATTTGCTGATAAATATGAAAAAGTGTTCATTCATGAAGGAAGAGATTGTATATCTAGGATTTGTTATTTCAGCTGATGGTTTGAAGATGGATCTTGAAAAGGTTGAAGCTATTTTGAATTAGCCTACACCTATGAATGCTAGTGAGGTAAGATCATTTCATGGTTTGGAAAGTTTTTACTGAAAGTTCATAAGGAATTTCAGTTCAATTTGTAATGCTATGACTGAGACTATGAGAGGAGACAAAAGAGAATTCAAGTGGACACATAGAGCTGACCGAAGTTTTGAGACTCTGAAGAAGAAGGTTGTTGAATTACCTATTTTGGCATTACCTGATTTCAGTAAGGTATTTCAAGTAGAATGTGATGCAAGTGGAAGTGCAATTGGAGCTGTGTTGAGTCAAGAAGGTAAACCTGTTGCTTTCTTTAGTGAAAAGTTGAATGATGCTAGAAGGAAATATTATGTGTATGATCAAGAATTCTATGTTATTGTTCAAGCACTAAATAAATAGAGACATTATTTGATACCGAGTGAATTTGTGTTGTATACTAATCATAAGGCTTTACAATATTTGGGTAGTCAAAATAAGTTGAATCAGAGACATATGAAATGGGTTGAGTATTTGCAGAGTTATACATTTGTGATAAAGCATAAGAGTGGAGTCACTAATCAAATTGTTGATGCATTGAGTAGAAGATCTTTGATGACCAAGATGAAAATTGAAGTTCTTGGTTTTGATGAGATGAGAGATTCTTATGAGTTTGATCCTGATTTTTCTGAGCCATGGAGAAAGTGTAGAGCACCTATTCAAGATCAACAAGATACTAAATGGGATGAATATTTTATTCAGAAAGGTATGTTGTTTAAAGGTATTTAGTTATGTACACCGAGAGGAGTGATGAGAACTAATTTGATAAAGGAGAAACATAGTAGTGGTTTGGCTAGACATTTTGGTATTGATAAAACATGGAATTTGCTTAAGGAGAAATACTATTGGCCACAGTTGTATAAAGATGTTAAGAAATTTGTGAAAATTTGTGGAATTTGTCAAGTTGCAAAAGGAGTAAGTCAAAATACTGGATTGTATACACTGATTGTTGTTCCTGAGAAACCTTGGATTGACATTAGTATGGACTTTGTTCTTGGCTTACCGAAGATAGTAAGAGGTAATGATTCAATATTTGTTATTGTGGATATATTTCTAAAATGGAACATTTTATGTTAGAATAACTAAGAGGGGGCTGAATCAGTTATTCAGTGTCCCAAAAACAAAATGTATAATTCAAAATAACTTCTATAATTTATGCTCCTCGGTAAACAATAAAACTTTCACTATTTGTGCTTTTACCAATTACGAGTCTAATACCATAACAGTTACCGATCAAATCTAACATGTAACATGTAAAGAATGATAACAAAAAGATATCACAATCAACACATAACACAAGAGATTTAACATGGAAACCCTATAAAGGGAAAAACCACCTGGGACCGACAACCCAAAATTGTTCACTCTTCTAAAGTGAGGTCGGTTAAGACCCAACCCTGTTAAAGGTTTACAAACACACTGTCAGGTGTGACCTTGTTAGAGGATTTTAGACTAGAAGTTATCGTCCAACCAGCATTCACTATGGGGTTGACAGGATAACAATGTTCATTCTATGAATGATACATCATAAGACTTTCAAAGTCCACTCAGTAAAGATATTTTGACTGTATACAATGGTTAAATATGCAATAGTAAATGATCTGCCTTAATACAACTTCAATTGCAGATTACAGATCAATATTTAGTCCAAACAAATCCTTTTGATAAATATTTCACTTCAGATTCAATACTTTATCAACTTATTGTCCATCGATAATTGCTCTCTGTAGCTCAGTAATTATTCTGCAGCTCGGTTCTTACTAACCAGTATGATCAAAATGCATGAAAACCTTTTTCACATGATATTCCATTAGCTTCTACTTCTTCTGGCATCCATTCATAAAGAAATTATGTTCTCTTATATAGATGAGTAAATCATTTTCTTCTCAACCATCAAATTTTTCCACTTAACCACATTCATAGATTTTGCCACTTCAAACTTTCTTGGCACTTGTGTCAATAACACATTTCAATCTACTCCGTTAGATCTTTTTTTAATTTTGTTAGTCGTCGATCTTTATAACAAACATTATCTGTTAGCTCGATGTTATACTCTTTCCAGCTCATCAATCTTATCGGCTAAACTAATCATTTAGTTCATTCTGTTCTGCTCGGTTAACAAACAAATGTGTCAGTGAATATTGCTCAGTTAATACTATGATCGATATACACTACACTTCGTCAGTGTATACTAGAAATGCTTCATTTACCGACAACACTTCTTTGTGTCTTTCAGCTCTATACTTCATCATAGATGAATGCAACATAATAAAGTCAATATCATCAAGTCATAGACTCATCAAAAATTTACTCAATGTATTCCTTATCCTCATCTATCATGTACATCGTTCTCATGTAGATTTCCTTGTTCTTCATCTCTTTCACCTTTCTTCATATGTCTCGATATAGTAACTTACAAGATAAGTGTTGTCAAACTAGTTGACATCAATGACAACATAATACTAATTTAATCATATTACATATCCAATCAGCAACTCCTCAGTGATCTTTAATCATGAATTCTTCAATCAAATTCCAAATCAATTGTAGTCCAACATTTTATACCATGTAGAAAGACATCAGATGCAGTACATGTAGCAAATCTTTTCTTTAATGAAATTATCAAATTGCATGGATTACTGAGGAGTATTATCTCTGACCAAGACAGTAAGTTTGTTGGATATTTTTGGAAAACACTTTGGAAGAAATTTGGCATTGAATTGAAATATAGTTCTACATTTCACCCACAAACCGATGGACAGACTGAGGTTGTCAATAGAAGTTTGGGAAATCTTTTGAGATGTTTAGTTGGAGACCCACCGAGTAATTGGGATTCTGTGTTGGCACAAGTAGAGTTAGCATATAATAATTCAATGAATAGGAGTACTAGAAAGACACCATTTGAGATTGTGAATGGCACACAACTAAGAGGAATATCTGATCTGAGAGACATTGCTGATGAGAATAAGAAAAGTGTTGAAGGAGTAAAGTTTGTTGAGTACATGAAAACATTGCATGAAGATGTGAAGCTGAAGCTAGAAGACAGTAATCAGAAATACAAAGACAGAGCTGATAGATCAAGGAAACATAAAACTTTTGATGTTGGTGATGAAGTGATGGTTCATTTGAAGAAAGGCCGATTTCCTGTTGGAACATATGGGAAGCTGAAGATGAAGAAGTTTGGACCTTGCAAGATTCTAAAGAAATTTGATAGTGGAAATGCATATGAGATTGAGTTACCTAATGACATGGACATATCACCGATTTTCAACATTGCTGATTTGTATGAGTATCATGAACCTGATGAAGAAGTGACAATACCAACAGAATATCCTAAGAAGCAAAATGATGAAGTTGAATAGATTTTGAAGGAAAGAGTTGGCAAAAGTACAAGAGGAAAATAGTACATGGAATATCTGGTTAAGTGGAAGAGTAGACTGATGGAAGATAGTTCATGGATTTTACAGTCTGAGTTGGATGCAGCTTGGACCAAACCTACCAAATGATTCAAAGAATCATTTCAAAATAACCCTAGGTGTCTAATGCAGGAGCATATCGGGTCCTTGGCAATCCTGTGTCACCAAAAAACAATTTAGAGTTTGTCTGTGTTGCTCGGTTCCTACTTTGACCAATTTGGTCAATAGTTGGTTGGTTTCCTTTGGTTACCAAGTGTGGTCGGTTATCTCCTAGGTGGTCGGTTATTTCTCTGGCACTCGGCATTGCCTGTCTGTTGTTTGGTTATCTTTCTTACTAACGGGTTTAGTTTTAGTTTCTATTATGGCCGACTTGTGCATTTATATTGGATCATGGATTTAATGTTGGAATCCATCATTGGGAAGTGTGTGGTCCCAAATCTGACCGTTCCTTTCATTGATTATGGATCTAAAGGCCAACTCAGTTTGGTATCTTCTTGTATAAATGTAGATGTTTGGTTGTAGATTAGGAGGCAGTTTTGGATAGAAGATAGTAGACATTAGATTGAAGATTTGTAACAGATCCTCGCATGTTTGAGGACTTTTGAGATTCATTGTAATATCAGGCCATAACTGGGAAGGCCTTACAGCCTAGCATGTATGATTCAATTGATGAAAATATATGAAATTTTTTGTATTCTCTCTCTCATTATTGTTGTTTGTTGCTTCCACATGTGTTGGGCGGGCTTGGATCATTAGGGTGCACCATTGTTTGGCCCCTCTTGCTTCCTGCCTTGCATCAGAAAAGAGCCATTTCAAGCTTCATTAAAGCCCTAATAGTAGTGGTCATGGCTCCAACACAACTAGAATGACAACAAATAATGAGCTCAAATTCCATGAAGAAATAAAATCAGATAGCTACAACATCAAAGACCATGGCAGCCTTCAGTCATATAAAATTCTAGATCTTACCTTTATGCAAATCTTGAGCCAAGGAAATGCACAGTAAATCTCTACAAGAAATCAAAGGTGGCGGCTTAGGGTTCTCAAACCCTCATCCACAAGAGTGCAAATGAAAATGATGAGAAGTGTTTTAGGTTTGGAAGTTTTGTTGCCCCTCAAGTGTTTTGCATAATGCTTGAAGTCTGTAGCCAATGCCTTTGAATGGCATTTCTAAACACTGAATACATTACTCAGCATTACAATTATATGTGTTCTTGGCATATGACTATAATGTTGAGTGATATATTTTTTTAACTTTTATTTATTGTTTTCTAAAAAGCATTGTATTATTAATATTTATTAATTGATTTATCTTATATATCAGTTCATAACTATTAATGTACTTTTGAGATATATATAGTGTAATTTAATATTTATTGACTGATGTATTTTATAAATCGATTAATAAATATTAAATCTCTTAAAAGAAAACATTAATGATGTAAAAATGGAGAGATAAGGGTCTTTTAATAGCTTGAGGGATTCTTTTTAGGAGTTGGATAAAGTCTCTAGACAACTTGAGGGAATATGCGGTTTGTTAAGTCCTTTTAGGGCTTGTTAAAGCAGATCTAGGAATGTTTTGAGTTCATGTAGGACTTATGGGTCTAATTTGACTTTGTCTTGACAATTGAGAGGTCTTTATGCTCTTTTAGAGCTTTTTGAGGGTAGTTGAATATGAGTCATAGGTGTTATTATGACTTAGTGGAGTTTTTTCAGGGGGGGACTTTATTTTGTGGATTATTAGGTCCTCTTTTTGGGGCTATTTTCTGGCATCCAACCCAATGGTTGTGTATTGTACTTAGTGAGTTTTTGACTCACTTTTATTCAGTTCTGATTATGCAGAGGAGGGCTTTTGTGACATATTTTTGTCCTTGGCATTTTTATGCAAAAATTTGTAACTCTTTTGGAGATTGATATATATTGACATCTTTTTGGAGTATTTTTCTATCAAGTTCAGGCCTTTCTTTCTTTCTGTGGCTATGTGTCAAAGTGTATGATTCATAGGAATAGTAAGTGAGTTGATAATGCCTTGTTGTTCTTTGTCTCAGCTATTACCTTGTTGCAGGAATGTATGTTGTGTGCAGGTTATAATTTGTGCCCAAAATTCATAGGATTTTCATGTGAAGAATTTATCCTCCTTGTTAATCCATTTAAGGGCCTTATTATGAAATATTTATGCACACCAATATAGAATAGAAGTTCTTTATTTTTAGTGATAGAACTTACAATTTCCAAAAAGAAAGGTCATTATCTTCTCAGTTTCCTATCTCTTTGGTGTATCACCTAGTTTTCCTAAGTTTAGTTTTCAGTTTGTATATTCATTCCTGCAATTTCTATCTCTTTTCCCACAAAGTTTAAATTAGTTTTTGAGGAGTTATAGGTGATCATCTTATAGGAACCAGCCTAGAATCTGGAGGTTTCATTTCAAGTTGTGCATTTCCCACATGCGGAAATGAATCCCATGTTAGGAAAAATTGTTAAACTTGTCTAGTTTAACAGGGTGCAAATTTTTAGCCTTAACAGTTTTGGCACGCCCGGTGGGACAGAAGTCTATGTTTTCAATTTCTTTCTGATTTGATATACTTTTAGTGTGAATATTGACCTATTTGAAGGTTATTATTAAGTATATCTGGTGACTTCATGGTGAAAGAATAGTGATTGCAGCATTACAGTACATTTTCTATGAGAAAAAATGAGACAAGAAGCTCAAGTACATTTGAATATATGCAGTTGTATACACCCAAAAGGAAGGGTAGAGCTCTCAAATGAACTCCACATAAAAAGAGGGTTCAATTTTCACCTCCAAGAGTTTACATAAGAAGGGGAAGGCCAGAGAAAAAACAAAATTCTTTAAGGCATTTAGCATCACCAACTATAAGAACATAATATTCTAATTCGTTTGAGATCTCTATATCACAGATCAAATTTGGTACTATTTTTGTTGCAGCAGTAAGTACTTTTCAAACAAGTTCCAGTGGTGTTTCAGCAAGTGCCTCAGCACAAGTTAGTGCAATGGTTGTTCCTAGAGCCTTTGCTTTTGTGCCATTTGATCAAGGTAGTCCCTTGAACCTTGTTGCACATAATGACATACCTTTAGTAGCTTTGAAAGGGCTACCAGAATTCACAGGGGAGAGTCAAAAAACCTCTTTTGAGCACATTAGAGATGTGTCTTCCCTCTGTAATGTTCACCATGTGACACAAGATAATTTTGCAGTTAGATTATTGGCGGCTTCATTCAAAGGAAAAGCATTGGAATGGTTTATAAATTTACCTTTGGCCTCCATTTCCACATGGGATGAATTGGGTGATGCCTTCACCAAATTTTTTGAAGACAAATCAGACCATTTGTCATGTGTAGAACAGTTAACAACTATTAAAAGAGCCCCACAAGAGCAGATGACTGATTTCAATTCCCATTTTTAGAAAACATGGAATAGAATACCAATGGCGGTGAGGCCAAGTGCAGATTATGTTTTTCTATACTACTTGAAGAGCTTAAACAGTGATATATCAGTGATGATTCAGTCTATGGGAGGTACCTCATTGCCACAAGCTTTTAATATTGTTGTTAGAGCTTAAAATAGCCTTATACAGGTAGGTAAAATAGCCCCTAGGCCTCCTATGCCTTACTTTCCTAATATCCAATCAAATATTCCTCTTAATATACCACCAATGGCTCCTTTACCTATTGTTCCAATTGGTTCTACTGTTGGGGGTTATGAAAATATAGTTGATGGTTCATCAAATGAGTTGTAGGAAATTAAGAGTAGCCGGTAGAAGATAGAGAGTATATTACAGACCTTGGGTAATGAACTCACAAGTATGAAAAAGTAGTACCAAGGTCCTAGGCTAGCTTTTCAACAACAAAATCAAGGTTTTGATTAGCAATATCAGAATCAAGGCCAACAATTTCAACAAAATAGGCAACTATATCAAAGTAACTTCCAAGGTGGAAGGAAAAATGTTAATCAAAGGTCATTTCAACCATATAATCCAGCGCCATTAAATGTTGTAAATCCAATTAGAGATATAGTACATGCTCAAAACATATTGATATCAGAGGCAAATTGGTGTTATCCATGCAATCAAGCACATAGTCTACGTGTTTGAATGGGGTGATCAATCAAGCTCTCATGGTCCAAAATGTTGTAAGTTCATAGTTGGATGCATCTTCTAGTGGACCTGAACAACCGTAGGATATACACACCATGGAGACTGGGTTCCTTAACTGGCAAGGAGAGGAGTTATGCAAAATAAATGATGATTCATCAATTGCATCCAATACTCAAGCAAAGAAAAGAGCCTTTAAGTTGGAGCAATCAACAAGAAAAGATAAAGGACATGTAATTGCAGATTCATCATCTCCACAAATTCCAAGCATTTTAAAGAATGTTGTTGTTGTACCAGCTAAAGAATAGCCTCAATGGGATGTTGATTCAACAATTGTCAAGACACACAAAAGGACATCTTCAGTTGTTCCTTTCAACATTGTAGACAGCATGAAGAAAATGAATGTGTCCATGAGTATGTGGGATTCTTTGGCTATTCTAGGTCAAGTGGATAGTTTGAAGAAGGCACTAATAGAGGAGATCACTCCTAAAGTGACTTTTACTAACAAAAATACAGCAGCTGTCTTAACTAATGTTGTTGTTCAAAGTGATGAAAAGAAAGCCAGCAATAAGGAAATGTCTACCTTTCAAGGTAAGAATGTAAAACCTCCTTCATTTTACATTTCCCTTATTATTGGTAACAATTTGGTGCATAATTGTATGGTTGACAACAGAGCTACATGATCTGTTATGCCTAAGAAAATAGCAGACTGGCTAGGGTTAGAGTACGAACTATTAGAGAAAGGTGTAGTGTCACTTGATGGTTCAACTGTCAAAATGATAGGTCTAATTAAAGATGCTAGTTTGACCCTACATGCATGTCCCAATTTCTCCATATCACATGGTATTTATATCATTGATTTACCTTTGTATTTTGCCTTGTGTTTATCAAGAGAATTTACTACCAAGATATGAGGTTACCTTTCATCTGATTGGTCACATATCTTGTTTTGAACTAGATATGGTACTAAAGTAACCATCCAATATGAATTGTTGTCCAAGGACCATATAGAACCATATACACCCAACGTCATTAATGCCAATTGTGTAATCTTTGATTCTGATGAATATGTTGCTGCTCCAGAATCCAAGACTCAGGTTAGTGAGACTCCGGATATCTTATTAGATGAATGGGCAGTAGAAAACATCTTAAATAATGAAGTTATTTCCCTTTTGGATGCTAGTTTAGGAAATTATATGTTTCAGGTAGCTGGTTTGGTGATGCCAAATTTGGTCAAGAAGGTAGAAGGTGCTTCTGAACAACAGAATGGTGTTTGGAAAATGTACTTTGATGGTTCACAGAGCAGTAATGGTGCTAGTAGTGGTGCAATGTTGGTTTCACCTAATGGTGAGAAATATTATGCAGCTTTCCGCTTTTCATTTTCCAGTACAAATAATGCAGCAGAATATGAGGCCTGAT
Source organism: Chamaecyparis obtusa (assembly GCA_027943335.1). Lineage (NCBI taxonomy): Eukaryota > Viridiplantae > Streptophyta > Pinopsida > Cupressales > Cupressaceae > Chamaecyparis > Chamaecyparis obtusa. The sequence continues at coordinate 259,750 of BSBK01004848.1, forward strand.
TCAGGGCCTAGAATGGGCTAGAAAATGTGGGATCAAGTTTTTGGAGGTATATGGAGATAGCAAGCTAATAGTTAACCAAGTTAGAGGCCTGAATGCAGCTAAAAATAACACATTGAAATTATATAAGCATAGAGTTTGGAACTCTATAGAGGATTTTGAGGCTTTCAATATCATAGCAATACCAAGGAGTAAGAATTAGTATGTTGATCGCTTAGCGGCTGTTGGAGCTCAATTTGACATTCCAAACATCATTTCAAAAGGCATTTCTTAGTAGCATATTAAGGTAATTATCAGACCTTCGATACTCGATAACAATGTTAACTGGTAGGTATTTGAACATGATGAACAAATTTTACAATTTTTGCTTGAAGAAGATGAGTTTGCTGCCTCAAATCAGCAAAAAATCTTACAATAGTATGGGGATCAAGTTATATAGCTGAAGTCCAATAAGTTTCCTAAAGTCTTTGCTACCTTAGAATCTATATTCAACTCAGATGATCAGGCTAAAAAGGACAAAACTGGTTTTCTAGTCTCACAAGAACATTATGAAAGTTTAGAGGTTGCGCTAGGGAAAAGTTTAAAGTTTGGTAAGCTAAGTACTCCCTTGGAAAAAGAGTCCTATGTTCAACTTTTTCAAGAATTTGTAGATGTATTTGCCTGGGAATATGGTGATTTAAAAGGTTTTAATCCTGAGTTAGTACAACATACTATAGAGCTCAAGCCTAACGCCAAGCCTATAAGGCAAAGACAAAGACATGTCAATCCCAAATTAGAGCCATTAATGCAGAAATAATTTTTTAGGCTAATAGAGAGTGGCATCATTTTCCCAATCAAACACACTAGCTGGGTGTCCAATCTCGTCCCTGTTAGAAAGAAGAATAGAGAGTTGAGATTATGTGTACATTCTAGGGATTTGAATAGAGCTTAATTGAAGGATAGGCATCCCCTTCCTTCTATGGAACAAATACTTTAGTATGTTGCTGGTTTTGAATGCATCTCTTTGTTAGATGGTTATTCGGGGTATAATCAAATTATGGTTAGAAGTGAAGATCAATATAAAACTGCTTTTACCACAAAATGGGGTACCATGGCATACAAGAGAAAGCCTTTTGGTCTATCAAATACAAGGGAAACATTCCCAAAAGCCATGGATATGGTGTTTAGTAATCTGATGTATCATTTTATGTTAGTGTATCTTGATGATATCACAATATACTCTAAAAGGGCAGCAAATCATTTTGGTCAGTTGAGGCAGATTTTTTAGTGTTGTAGAGAGTTTGGTGTCTCATTAAACCCCAAAAAATGTGTTTTTGTTGTGCATGAAGGTAAACTGTTGGGTTATGTTGTTTCCAAGAAAGGGGTCACAATGGATCCAAAAAGGATAGCAGCAATTTAAGAGTTACCATTGCCACACCATAAGAAGGGATTGCAATCCTTTATTAGAAGAATTAATTTTGTAAGGTGTTTCTTGCCTAATATTGTCAACTTATTAAAGCCATTGAAAGCCTTACTAAAAAAGAATGATGTTTTCAGTTGGACAAAAGAATCCAAGGATAGTTTTCAAGTTATTAAAGAGTCCTTAGTAGCAGCTCCTGCTTTAGTAAATCCTGATTTCAGCAAGGATTTCATTATGTATGTGTATGGTGGTTATGAGAATATTTATGCAATGTTGGTACAGCAAAATGTAGAAGGTTTGGAGCAGCCAATATCCTTTTTCAGTAAAGTTTTAGAAGATTATGAACAGAGATATAGTTTTGTGGAAAAACATGTCCTTGTTGTTGTGAAGAGTCTCAAGAAATTTTGACACTTGTTGTCTCATAACAAGATTCATCTAAGGGTTGCACACCCTAGTGTCAAAGAATTTTTACTCAGTAAGGATTTGAACGAAAAGAGAGTTGGTTGGATAACACGGGTTATGGAATATGATGTGGATATTCAAGTGACCAAGCTAGTTAGAGGCAAAGGCCTATATGAGAAGATTGTTGATAATGAGGTTTCAAAGATTCAGGGACAAGCAGATACTATTTTGGTGCTCAATATGGCAACTGATGATGATAGGACAGTGAGTAGGTTGCAAGATATGGTTCATTTTTTTAAGACCAATGAGTGCCCAGCCAATTTGGACAAGGCAAAAAGAAGGTATTATCAATTACAATTAGTTCCTTTTGTCTTAATTAATGATGTATTGTACATAAAGAATCACAATGGCATCCTTCTCAGATGTATTGATTCAGATCATATTGTAGACATTTTGCATGAATTCCATGATGGTCATTCAGGAGGCCATTTTTCCCCTAGGACTACTGCATATAAGATCTTAAGAGGTGGTTATCATTGGCCAAAAATTTTTAAAGAAAGCCATGCATATGTGAGGAATTGTGTGAAATGCACCATGTTTGTAGGGAAAGAAAGGCTGCCAGGTTTTCCTTTGCAGCCAATTAAGACAGAACAGCCCTTTCAAAAGTGGGGTGTTGACTTTATAGGGCTTATCAATCCTCCATTTAGTGCGGGGCACAAGTGGATAATTACTACCACCAATTATTTCACACGCTGGATAGAGGTAGCAACACTAAACGATGCAAATGAGATAGTGGTCCTTAATTTTTATGATGATATTGTGAATAGATTTGGAGTTCCTAACTCTATAATCTCTGATAATGTGCTTGCTTTCATTGGTCTAAAGGTAACTTAATGGGCACTCAAGCATGGAATTTATCTCAGTACTAGTTCCAACTATTATCTATAAGGTAACGGATTAGCAGAGTCCACAAACAAGAACTTAATCAGAATTATCAAAAGAAGTCTGCAGGAGAATCAGCGTGATTGGCACTCCAAGTTGAAGGTTGCCTTGTGGGTGGACAGAATTACTCCAAAACAAATTATTGGAAACTCACCTTATCGGTTAGTATATGGAAAAGAAGCTCAGTTGTCTATTGAAACGAAGCTCCCAGCACTTGATCTTGCCTCTCAGCTAGTTCTTTTTGAGGAAGGAGACCCTATGCAGGTGCATTATGCACAGCTAATGGAATTGGAGGAGAGTAGAAGGAAAGAAATGCAAACTATGGAATTTTAGCAGATGCAAGTTAAGAAAAGTTTTGACAGAAAAGAAAAATCTAGAGATTTCAATGTGGGAGACATCGTTCTCAAGTGGGATGAATTTAAGAGCAAACCGGGTAAGCATACTAAATTTGATTCATTTTGGGGAGGCCCATTTTTTATTACAGAATGCAAGGAACATAGTGCTTTTTAGTTTTCAACACTTGAAGAGGAAAATGTGTTGCCTATACTTGTTAATGGTATTCATCTCAAACCTTGCTTTCAGGTATGTCCTACTTTGTAAATCCTAGAGTTTTTGAATAAGGTGTTGTTGCATCATTTGTTTTGAGGTTTTCTTTTCCTAGGTGTTACTAGTGAGACTTCATTAGAAGACACTCTTAACAACATTCATACATATTATGGTGCCTATCTATCAACATACTATGTCATACATTTAGGAGATTCTTCTCAACTATCACATGTGTTATGCAACATTCATATATAGGCATCATATGATACATACCATCATGTTGTTAAAAGTGTTTCTGATGTTGGTTTTAGTTAGTTTTTCTAGTTTTCCTTATGTGTTTTCATAACACAAGGTGCCATGTTTTTTCAAAACAAGTAAACGGCTGGTAAATATCAATCTCTTATAACATTCTGAGTGCACACCTATTCCTTGGGATAGGGGAGTCATTCTATCACAAACCATAAATTTGTACTCAAAATCCTATCCTACATTGATATTTATCAGTCACCTATCCTATATTTTGAGTACTGCCCAATGGGTATGTTAAGACTATTGGTTTCATGTATAGCAGGCATACTCACAACAGAGGTCGCCTAAATGTTACCAAAATTTTACTACCTTAACAATTTTTCTACAAAAGACATATTTTTGAATCAATTGACCTCATTTGTTGATATACAACCAGTAGATATGCAAACAGTAAAGATAAAATACATTGTGAATTTTTTAAAAGAATTATTTCAAATGTATTGAACAATGATAAATGCATTTTTGAGTTCATTCATTTGAAAATTTTAAACACATGTATTTAAGATCAATTCAAAGTAAAAGACACACAAGCCGTGAGCATAGCCTATTATTTCTCCTACAGAATTAAAAGAGCATTAAAAGACAGAATAGGAGAGAGATAGGTCAAGGATAACCAGTCATTGCCTGTTGCTTTGACTAGTTATAAGCGGATGTTGGTCCTGAATCTTCCCTAAGTATGTGAGTCTCCCAGCAAGCTCCTGAATCCTGCAAAATTGAGAGCAATGGTATTAGATCCCATTATGGATATAAGCAATGGTTGTTTACCTTAAGTGTGTACTCTATGCATAAGTTGCCTTTAAGACTGTCCTAAATCTGAAGAAGGAAAAAAATCAGAATATCCTCAATGCTGGTGAGATTGAAATACTTATGCTAATATGTTTGTGCAATGTGCAAGAAGTAATCATTCTAATGTATATGTGCCCCTAACCGAGGCTCCCTTTGGGTATTGTAATACCCCAAAAATGGGCTATAGGTTCATTAATCTCTTATATTGACACATCGAACAAAATCGATATCAAATTCCTAACCTAAGGCACATCTGAACATTATCGAATCCTAATTGATTATCTCAAATTCTACATCGGGGAATATTCCTTATTCCTATCTATCTTAATTATCTTTAATTTAATGATTATTTGGCGATAAATCCTATTTATCCTAAAGTTTGATTAATTGAATATTCTCAATATTTAATACTGTCACTTAATTATTTAATTGAATTTAATTACATTTATTCCTAATTATTATTATTTAAATTTGACAATAAATGAAAATTCTTATTTAATTAATTAAAGCAAGTTGTCATATTTAATGATATTATTTTGGAATAAAAGTTTGATTTAATAATTGATTAACCCATAAATCAATTATTTTATTTTTTAAAATCAGTTAAGTTGAGAATAAATCACTTTATTTATTTATTTATTTAATTCATAATTATTATGCACATTCAAAAAGCAGTTAACCTTGAAATCAGAAAATCAATTCAAGTTGTTTTAAAAATAAACTCAACTCTGATTTGAGTTAAAAGGCTATTTTTGCATGCTTTTGCATGATTTTGTGAATTAATTATCTTTTATTCTTTGATAACTCAAAAATCAACCTGAGTTTATCTGAGTGATTTATGGCTTTTTCCATGCATCCCCAAAGCCCTGGATTTCTATAAAATCAAGGCTCAGCTCTTCATAATCATATCTCATAATTTTGTAAACTTATGCTAGCGAATTGGTATCTGAAGAATTGAAGCCTCTTTGCAAATCAACAACTTTTGTGAGATCAATCTTGTCATTCTAGTTTCATATTTAGCATATCATTGTTAGATTAATCGCATGCATATCAGTTTTTCATAGATTCATATCAGTTCATTTCATATTATTGCATAGAAAACTCAAAAAAATAGATTAATTTGCATCCAATTCATATCTAGATTTTGCATTCAAATCCTTCGTTTAGGTGTCGTCAAGGTCACTGATCTCGGTCCAATCTGAGAATACATACTCACATCTACTAGAAGGCAGTAAATCACCTGGTTACTTTAGTTTTCAATTACTTGCATGACTTCAATTTTTGCTAACCTCTAATGTTTTACTGAAGTGTTGTGTCTACAGCTAGGTACAAAATTCACACACACATTTCTGGCACCCACCGTGGGGCCCTTAAATGGGTTTCCATTCAATTTCTATCACCTTCTTGTCATTTTCTGTTCCAAGCTGCGATTTTTAATTTCTATCCGTACAATTTTCATATGATTTTTTTTAGAAACTTGTATCAAGAGATACCCACTATCATACGATAGTTTATTTGATCAAGAATCGTACCATTAGGATCACAGTGTCATTTGGAATCTCTATTGTCGTATGATCTGGTACCCATTGTCATACAAGTTTCTGGACTATCATCTAGTGGGTGACCCACTGTTGTACAAGTTTCTGTGCCAAGTTTCAATTGTCGTTTCACTTTTTCAAGTAGTTTTCCAGATTTGTTTTCCTGATTTGGACTAACAGCTAACATTAACGGTTGAAATTTTTTGTGTCTGATTGATTTCTGCTGGTTGTGATTGGAAAAAGCGTGAGAATTGCTAAAAATAGGTAAGAATATACTAAGCACATTGTGAGGAATTCAGGTAATCTTCTCAGCTGATAACATTTTGATTTGGATTAAAAAAGAACTCTTGCATGTCAAGCTTGTGTGACCTTTATTGCTTTCATATCACATATTTCATTTTGGGCTATAAAAATGAACATAGATTTGCTTTTCAGCATCTTTGTTACACATAGTAAATAGGCCCTATGAACACTATTCATGGATCTTGAGAGAGTGGGTTTCCAACAAAACTCTTCTCAACGAAGGAACCCTTGTAGGTAGGGAGGTTACTGAGAGAGTCTCACGTTCTACTAGATTTGTGCATCTTCAACTTCTGATTGATACATTCTCTCTCTAGAGAGGTTGATAGATCATGAGTGGTTGACATCATAGATCTTTGTGAGATAATCTTGGTCTTAGCGTGTCAGATTAATCTGTCTACTTTGTTTGGGTTAAAATTGAAAAGGCTAGAGGATTATGCTCTACTCCCTTTTTGGGTAGTACCAAAAACTCAAATCCTTGAATCTAGAATCAGTCTCCATGTGGTATATTTTGTGAGTCACCTTTAGAGAGGGTTAACCATAGTGGACATTCCCTTAATTGGGTCAACCACGTTGACGGAACCTCAAGTGGTAATAGCCATTTTCACCATGGTAGTGACAACCGCTATATAAATGTCCTTGTGGAAGAAATCTCCATAGGTGTGGTCTCTTGTTGGGCTATCAGATCTCCCTAGCAGATCCTAAAGATTAAGTTCTCAGACTGTGTCAAAACCCCGGTGCGCCTGGATTGGAGTTCACCCTCTTGAGATCATAAAAGTTGCAGAGTCAAACCATTACTAAAAACCCTAGTGAGGCCAAATTTTCATTTTTCTAGGAATATGTGTGTTATTGCCAAACTTTTTGGAACATACACTGTTAGCACTCCTAGGGATTAGCACAATTCAGTCACTTGATTGTTCATGTGTAGGGTTGCTTTGTCCCCTGTTCATTATTTTTCAGACGTGCTTGAAATCACTTGTTGTTTTGTGTGCTTGTTTATCTATCTGGTTACTAAGAACGAATCAATCTGCTACAATCTTCAAATCTGGACAGACAATTTTGTGAACAATCTGAAACTAAAAATCTAAAAAATTGCAAATTTTGATGTCAAACACCTTTCTGGAGTCAACAGTCATTTTTTAAAGTCAAAAGTTGTACGACTTTTGGCTATTGTCATTTTAGAACCCCCAGATTGTCGTATGGTATATGGTACATTATCGTACAAGTTTATTTGCCAGTCAATTCAAAAAGTCAAAATTCCTGCAATCAACTGTCATGTGAGTTTGATAACTATCGTACGAGTTTTTCAATTGTCGTTTCATGCTATACCCACTGTCGTACGAGCCTGTAGAAAGTCATTTGAGAAATTTTGAAAAGTTGTCAGAACTATCAAAGACCTAGCTTTTCCAGCCTATTTCCAGAATCTATTAAACAAATCATTGTGTCAAGAATAGAGAAGAAAATACTGAGAATCCAATCATTTTCCCAAAGTGGCCTTTTGAATCTGATTTAGCCTTCTGTTTAATCGATTTGAGTCTTTATCATCTTGTGTCAAAACCTTGTCATAACTATCAATCTTCAATCCATCATCAAAATGACTAAGTGTTGTGAACTCATGTCTGCTATCTTTTGGGAATCTACCCATACATCCAGGGCACACTCTCCTTCATTTGCATCTAATTTAAGCTTCAATCAATCAAACCTTGACAAGGTGGCATCATTTGATCTTCTTGAATCATATCTTTCTTCAGTTGTCTTCATCATATTATTTTGTTTCACCCAGGGTTAATGGTGGAAACTAGAGCTTCCTCTCACAAGAAATCTAGGGAAATATCTCATACTTTACCTTTGACTCGTATCCAAAGTCCAACTCTTGAGAAACTCTACAATTCTAGTTTTTACGAAGACGATGGTCTTGGCAATCTTCGATTGAAAACTGGTTACATTCCTCCTTCATCAACTCACGGAGGTAATCAAAAAACTCCTCATCAATCTATCCCAGGGAGAACTCCTACCATGTCTCAAGAAAGGACAAACTTTGGCTCTCAAAGAGCTCAATCTCAACATGGTGCAGATTAGGAACCCACACCTGAAGAAATTGCTCAATGTCAAAACGATGATAACTTCAAAAGAATGATGAAGCATTTATTGAAAGAGGATAGAGAAGCATACTTTTTACAATTATCTCATCAAGGAGCTAAACTTATTCCCAAATTTAATGTTGAAGATATCATTACGCATGAGGAAGAAACTCCACTCACAGCTATGATGAAATAGATGCATGCCATGCAAGTCAAACTTAATAACCTTGAGAAAGAAAAGGAACCCAAGGAGTTCTCCATGGAGGCCATGTGTCCTTTTCCATTTGAAAAAGACTTGTACATGCCACCATTCCCAAAAAGAGTGGAGATGCCTAAATATGATAAGTATGATGGACACTCGGATCCTCAAGATCACGTCAGAGAATTTTGTACACAATCTATGGAGTTCATGCATGAACCAACTTATCTGACGCATCTCTTTCCTTGATCTCTGGGAGGAGCAGCCATTCATTGGTTCTCTAGATTGCCTTCTACTATCAAAACTTTTGAGGAGTTGATCAAATTCTTCTATCAGCAATACTCCTACAACATTCAACATCCAGTCACCATGATTGATATCTGTAATCTCAAACAATATCCAGGAGAACCATTCCTAACATTTCTCAAAAGATGGAGGAATAAATTCTCTCTCTATGCTAGGCCTATTCCAGAAATTGAGAAACTGGAAATCTTCATCAATAATCTTATCCCAGAGATCAACTACCTTTTACAAATGCAAGATCATACATCTTTTGATAAGATGGTAGACAATGCGATCAAAATTGAAAAAGTACTTGTGAAAAAAGGAGAAATCACAATTCAAAAGGACAAGTACAAATCAGGATCCAGTTCTAAAGATAAGAAAAAAAATTGGAACAAGAATAAAGGCATTGTCACAGATGGTGTTGTTGATACTATCCATGCCCCATCAAAGGCACCAGCTTTCAATCTAACTATTGGCACCCAAGCCATCAAAGCTTCAAAACAAAAGGTGTCTGAACCATCTCAAAAGAAGCCAGAATATAAATCTTGGTCCTCTAATAATAAATGAAAGTTCACTCCTCTTGGAGAATCTTTGGAATCAACTATGAGAACTTTATTGGCTAATAACATCATTTCTTTGCCTGAGATCTGACAATCTGATCATGATCCTAAACCAAAATGGTGTAGAGAGAATGAATTCTGTGATTTCCATCGAGGTAAAGGTCATAAAAATAATCACTGCTTACACTTGAAGCATATTATTCAAGATATGATTGATAAGGGAGACATCACGATTTACAATCATAAGAGCAATAATGATCATACAGCATTCACAGAACCATTTCTGAAACATGGTCAAGAAGTTTCATCTTCTCAGCCTAATATGGGGGCAAAGGTCAATTATGCTTACCCTGGAACTAACGATGTTATCAATATGGTTGAACCTTGTCTCTCTGAGCATTGCAATGTCATCACAATTGTGCGAAGAGATAGAGATCATACTTCAGCTAATGTAGTGACTCGATCACAAGCTCAAGCACATCTGAATGGACAAATCCTGGATTCATCAAATGTCCCTAAGATGCCCTTCAATCTTTCTTCTGCTTCCAAATAGAAGGCTACTTCTAAATCTTCCAATCATAAAGATACGAGGCCAACATCTTATAGCATTTTTCAAAAACTCCAACACACTAATGCATAAATCTCCATGTTTGAGTTGCTTCGGATATCTCCAGCTCACAGAGCTATTCTAGACAAAGCTTTGCTCGAATCCAATGTTCCTGATGACCTTGATTTAGACAGGTTCCAAACTATGGTTGGACATCTTACATCTCCGTAATATATCTCCTTTTCAGAGGAAGGTGAGAACTCCTTGAGTCACTCGCATAACCAGCCCTTGCACATAGAAGTCTTGAGCCAAAACCATAGAGTCAAATGTGTGTTGATAGATGGGGGCATTGGCCTAAACATTTGTTCTTACATCTTGGTCACACAATTGGGATTTTTAGAATTGGCTATTGATGCCAAAAAGAAAATAAATATAAAAGCCTATGATGAACAAGAAAGATCTTCTAAAGGCACCGTTGTCTTACCTATTAGAGCAGGTTCGGTTATCAGAGATACTATATGTCAAGTTCTTGATCTACCTTTGGCTTACAACATTCTTCTAGGGAGACCATGGATACATGAGATGAAGGCTATTCCTTCTACATTCCACTAATGCTTGAAATTTCCTTATGAAGGAGTAGAGGTCACTATTCCAGCAGACATATCGACCACTTGCAATACATTGAAGGAAAGTGCAGATAAACTTGTGCCTAATAATAGAGAATCTTCCATTGAGCCAACAAAAGAAGCATCCACATCTAAGATGGAAGATCTTGCAAAAGAGGTCGATATCAAAGAAAATGGTATGGGAGAATATACTATAGAGCCAGTCTTATCTTTGACATCTCTACCTATCTCACCTAAGTCTTATGGACAATCTTTAAAACAGTCCAAACAGACTCTAAAGAACCTCTTGAGGCATATAAAAAGAATTTTGTAGCAGAGCAAGTATCTAAACAAGAGTTTGAAGAGGATGAAGTTGTGCTTGCATGGCTATACAAAGATGAACCTGAATCTCAAGTGGTTCAAACTAGTGACTCTACAGTATCCAAAATCCCTTCTAAGGCATATGGTCCAGGAGATAAATTAATAGCTAAGATGGGATATTCAAGTAAAGGACCTCTAGGAATCAGAGGAGAAGGTCTTAAAACACCTATTTCACATACTGGTAGGGAAAACAAAGATACTGTTGGCTTAGGCTTTAAAAAGAAACCCTTCCACCTCAAAGGTAATTGTTCCCAGTCATAGAGAAGATCGCACTAGGAGAACATCTTCTTAAGAAGGAAGAAACTGAACCATCAGATAGTGATTCAGACAGCTCTGAACTTATCCCTTATGAGCTTTTGCCTAAGGAAATCATATATCTCCCTGAAGCTGAAGATGACCCAATAAAAAGAATTAATGTAGTAGAAACACAAGAACCTACTATCAATCAAGAGATTGTTGCAACACAAGAACCAGCTAATCTTGAAAACAATCAAGAAGAGGAAGGTGGTAATTATTCTGAGATAGATTCCCATGAGTACGAATTCAAATCAGAATCTGAGGGTAACCCTTCTTGGGGTATTCATCCTGACTTTACTCATGTTCTTAGATTTCCTAGAGGCATAAATGAAGAATCTAATGACTATGAATGGGGAGCCATTCCAAAAGAAGATGAGCTTATTACAGAGAAACATGTTGATGTTATTCACCAATATGCACTTGAACCCAACGTAAGTCTAGAGCAAAATGATGAACCTATCGAGTCTGATCCACCTAGGGCTAAATTGGACTCCCACAATGACATTGAGCCTATTCACGAATTGAATGTCTTAAGTTGTAATATCACCTTTGAACTCGAGCATCAGGTTAGGACCAATGATGATAGATCCATATCTGTAAACACTATCTCCCAATCTTTCCCCATGTTGACTATCCAACATCCTAAACTTCTTGATCAAACCTCCACAAATCTGAGCCATGGTATTTATACCTTCCCAAATGACTATGCCCTTGCTTGCTACATCAATGTAGTTGAGCCTATGAGTACTTCCATCAATGAACCGAGCGTTAGCATGATGGAGTCGGACATCAAGTATCTTAGTCATAAAAATAAGAATAAAAAGAAAAAGAAAAGGAGTTCTGAGGGTGAAAACCACTTTGTGGCAGTCTCAGAACCTACAAAAGTAAAAATAAAGATGTATCTGAAGGTGAAAACCTTTCTGAGGTACCTAAGGATGAGATATTTGATGTCCTTCCGAGTCATTTATAGGAAATATCTCCAGTTCTAATTGAGCCCACTCAATCCATCAACTTGGGAACAACAGAAGAACCACAATTGATCCATGTGGCACAATCTTTATCAGAAGAAGAGAAGCAAAAATTTACAACATTCCTAACAGAAAAGAAGATCAAATTTTCATGGAAATATTCAGATATGCCAGGGTTGGATCCTAATCTTATAATGAATCATTTATCTATAGCTCCAAATGTCAAACTTGTTAAGCAAAAGTTAAGAAAGATGCATCCTCATGTTGCACTCTTGGTAAAAGTTGAATTAGAGAAGCTCCTAAAATCTGAATTCATCCGAGTTATTGATTATGCAGAGTGGATCTCTAACATTGTACCTATTTCAAAACCAAATAAATCAATCAGAGTGTGCATGGACTTTAGAGATGTAAATAGAGCATGCCCTAAGGATGATTTTCCACTACCTAACATTGATATGATAGTGGACATGACTACGGGCTTTGAGATGTATTCTTTAATGGATGGTTTTTCTGGGTATAATCAAATAAAAATTGCTCCATAGGATCAAGAGAAAACTACTTTTACATGTGCATGGGGCACCTTCTATTGGAATGTCATGCCATTTGGGCTTAAGAATGATGGTGCTACATATCAAAGAGCCATGAAATCTATTTTTCATGACATGATGCATAGGACTATGGAGGATTATGTTGATGATACTTTAGCAAAATCTATGATTAGAGCTGAACATCTAAATGACTTGAGCAAAATACTAGACAGAATGGAAAAATTTAGTCTCAGACTAAATCCTAAGAAGTGTGCTTTTGGTGTCACTTCTGGAAAGCTCTTAGGATACATAGTTTCAAAGAAGGGCACTGAATTTGATCCAGCTAAAGTAAAGGCTATCATGGAAATGCAACCTCCAAAGAATATTAGTCAAATGGGGACATTGCAAGGAAGATTCCAATCTATCAGAAGATTTATATCACAGCTAGTAGATATATCACAACCTTTTACAAAAACATTACATAAAGGTGTGACCTTTGCATGGAATAAAGAATGTGAGAACAATTTTAATCATATCAAGAAGTATCTATCAAATCCTCCTATCTTGATGCCTCCCATTCCAGGGAAGCCTTTTCTCTTATATGTCTCCACTACAGATACATCACTGGGGGCATTTCTAGCGCAACATGATGAGAACAAAAAGGAAAGAGCTATATACTATATCAGTAGAACATTGGTTGCATATGAAAAGAACTATTCAATGATTGAGAAAGCTTGTCTAGCTATGATCTTTGCATCATAGAAACTGAGACATTACATCTTAGCTCATACCACACATTTGGTAGCTAAGATTGATCCACTCAAGTACCTACTAAGAAAAGTTGCCCTCATGGGTAGATTAGCTAAATGGGTCATGCTTTTAAGTGAATTTGACATTGAATATGTTGAGAGAAAAGCTATAAAAGGACAGGTAATTGCTGATCAATTAGCAGATGCACCTATGATTGATGATACACCAATGCAAATGGAATTTATAGATTCCTATATCATGACTCTTTCTTCTAGAGAATGGCAGTTATTCTTTGATGGCTCCTATACACAGAATGGATCAAGAGTAGGCATATTGTTCATAACTCCTCAAGGATACTCAATCCCAAAAGCATTCAGATTAAATTTCCCTTGCACAAACAATATTGCAGAATACAAAGCCCTTTTGAATGGTATGAAAATAGCAATTGAATGGAGAGTAACAGAATTACACATTCATGGAGACTCACAACTTGTTATCCATCAAGTCAATGATGTGTACCAAACTAAAGATGAAAAGCTCATTCCTTCTAAGAGAATGGTAGATGATCTAAAGAAGTATTTCATATCTATCACATTTGAACAAATACCTAGAACAGAGAACAAGGTTACCGATGCAATGGCAACGCTATCTACTTTATTACAGTAGCCTGAACATGAGCTATGCTATGAGTTCCTGGTGGAAGCACTATCTTATCCTACATATGATTCTCACGAAACCCACATGTTCTACACTATTGTTGGTCATGATTCATCCAGATACAAAAACCTATTTTCCTATCTCCAAGACCAAATCATTCCTGATACCTTCAACCGTCATGAAAAGAGATACATTATCCGTAATGCATCCCGATATGTCATCATTGGTCACGATCTATACAAACAAGGTCTAGATGGTACGCTACTTAGATTTTTAGAATGGGAAGAGTCTCAACATGTGTTAGAGGAAGTCCATGATGGTATTTGTGGGTCACACTCGAACAGTTTAACACTAGCTCAAAAACTTATTAGGGTTGGGTACTATTGGCCTGAAATGGAGAAAGAGTCTAACAAGTTTGCTAAAAATTGTCAAAAGTGCCAAGTGCATGGAAACTTAATTCATGCTCCAGGGAGAGATCTAATTCCCTTTACTATACAATGGCCTTTTCACCAATGGGCATTTGATCTTATAGGAGCTATACATCCTCATTCTTCTAATGGACATACCCATATAATCACAACTACAGATTATTTTACAAAATGGGTAGAAGTAGTCCCTTTGACACAAGCAACTGGTAAACAAATATCTATGTTCATATTGAACTATATCATATGTAGATATGGGATACCTCATTCCATAATCACAGATAATGGTGGACAATTCAAGAACAAAGATTTAGATGATTTATGTGCTAAATTCAAGATTACACAACATTGGTCATCCATCTATTATCCTCAAGGGAATGGACAAGCAGAGGCTTCTAATAAGAATCTATTGAAAATCTTGCACCGTGCAGTTAATAAAATAAGAAGAGACTGGCATCTCATGATCAATCCAGCTCTCTAGGCCTACAGAACAAGTATCAGAACACCCACTAGGGCTACACCATTCGCTTTAGTTTATGGGTCTGAAGCGGTACTGCCCATTGAGGTTGAAATCCCATCACTAAGAATCAAAATGCATGGTTTAGTAACTGATGATGACTACAGAGTGTCTAGGTTGCAAGAACTTGAACTACTAGATGAGCGCAGACAAGCAGCATATGATCATCTCAAAGTATATCAGAAGAGAATGTCTAGATGTTACAACAAGAAAGTCAGACATAGAGAATTTCAGGTTGGTGATCTAGTCTTGAGAGAGAATCCTAAAAATCAATCACATCAAGAACGCAAGGGGAAGTTTGAACCCAACTGGCTGGGTCCCTTTTTAATCACTGCTACTTTTAGCTCTGGTGCCTATCAACTCTCAACGATTGAAGGAGAACAGCTCCGTGAACCAATCAACGTTCTCCATCTGAAGAAATTCTACGCCTAAGGCATTCAGTCTATGGTAAAATGTCCTGAAAAAATTATAAAAATTGGAAAAAGTCCTGAAAAAATGAACATCTTGGTGAAAACCTAGCAATAGGCGCCTTGATGATTCCCAAAAAAAAGTAAAAAATATCAAAAGTACAAAAAAATTGAAAAATTAAAAAAATACAAAAAAATGAGAAAAAGAAAAAGTGCCTTGGTGAAAACCTAGAAACAGGTGCCTTGGTATCAAAAATAGAATCTCTACCAAGATGGTGAAAACCTGACAAACGGGTGCCACTTGTTTCAAAACGCTCCATCTATCAATAGAATCTTGGTCTTTCCCAACTTTCAGTCTTGCTTTAGTTTGTACATATCTCCCGGTTTATTTCTGCATTCCTATTTTCAATAAGTCCGTCTGTACGCCAATCAGTTCAAGCATCGGTATCCTATCAATGTTAACACTTGGGGGCAATCAAAGTCATATCCTATAGCCTCCAATGTATCTTAGATGTATCATATCCAATCATAGTCTTTTGAAGCTTCATCCAAGTCAGTCAGTCTGTCTTGTCTCCAAAAAGGATTTTGCATCAAACATCAAACATCAAACACAAACTGAAAACAATCTATGCTTTTTACATGCTTTTATCTCCTTGTATGCTTACTGATTCACATTGAGATTTTTGCATATTGTGTCTCTTTGAGCTCTTCGATGATGTCCTTTACAGGATTTAGAGAGTAATGACTAGGGGCATAATCTTTTCTTTGTCTTCTGCTTGTATGTGAAAATCTAACAACTTTGGAAATTTTGCATTGAAATGGTGTCCGATTGTAAGAGCCTCTATCTCGAATTGGATGGCCATGCGTACCTCGACCATTGATACCCAAAAAATTCAAGAAATTTTGATCTAACTATTGTCTTTTTTTTTAGTGTGTTCTTTCTCCTACTATGAAACACAATCTTGCCTAAGGATGTGAACGATAAAGGGTCACTGCGGGTAATTCACATTGGATTTAGAATGATCTCTTGACTGTTTGATGTGTTTGTAATGCAAGGCATATTCAGGTCATCACAACATTTATGTTTTGATGCTTATACAAATTTCTATATCAAAATGGACATGATATTCAGGTCATCCTAGCGTTTATGCCTTGGTGCTTATATCTAATCTGACATTCTGAAAACAAAATCAATATTCATATATCCATGGTTTCCTAATCAGTGGGTGTTGTATTGATTCCTGCATATACAAATTGATATTCATATGTCTATGGTTTTATAACTAGTGGGCATTGTATTGATTTATTCGGTTACCTAAAAATTCAATGATGAGAATGACCGACACATGATCAGTGACTAGGTCCTAGGTCTTAGGTTGCATCTCATATTGCATGTTTCTTAGCATTTAGCATGTTGCATGATCTCACAATGGTTAAACAAACTTAAATGCTTAAACGATTCTTCAATCACATCTTCAAATCTAACAAGAGCCGAATCTCACATGAAGGTTCCTCCAATGAAACAGTAAGTAGAATCCTTTTTCGGGATCAAAATCAAAATTTGAGATCATTTATATTATTCACTACTTGCATAATCGAGCTTCAATCATCACAGAAATCTAGAATTCAACTTAACTGATTATCTTACATCAACTATCAAAATTTCAACCATGGTCAACTCATGGTCAAACCTAGTCAAACTTGGTCTTCTGGACCTACAAACGATGCAGAATGCATTCTCAAACATGTTTAACCACTTCTCAAATCAATTAACATGCTTCTGAACTATTCAACGCTGACTTTTCTTGTCAAATTTCAATTTTCATCCTGAAGGGGGCATGGTATTACACATCATTCAAAGTCTGTAATTTGAAATCATATCTTTCCTCAGTAATCAAGACAACAACCACGTCTAGTTGTTGATTCATCAAAAAGACCTCATCACTTGGGGAAAATCAATCATCTCTCGGGGCATATCAAATTCATTGAGATCTCTATCAATCTGGTATTCTCTTAATCTTGTAAATTGTATTAGTTTTTGCAACTATCGATTCAATTGTGTTATTTCCTTGGTTCTTCAGAAACTGAAGGGTTCAGATGTGATACCAATGTGATTCTTATCGACAATCGGGTCTGGAATCGGTCACTCACTTCTTCGCAATCATAAGGTTCAGAATCAGGCGTTTTGACACTTTTTCACAATCATCGATTCATTGATGTTATAGTTAACATTATCTTTGGTCATTCAGGACCTATTATCTTCATATCAATTTCAATCAGTTTCTGCTTCATATCAATTTCAATTTCAAACATCAGTTTCAACATCATATACAAACTATCTTTGAACCACTGCACTTCGCACAGCAATTCAAAGAGGGGCAAAATGTAATACCCCAAAAATGGGCTATAGGTTCATTAATCTCCTATATCGACACATCGAACAAAATCGATATCAAAGTCCTAACCTAAGGCACATCTGAACATTATCGAATCCTAATTGATTATCTCAAATTCTACATCGGGGAATATTCCTTATTCCTATCTATCTTAATTATCTTTAATTTAATGATTATTTGGTGATAAATCCTATTTATCCTAAAGTTTGATTAATTGAATATTCTCAATATTTAATTGATTAGATTTAATACTGCCACTTAATTATTTAATTGAGTTTAATTACATTTATTCCTAATTATTATTATTTAAATTTGACAATAAATCAAAATTCTTATTTAATTAATTAAAGCAAGTTGTCATATTTAATGATATTATTTTGGAATAAAAGTTTGATTTAATAATTGATTAACCCATAAATCAATTGTTTTATTTTTTAAAATCGGTTAAGTTGAGAATAAATCACTTTATTTATTTATTTAATTCATAATTATTATGCACATTCAGAAAGCAGTTAAACTTGAAATCAGAAAATCAATTCAAGTTGTTTTAAAAATAAACTCAACTCTGATTTGAGTTAAAAGGCTGTTTTTGCATGCTTTTGCATGATTTTGTGAATTAATTATCTTTTATTCTTTGATAACTCAAAAATCAACCTGAGTTTATCTAAGTGATTTATGGCTTTTTCCATGCATCCCCAAAGCCCTGGATTTCTATAAAATCAAGGCTCAACTCTTCATAATCATATCTCATAATTTTGCAAACTTATGCTGGCGAATTGGTATCTGAAGAATTGAAGCCTCTTTGCAAATCAACAACTTTTGTGAGATCTAGTTTCATATTTAGCATATCATTGTTAGATTAATTGCATGCATATCAGTTTTTCATAGATTCATATCAGTTCATTTCATATTATTGCATAGAAAACTCAAAAAAATAGATTAATTTGCATCCAATTCATATATAGATTTTGCATTCAAATCCTTCATTTAGGTGTCATCAAGGTCACTGATCTCAGTCCAATCTAAGAATACATACTCGCATCTACTAGAAGGCAGTAAATCACCTGGTTAGTTTAGTTTTCAATTACTTGCACGATTTCAATTTTTGCTAACCTCTAATGTTTTACTGAAGTGTTGTGTCTACAGCTAGGTACAAAATTCACACACATAGGTATAAGCCCGACATATGCATTAGAATAATTACTTTAACAGGTGTCAAGATCAGGAAGTTCAGTATAATATTAAAGGGATGTGTTTACTCTTAACATGAAACCTTTTATTATAAAAGAGAAAATTAGGTATTAAAGGGACATCTGATATCTTAGCATGAAACCTTTTACTTCGAAGATATATAGAAAATGTCAGAAAAGAAAGTTCAAACTTATTGCACATATCAGCAAATAAGTGATCCAAACATCAAAGAGACAATATAAGTTTTCAAGACTTCTCACAGGAAGTAAAACTCAAGTTCAGCATGGTCAAGCTTATGATTTAAGTTCAGTCACCTTCAAACAAATGCAGGAGAATTATTTCTATGTGATAGCCTGAAAATTTCTGGAGAAGAAAACTTTCAGGAATTTGGCATGAGAGTTGGACCGAAACCTAGTTTTTCTTCAAGAGGAAATCAGGAAATGCAACAATTATCGGGGTCCTGTTAGCATTTGAAGACTATTGAGAATTGAAATAAATTTTTATAAGCCGGAAAACATATTTGAATGGACTATGGTGCTTGAATGAATAATTTCAAATGCCCCGTGAATGAAGTTTTTGATTTGATTAATATTTCCTGAGCAATACTTTGGACAGAATAAAGTAGTGGGTGAAATATTTCAAGAAGAAGCATCTCTATAGGTTGGGAACCTACGATGAATAAAATATATTGCCATGGAGGAAGAAGGCATCCAGCCCAGGCGGAGCCTTGAGGAAATCCATATCATTTCCAGGTGGACATATACAGTAAGGCATATTGGGCTCACGTGGTAGAGTATGGAGATTCAGCAATCACAAGTACATTGTTCTGTGAAAAATGGAAAGAGTTCATCCCACTACCTACAGTGAACATCAACCAGAGTTAAATCCTGCAAACCTTGACGAGAGTTCACAATTCTGAGAAATATTTTGGGTGTGAGTATTTGACACAACATGGACCCACCCCAGGAATGACACAAGTCACGACATGACTAGGAGAAGTGTCTGCACCTAGATGCAAATGCAAACATAGCATATTAGCATTATTATTGCCAAATATGTTTGGACGGAGAGTCTACAACGAAGATATCCTTGCTCATGGGTTTTCACAGTAGCTTCAAGAGTCATTGTTTGGACTGGGTGATCAAAACCTTTGGTGGTCTCTTGAAAATTGATTCTGCATTGAAGTAGTAAAGAACTGCAAACTTTTGGATCCCTTCATTCAGTAGGTTGGCTGCCATCAGAATGGTATTAGAGCCAAATGTTCTGAGTTCATGGAAAGACTCCTGTATGTGAGGCAACTGGTGCCAGGACCTACAGATAAAGGAGAAAAGAAGATTATAGAGCAAGTGCAACAAGATTGAGCATTGAGAAGGATGGGGTTACTATATGAAGACCCAGCTCCAGTTAAGCAAAAGAGAAAAGAAAAATACAGCTCACGGCCCTAGCCAAGGCAAGCGTAAATCACAATCATGGAAAATACATAAGTAAAATTTATGAAGTTTTAGAAAAGAACACATGGTATATATAAAGAAAGCTTCAGGAATATACCATCGAGCAAGAGAGAAAAGAGCCATGTCAAGCTTCATTAAAGCCCTAACAATAGCGGCCATGGCTCCAACACAAACAGAATGATAGAAAATAACAAGCTCAAATTCCATGAAGAAATAAAATCAAATAGCTACAACATCAAAGACCATGGCGGCCTTCAGTCATATCAAATTCCAGATCTTACCTTTATGCAAAGCTCGAGCCAAGGAAATGCACAGTAAATCTCTACAAGAAATCAAAGGCAGCGGCTTAGGGTTCTCAAACCCTCATCCACGAGAGTGCAAATGAAAATGATGAGAAGTGTTTTAGGTTTGGAAGTTTTGTTGCCCCCCTCAAATGTTTTTCATAATGCTTGAAGTCTGTAGCCAATGCCTTTTAATGGCATTTCTAAACACCAAATACATTACTCAGCATTACAATTTTATGTGTTCTTGGCATATGACCATAATGTTGAGTAATATATTTGTTTTACTTTTATTTATTGTTTTCTAAAAAGCATTGTATTATTAATATTTATTAATTGATTTATCTTATATATCAATTAATAACTATTAATGTACTTTTTAGATATACAGTGTAATTTAATATTTATTGACTGATGTATTTTATAAATCAGTTAATAAATATTAAAATCTCTTAAAAGAAAACATTAATGATGTAAAATGGAGAGATAAGGGTCTTTTAATAGCTTGAGGGCTTCTTTTTAGGAGTTGGATAAAGTCTCTAGACAACTTGAGGGAATATAGGGTTTGTTGAGTCCTTTTAGGGCTTGTTAGAGCATATCTCAGAATGTTTTGAGTTCATGTAGGACTTATGGGTCGAATTTGACTTTGTCTTGACAGTTGAGAGGTCTTTATGGCCTTTTAGAGCTTTTTGAGGGCAGTTGAATATGAGTCATAGGTGTTATTATGACTTAGTGGAGTTTTTTCAGAGGGGGGACTTTATTTTGTGGGTTATTGGGTCCTCTTTTTGGGGCTATTTTCTGGCATCCGACCCAATGGTTGTGTATTGTACTTAGTGAGTTTTTGACTCACTTTTCTTCAGTCCTGATTATGCAGAGGAAGGCTTTTGTGACATATTTTTGTCATTGGCAGTTTTATGCAGAAATTTGTAACTCTTTTGGAGACTAATATATATTGACAACTTTTTTGAGTATTTTTCTATCAAGTTCAGGCCTTTCTTTCTTTCAATGGCTATGTGTCAAAGTGTATCATTGATAGGAATAGTAAGTGAGTTGATAACTCCTTGTTCTTTGTCTCAGCTATTACCTTGTTGCAGGAATGTATGTTGTGTGCAGGTTATAATTTGTGCCCAAAATTCATAGGATTTTCATGTGAAGAATTTCTCCCCCTTGTTAATCCATTTAAGGGCCTTATTATGAAATATTTATGCGTGCCTATATAGAATATAAGTGCTTTATTTTCAGTGATTGAACTTACAGTTTCCAAAAAGAAAGGTCATTATATTCTCAGTTTCCTATGTCTTTGGTGTATCACTTGGTTTTCCTAAGTTTAGTTTTCAGTTTGCATGTTCATTTCTGCAATTTCTATCTCTTTTCCCACAAAGTTTAAATTATTTTTTGAGGAGTTATAGGTGATCATCTTATAGGAACCAGCCTAGAATCCAGAGGTTTCATTTCAAGTTATGCATTTCCCACATGCAAAAATGAATCCCATAGCAAAATTGTTAAACTTGTCTAGTTTAACAGGGTGCAAATTTTTAGCCTTAACACTTATCAAACACTATTTTGGTCCTATTTATTAGAATTTTGGTGATAATTATGTAGAGAGTAGTGCATAGGCTGATAGGTCTAAAATATTTCATAGAAGCAATATTTTTTTATTTAGGGATCACTGCAATAATAGTTAAACTTGTTTCAACAATTTATATGCCTTGAAGAAGTCTTGAATAGCATTGAACACATTAGTGGCAACTATTCCCAAAAATATTGAAAGAAAGCAAGAGGAAAACCATTAGGTCATGGGGTTTTGCAGGCTTCAAATGAGGACGCGTCTTCCTTAACCTCCTGTAAGGAAGCAAGTTTAGTGAGTTGTTTCAAATTCTACTCAATAATCACCTTCAAAATAACCTCCAATAGCCCATAGCAATCTAAATTTCCAATAGGGACATTTTGTTGAAAATCAACTTAAAAAGAGACAGCGATGTTAGGCATCTCATCTTCTTCCTCAGTAAAAGAACCATCATCCTTTTGAAGGCTTTGAGTTATGTTCTTGCTTCTATGTTTCATGGCTGATTGATGAAAAAATTAGTGTTCCTATCTCCTTTAGTCAGCCATTGAACCATATATCTCCAGAATATCTACTCCTCTTCAGAAAGCATAACCCACTAATCCCTTAAGGATTTCTCTTCGAAGCACACATCTAGATCATGTTGTCCTCCCTCAAATTTGATTTATATCTCTTTGAGCTTATTTTAGAGAGATTTTCTCCTACAAAAATAATTTCCAAAGGAAATTTCATTCCTCCCTTTCATCTTTTCTTTAGCTATCTTCATTTTTTTTGCACCATTTGATACATAGGGGCACCAACAAAGGGAGAATTCCACCAACTCTTAACCAAGGTTCTAAAATATAGGTGGCAAGTCCACATTATTTCATATATGAAAGGGTAAGGGCCTTTATGTGCATCCTCTTTCCAATTTAAAAGGGCATTATGGTTAGATCCAATCCTTGGAAAGGCAATTAAAGAAAGATTAGTAAGAATGTCCTAATTGAAACCTATCTAACTTGACTTGGATAAGATGGTTCCTTTGTCTCTTGTTTGATCAGGTGAAGAAAGTACCATGTAGTTCAATGTCCATCAATCCAACAACCAAGATAAAGTCAGGCAAATATCCCATGCTATTAGAGACATTTTTCTCCTCCTTGCTTTTCTGAGGGGAATATAGTGGAGTTGGAATCCCCTTCCTACATCCAAATGTCAACAAAATAATTTAAAATAATGGAGACTAGAGAGATCCATAAAGCAGATATAGGGGATCTTGCATTAGAAGCATAAAAAATTAAGAAGATTCCACTCTTGGCTAGAGGAGATCTCGCATTAGGAGCATAAGTATCTAGAAGAATCCACTCTTGGTCAGTTCTTAAATCATGCATCTTAACTATGATATTGTTTCTTGAGACATGGCTTTTAGTTCTTGAAAGACTAGCACGGTTCCATAAAGTGGCCAATCCTTCTAAGGCTCCTTTTGCATCACTAACACAGAATTTAGTAGTAGGCCATATTCTTTTGACAATATTTTGGAAGGTTTCCTCTTCCATTTTAGTCTACTGAATCAACAAAATATCCACTTTTTGCTCCATAAGAGTGCATTTCAAAATATGTTGCTTAACGAAGTTATTCAAGCCCCTAATATTCCAACCCCTAATATTCAAGTCCCTAAGATTTTCATTAAAATAGTAGAGAGGGATTAGCCCATCCTTTAGCTGACAAAATAACCTCACCACAAGGGCAGGCCACCAGAAATGTTTTGTTTCCTTTTCTTTCTTGGATTCAAGAGGCCATCTAATATTTTCTTCCTTCCACTTGCGACTTAGCCACATCCCTATTTTTGGATTCTCTTTGTGTAGGTCTACTTGGTTTCCATCCCCTACCACATTTTCTTTGTTTTTCTTCTTATTTTTGTTCTCATCTTGAGTCCATTCCATCTCACAATCCTCTCCATCTAATCTTTTCTTCATCTTATATCGAGGTGGAGTTGAGAAGGATCCCAACAAGGCCAAATTGTCTTTGAGGACTTTGAGATTGTGTTCCACATAAGATTGAACCTTACTCTTAGTCTCAACCTATATGGAAAGAGGGCTCCTATTTTCTTTATTTCCATTCAATAAATTAGTTTCTTGAGTAGGGGAAACAACACTATTTGTCCCCTTAGACTCACACTCCATGAGGTCAATTGTAGTCTTCTCCGTTAACCCCCCTTGGTCAGTTTGTCATATCAATCTTTTGCCATAAATCCTTATCCCCTACAATACCCTCCTCATAGATATCCTTTTGGGACAGGTTGGGGGTCAAATCTAACTTCTTGTCCATTTTGTTTTGTGGAGAATCCTCATTTTCCTTGCATTGTCCCTCTTGTAGGCTAGAAAGCATAAGTCTATCCCTACTTCATTTTCCTTTGAGGAAGGAGCCTCTACATCATTATTAGCAGTTAGAGCAACAATATTCTTACACTTTCATTTTGTGTGTGTTCCTTTTCAATTACATCAATATATATAGGTCATCAAAGGGCTATTGATTGTCCTTAATTGCCTTAGGTGTCAAATCAATCTAATCAACTACATTATTAAGCATATTCCACATTTGTTCATTTTTAGTTGCATCAACAAGTAAGACAAAAAAGGATAACTTGATTATCCTCAACAACCTTAGATGCCAAATCTATCTAATCAACAACATTCTTAAGGGCCTAAAGCTTCTTTGGGGGTTGTTTTATGCATTCATTACTCAGGTGGCCATAATTTTTGCATAATTGATAATAGGCCTTCGCATTTTCATACTTAATAGGTTGTTTCCATGAGCCAAAGATATAGTTTAGCATGAGATAGGTAGGTGGGTTGGAATTAACAACCACGTTGACACAAATTCTGGCAAAGATTAGCCTAGATTTTTTTTGTGTGACTATCAGCAACATGGTTCCCAAAGGAGTTAACAATTCCTCTAAAAACACCAAAGTTCCAAAATTCCAAAGGAAGTCGAGGAAGACAAATCCAAGTACGAGCCACTAACCCGAGATCCATGAAAGGGTCAAGCCTTGCTTTCCATTTACAAAGAGAGAAAAAAAAATGGAAATTGTTGCCATGGGTCCAAGGACCTCCTTTGAGCACCTTAATAAGGTAATCATCATTAACAAAACTAAAAAGGAACAACCCATTAGTCATAGCACAAAATCTGACACTACACTTTAATTTCCATTGATCGTCAACCCATTTTTGGACCTAGTCAATATTAGGTATAAAGGTAAGAAACTTACTAAGGAGAGCCTTAACTTGACAATGGTTGCATTTATCAACTCATTTGGTACATCCACCTGAAGGCCAGTCACCTTGC
Source organism: Chamaecyparis obtusa (assembly GCA_027943335.1). Taxonomy (NCBI): domain Eukaryota; kingdom Viridiplantae; phylum Streptophyta; class Pinopsida; order Cupressales; family Cupressaceae; genus Chamaecyparis; species Chamaecyparis obtusa. Next base: position 285,379 of record BSBK01004848.1, read on the forward strand.
ATGAAGCTTCAAGCTCCACCAATGAAATCCTATGATCCATTTGAGCAGATTTGTCACCCAACAGTTTGTCCATGAAGTAAGCCCTTCCTCTAAGAAAAAGGATCCCAAATTGTACGACAGAAAAACAGAGGAAAGGACAACAAATTTCTCACCAAGGAAAACAAAAGTGACATTTTTTAAGGAAATATGTGATGTGGAAGCCCACTGGCACCTCCTACCTACCATTCCCATCAAGAACTTGCATAGAAATAGCACCAAACACCATATAGTAATTCAAAGCCCTAAACCCTAACATAGTGGCATTTTTTCTTCTCCCTATTTTTGTTCCTCTTTTAAGCTTTATTGAAGTATGAATATTACTCTATATTATGTTTATTGTTAGATATGAAAACTCTGACTTATTATCATTTTGTTTTATAACATTTTTTATTTTATTATTATAATAATCATCACTATTTACAATAATGACTTTTCTAATTCATTTACTATTAAATAATTAATATTTACAACTTCACAATGTTTTATATTAGTACAATATTATTACCTTAAGAATTTTTAATATCTTTTTTTTCAAATTTTGTAGTAGTGAGTCGATTTCCACAATCCATGATAAATATTTGAATGTTGCTTCTGGATTTGATTGTGTGAGTATTTTTTTCATCAACATTTCAGATCACACTCCTCACACTCCGTGATCCATTTTCTTCTTATGATTTCTCTCCTTATCCTAATGATAGATCGCGAGTGTGATCCAAAATGTTGATGAAAAAATACTCACAATCAAATTGAAAAGCAACATTGAAATATTTCAAATTTTAGTTGTCTTCACATATTTCTAATTACTTTTATCTTGTATTTTATTTTTTTATTATCTTTAAAATCTTCAGATGTTCTAACCCCTTTACTCTTTTTGTAAGTCTTAAAAGGGAGAGGACCTAATACTTGAGCATGTTCCAATATTATTTTAGCACTTGTTGATTTAAAGCCCAATATGTTTAACAATATTACACCAAATGGTTGCGACTTTAAAGTTGTTAGTGTCAATTATGACTATCCATAATTGAATGGAAAATATTCATAAATCTAAAACTCAAAAATCATGCAATGCATTTTTAGTGCATCAATAAATCATAACTTAGTGCACAAGTATTGGTCTCACTTTATTTAGGACCTTTTTAGATAGCTTGGGAGACAGCATACTGATGTGGGATCATATTTAATTATGTGGCCCCGAAACCTTAGTTATAAATAGGAGATTTACCAAATAAACCGCTATAAAATATTGCATGTGATTTGAAATTTTCATATAAGATTTTAAGAAACCTGAAAATAAGGTTGTTCAACTAGTGCAGTCCTCTTCCCTATTCTTTTTAACTTAAATATTATCCACGTTACACTCCTCCCTCATCTTGAACACAGATTAGGGAATGTGATTAAAAAAAAACAAAATCCCACAAAAGTCACTTGAAAAAAGGATTATTATTTTAAAAAACGTTGAAATCATGCAACTAGAATATTTAGCAGAGATGGTGGTCAGGACGACGAATCAGTTGGAGGCCTTCAATCCACAATGTCAAATAAAGAATCAATGTGTTTGCACAAACTTATTTAGGCATCACAAACTACAAGAAATAAAATCATCATTTCTTTTTTTGGCACCCATTTCAAGAAACCTCTTAGATTATGCATTTTTAATAGTAAAAACAATTCATAGAAATATTATCTATCCAATATTTCTCACTGAAAGTGATCTTCAAGAAGACAAAAATGTTGGAAGGACAAGGTAAGCGATATCTAATTACTTATTCTTCACATCTTGTGTAATTAATGTCAAAGAAATATTTGATTATCAAATGATATTTTAACATCTCAGATTAGCTGGGAAACAATCGAAGCCTGACTATTAGCCATAGCAAGAATATTTGGTAGCACCAGAAGAATCAGAGAGCCAAAGCAGATTAAAATCCAATAAGCTATCATCTACTAAGTGGGGTGTCATACAAGAGCAGCAGCAGCAGAATATTATATAATGCTCAGGTGAGTTAAAAACAATTAGCTGAGAGACTGCTCCAAAAGCAGCTGCATGCTTGTTGAAAATTCTTGTCAGTATAGTGATATCACCAGGCCTCTTCCAGCAAAAATTACATGACATGTAGCACAGGCCACAAGTATTCAACAGTCCAACAAAACACTGGGCATTCCAAATTGAGGTCGTTAGCAATCAGAAGCATTTATTCAGAAAGGAAATATGTTTATCTATCCACAAAGAACAGGAGATCATAAATATTTGGTGTCTTTCTTGCGCTCAACATGTTTGGCTGCCATGCAGAAGTATGGGCAAACAATGTCTATACTCTACCACAAGGTCCTCAAACACAATTAAATGATAAGCCTCCCCAAGGAGATTTTGAAAGCACAAATCTGATTCAGTGCCCCATTGACCTAAAGAGGCAAAAAGCTGGAACTCGTGAGCAATTAATTACTCAATTCTTTGCACAGCAAGTATTGTGAATCAAATAATGCATTTACCAAGAAATTACATAGCCCGGACGATGCACAATTCCTTTAGCACGTCTTGAAGACTTGAAACCCTATGCTCATCTAAACATTATATATATGCAATACAATATAAGAAAGGCCACTGAAAGGACAGTATTTGTCCCGGTTGAGGAATTTATGTTGACAAGCAGCAGAAATGAAAAAACGTTAGGTTCAAATTCCTTTCTTGCTTGATTCAATTCTCGGAAGGGTCTCCATACTTCCATAATTTGAGATAATACAACTCTCATCTACAATATTTTTTTTAATCTCTTTGACCGATAAATTATTTTCTTACTTCAAACTGTAAGACACCTCCTTCAATTTTATTTTGCTATAACTAATGATTCAGCTTGCCAGCATTGCCAGTGCCCACCATGCATCCAAGAAATCACAAGCCTTGTGGACACTACAAAGGAAAAAGATGACATGCCCTCCATTTCATTCAAGCTCCTGCCTTTTTCTTTTGATCTTTTAGTTGTTTCACTTCTTTTGTGAACATTCTTGGGGCAATGGCCATAGACATAAGTTCTTGAAAAAGTAGCTTACAAGCATATGGAATGTGCACCTAAGAAATATTAAAAGAAGAAACTTGTCAGAAGGTGGCATTGCCAAAAACATAAATATTCAAACCATTAGAAATTTTTAAAACTAACCTGAACAATGTCTGTTTTGTTTTTGCAGCCTCTACAATCAAAAGAGTTTTTCTTCAAATTTGCAATAGCAATTAAGCCACAGCGCTCACAAACATGGATCCTATATGCATCACTTTGATCAAAAAGCCTTTCTTTCAGAAAATGAGCAGCTCCATGTGCTATCATACAATCACGCTCCATCTCTCCAAAACGTAAACCTCCATCACGGGAGCGGCCTTCTGCTGGCTGTCGAGTAAGAATTTGGACAGGTCCACGGCCACGAGAATGGATCTTGTCATCCACCATATGCTTTAAACGTTGGTAGTATGTAGGACCTAGAAAAATCATTGCACTCAACTTTCTGCCAGTGTGTCCATTATACATTGTCTCAAAACCTCTCATCTGGTATCCACATTTATGAAGTGCCTTGCTGATGCTATCAACCTAAATTTTTGATAAATTTTGTTAACCAACCAAAACAGATAAAAATAACAATTTACAGATTTAATTAACTGGAACAAAGGAAATAGACTTACAGTGACATCGGTGAAAGGGGTTGCATCTCCCTCTTTTCCCATGTGAGCGGCAACCTTTCCCATGATACACTCAATGAGTTGGCCAATAGTCATCCGAGAAGGAATAGCATGTGGATTTACTATAATATCAGGTGTAATGCCCTCAACTGTCCAGGGCATATCCTCCTGAGTATATGTCATGCCTACAGTTCCCTTCTGACCATGTCTGCTACTGAACTTATCCCCAATTTGTGGTATACGAACAGATCTCATTCTAACTTTAACAAACCGCAAACCATCCTGATTAGTTGTCAACAGAACCTGAATGCCAAAGCAAAAGTTATTCACCAATTGTGCCCAGCCATCAAAGATTCGAACATATTAAAGGAATCTCATAAAAGTCATACTTCTGTTATGAATCATTGACCAAGTGTGGGAAAATGCAAATAGAATTCAATTAGATAGGTTTAGAACAGGCAATCTCAGTAAAAACACGGTAACTTTAAAAACCATGTAATTTTTCATAAAAATAGAGAAAACGAACTGATTTTGTTATTTTGACTAAACCCCCATTAGAGTATTAAATAGAAAAACACTTATTACAGTACTTAAGGAGATGATGACAAGTGCTTTTGCTAAGAAAATATAACTTCAAAGTTTAGGTGAAATTAAAAAAATTATAGTTTATTTTTTGTTTTAATTTTTAAATTAATAATATTTATTAAATTTGTTATTATATGTTCTATTGGTCAGATAGGAGTTTTAACACAGCCCGTACCACCTAGAGGCCACAAGAGGAACCTCCTTGACACAACATCCACTTTAATCAACTTGGTAGCCATATATTCCACTTTAATCAGCTCAGATGGCACAATGGAAGTCCCAGAATTACCACTTGAAATTTCAAGTTTAGATGTCACTATGGTTTGAACTTGGATCTCCATCTTGGGAACCTTATGGACTTGCCATTTGAACACAACCCCTTTGACATTTTATAAATTATTAATAAATATTAATATATTTCAATTAATTTATTTATTAAAATTATAAATTTACAATTTTAATCAACTTAAAAGTAACAATGGAAGTGAATCACCACTTGGAATTTCACCTTTCGATGTCTTTATAAATTTGAACTTGACCTTCATCTTGAGAATCCTATGGCCTTGCCATTTGAGTACAACCCTCTGACATTTTATAAACTATTTAATATTTAATTAAAATTAAAAAATTTAAATCTATTCAAAATTTACTATAAATATCTAAGTTAATATAATATTTAAATTTTTTAAAATTGCAGATTTATATTATTCAAATTTAATTGCAATTTTTTAAGAAATATATTGGTTAAAGAACTTGTTAATTTTTTCTTTCACCAAACTTCAACACAAACAGGAAAACTTCTGGCATAGGATACAAGTTAAACTTAATTTCTAAATAAAATCTATAAATCTATTCAGGTTGTAACTTCTTAAAAGGTGAAATGCCCTAATCTAAACTAAAAACTTTATTTCTGCCTGTACTCTATATTCTCTACCTCCAAGTGTAAAAATGGGCCAAAAAAGACTATATAAAAAATGAACTACTTTTCAGAACACTTAGGAAAAGGTACAAGGTAGGTTGCAATTATTTCCAAGTGTTTTTCATACTGTTAACATGATTTTATCAAATTGGAGAAAAGAAAAGTTACACCTGTAACCTACCTGATCTACCATCCCACTTTCACTATGACGCAAACTTGTGCTCTGATCTCTCTTTGTGTATTTTGATACCTGGCCTGCTGAATCATCTTGTGCTATGGGAGTTGTTTTACCAATAATCACATCCTCTCCTGAAACCCTAGTTCCCTGAAAATACAGCAACCGTTGAAGTTAGCAGGAAAATTTTGAGCATATTGCATATCCTACTAGTCTTTCTTAAAGGTAGATTCAGCGCTTCAATATTTAAGAGTACAATATCTTAAGAATGTAGTCAAACTTACAGGAGGAGCAAGCCCATCATCATCCAATTTATCATACGAACCATGCCGCATACCCTGTGATTATCAAAGCAGTAAAGAAATGGTCACACCAACACAAAAGAAGATTTGAACTCAAACTAAGCATGTAACAGAAGAGCATAAACATGTCACTCACCATTGTATTCTCCCTATTCGGACGACCAAATTCCTCCTTCACTAGTGTTCCTGCCCTTTTTTCTTCATCTCTACAAACAGAATAATAGAACATGGAGAGAATAAGGAAGAGTTTTCCAATTCCCTTCTGCAGAAAGGTCTATAAAAGAATTTGGATTTAGGAAAACTTGATAATATAAGTCAACCTGTAGGACCGAAAAAACAGTGAACGAAAGAATCCACGATCTATCGAAGACTGATTCATGATAACAGAATCTTCCTGATTGTACCCAGAATAGCAGGAAATAGCGACAATTGCATTCTGGAAAAAATCACTTAACGTTTAAAAAGCCATCACAGATTAAAAGCTTGAAAAGAGTTCAGAAAATAACTACCAAATAAAGATTATTAATGTTTTCTAAAGTGTCATATTGAAAATGAATTGATCATCACCAAATATTTTTGTAACAAACAAAACATATTGAAAACAAATTAAAAAGGCTTACAATTCCAGCTGGCAGCTGCCTGAAGTGCAAATGCTCCATAGCCCTAGTAGTAACCAGGGGCTTCTGTGGATAATAGAGTACATATGCTAAAGTATCCTGCAGAGAAACAAGTGAACGGTGAATGAATACAGAATAGATACTACAAGAGTTGAAAGCATTGTTCAAATATGCATTCATACTCTAGAAAAACATATGCATACCATTCGTAGCTGGTAATTAGTAACATAAATGCCCATTGCTTGTTTACCCATAGCAGACTGGTATGTATTACGAGGAGACTGCAATACAAAATAAAGGATCAAATGCAGCTCAGAATAGAACCAAAAAATAACCCAAGCGAAAGCACTCTGCCCTATCAAGTACATGCTGGAAGATGGTATTGAAAACAAACTACTAAAGAACAAAACCTGATTATGATCAGGGAATGGAATGATTGATGCACAAACACCCAAAATCAATGATGGATGAATTTCACAGTGCGTGTATGTATGAGAATAAGCATCTTCTGGGTTAGTTCTTGCATTCACAAGGTCCTGCACAAAAATCATAAATTACATCCTGAAACTAAGTAAACCCAAAGACAGTTGTCAAAGATTTAAAAATATCCAAGCAAAAATTATGGAAAACAGAATAAAAGGACAGACGTTGATAGTCATGGAAATCATTGTTGTCTCCTCTTCTTCTGTATCCACGTACTCAATACAGCCCTGTGTAATAAGTTCATGCCATCCTTCTTCCCGACTCTGTCAAAATATAATTGATAATACAGATGTAAGTGTCTTGTAATTATGTACCACATCTTGTTCTATATCAGGTTAAAGAATAGACTTGTTTACTCACCGCCTGTAAATTATTTATGTCCGATTTCCTTATCTTCAAACGTTGATTCTCCACAACAAATAGTGGTCGACTGCAGCGGCCATAATCAGTATATAGCCTTAATTCCCTTAGACGAATGTCTCTAACAACTCCTACTTCTGGGTTGACATCAACCTGGAAAACATACAATAGCAATACAAACCATAATTAGCAAAGTTAACTTAAAATGCATTGATGATTAGATCTGGAAAGATCTCTGAAATATGAATATTGACTAACAAGAACAACAAGTGTAAATGTTGCATGATTTAGATTAAAACTGAAAATACAGATAAATGGAAAGGACCTCCTTAAGGGCATTTTTAAGGAAAAAGATAATTTAGGAATTCTTAATGATCAAGGAATAACTCTCACAAAACTATACCTTGAGCATTTATTCAATTCTCACACTTCATAAGACTTGCAAATATTGTCACACGGATTTGTTTCATTTACGGGTCTTTCATTTTTTATTTTTCATGCTACGAAAAAAAAACTAATCCTCACTAATAAATTTCAGAATATGTTTCTAACTCTTCAACTTCAAAACTATCCTGATGAGTCCAAAATGCCAAAGCTGAGAAAAGTCTGGATCAACTTTCATAGAAATAAAATAATAGGAAGTTCAAAAAAGCTAATACACAGCCAGGTATACATATAAAATAACCACAGACCTGTCTTCTCAGCTGTCTAAGAGTCCTCACTAAAAGCTCAGGATCACGGTGAATCCCAACCCAACAACCATTTACAAATATTTTTGTTGAAGTTGGAATTGCTGCTGGAGATATTTCCTAGAATTACAATGAATTTTCTTAGCCAACAAATTTGTGAAGTGTCATTAGAAACAATTGAGGATCCCAGAACTCAAGAAGAATTCAATAAGCAGTTAAAATAAGAATAATCCACCTCGAAATTCTCTGTGCTCCATTCTTCCAGAAATTCCAGAATTGGATTTGCAGATGAACCAACGGTGATGTAAACCATTAAAGCTAAATTTTTCACCAGCCCACAAGCCTACAGATAAGAAATGAGAAAACTCATCGCCACCATCTTAAAATAGAAATTCTTGCTGCATAATCCCCAAACCACAATTATTTTCACATGAAAACTCGGAAATTGTTTTCACCTGTCCTTCAGGAGTTTCCGCAGGACACATCATGCCCCAGTGTGAATTATGTAACTGTCTGGGTTTTGCCAGCTTACCTATACAAACAAAGTACATTTACATCAGATCGAAATTCAGAAACATGTTATGCCGTGCATAGTTTACCAACCAAACTACCAACATGATAAGTTGAGTTTAGACAACCTATATTTTCAGTAGAAAATGTACATGTTAAACTAATGTAAATGATTCTACCTTCACGTCCAATTGGAGAGTTCAACCTTCGTAAATGTGATAGGGTTGATGCAAATGTCAGACGATTCAAAACCTGTATCAACAGTCAAAAAGGGTAACTGATTAATATTACATAGGGAACAAGTTAATATAGAAATTTGTGTTACAACAGCAATAGTACCTGTGACACTCCAGCCCTTGTACCTGCTGCATTTGCTTGACCCCAGTTTCCAGTAGCTAAGGAGTATTTTAGGCCACTAGAAATTGTTTTTGCTTTAATTGCAAATTGTAGGTTCACATCTTTCCCAGAATCAACACACTGCTCGAATTGGCATGGATCAGAAGGCTTCTATAAAATGATTATATATCTTTAAACAATTTAGAAGCAAAGTGAAACGATGCTGTAAAATATAACAAACCTTTTGCAAGTAGGATCTCACATCCCTGGTCAGCTTTCGGAAAAGCTAAACAAAAACAAAAAAAGAAATTAATATGACTTCCCTAGGGATCAAACAATAAAGCGGGTCTTAATAATTTGTATATCATATGCGAGCTCATCAAGAGTATATTTTTTAAATGGTAAATGCAACAAACCATTCTAAACAGTCCTCCAAGTAGAGGACCAGCTAGGTCCAATCTTTTGTTCCCATAATGATCTCTGTCATCCTCTGGTCGACGACCAAGAGCACATAATAAAAGTCGATGGATGATGTATCTAAGAATATATATATATGTATTATGAACTGTCAGTTCTCCATGATGCCTCATGCTTAAATAGGATTGTTTATTATATAGAGTAAAGAACATCAAGCAAACAGTCATTACCCACCCAAAAAAATAAGCTTTCTTAGTTTCACTATGCTCTCCTACACCAACATGAGGCAGCATTTCCTTCTGAAGAATATCTTTGGCATACCTGCAAAAATTTAATTGTTAGTCAGCTGTACAGGAGCATGGTATTGTTGGAAGTAGTTTCCATAGTAAATATAATAATATTTGTAAGTCAGATATTTTTTTATCAAGCTGGCATAACATTACAAACGGACTATTATTAACAGGAATAACTTCTTGAAACAATAAATATTAAAAAGATAACTCCTTAATTTATATGTTCTCTAGAAAATAAATAGTCATCTAGTTGCAAATATTATTCACAAAAAGGCTCACTTTATACGCTTTTCTCTAGTAACACCAACAGTTGACCCTCGCTTCCCAATGTAATCCAAGGCAACCTATTAAAACATAAGAAATAATTGAGTAAATACAGATTACGTCTTTAATAACAAACCATTCATCAAAAGAAGTATTCCCTGCCATAATACAATCTAAGGGCTTAACATATCACCAGTCAAATTTTGATATATATAAAGTTTGTGCCTAACAATTTCCTCTACAAGAATCTACCCCTTTTTGCTTGGTTGCAATAGAATCTTACATTCCAATAAGATTAGACCACATGATTATAGATAGAGATTCAGACTAATTTCAATTACCTTCATTTGCAAAGCTAGAATGCATGAATACAATTGACAATATTGACATAGACAAGTAAACAAGAATTCAGAAATAATAAAAAGACAACCTGCTGGTTCTGAATTACAAATGCCTCCTCCAATGATGGCCTCAACAATTCCATCATCGCAGCATCACTAAAGTCGTAGCATATATGCTCTAGAATATCCTTATCAGCAACAAACCCAAGGGCTCTAAAAACAATGATAATTGGAATGTCTGAACGAATATAAGGCAATGTTGCTCGAACAAACTGCCCAGATGAACCCTGGTTGACATAAAAATTGATAGGAAAACCACGTAAGAAATACTAAACAAGGATAAAAAATATACAATAAAACATGGTGAGACTGTTGAAAAAATGTTATAAAATGCCAAATTGTCGTGAGAATCCCTCATAGTATTTAACAAAAAATTGCCTGACAGAATAATATATTCCTATTTTGTAGCTACCCACTAGTGTATAGATCTTACTTGGAAACAATTTTTAAGTTTTAATGTTTAGCAAAATCATTCAATGCACTCTTTTTCTTAAACACAATCAACAATAGCATCCCTCTCCAAGACAGTAAAAAAAGTTCAAAGAAATGCACATATGCAAATTCTTCTTATCCATCCAACAACTCATAAACCATATTCACAATAACATCTGAACCATGAATTTGAAAGAGGCAATGACCTATATGCATAGTTGACAGCTAACCAAAACTCACCCCTTTGGCACTTGCTCTTGAAAGCATACGCACAAACATGCTACTAGGTGGCCTGTTTTGTGATTCCGCCATAGACCTGACCTCAGCAACATATGAAAATTTATTCGGTTGACGTTTCTTAAAAACATAAACATGATTTGTGCTCATTTTTTCTTGAGCAATTAGAACCTTTTCACTGCCATTTATAATGAAGTATCCCCCTTGGTCATATGGGCACTCCCCAAGCTCATGGAGATCCTTTTCATTTGTTGGAGATAAAGTGCAATATGCAGAGCGCAGCATTATTGGTACCTGAAATGAGACATGAACAGCTAAGCATACCATACAATGAAGGCAAAGGTTCAAAGGAGATTCTCCAGTGTCTTAAAATAAGACAGAAATATAGGTCAGCAAATTATACCTTCCCAATAAACACTTTTGTAAGATCTTGCTTTTCTGCTAGCTCTTCACAATCGAGTCCTTTTCTGAAAACACGTTTAGTGACATCAACATACAGTGGGGCTGAGTAGGTCAAATTCCTTAACCGAGCTGCTTTGGGAAATAAAGTAGCTGTTTCCCCATCAGATTCTGTCATCATAGGTTTGCTCAGATATATCTGACCAAAGCTTATCTTGAAAACAGTCTGCAAAGGAACACATAATTGACTTTAAATCCTTGCTTGCCTCAAAAAACAAGGTAAAAACAAAAGCAAAAAAGAAGACAAAATCTATGTTAGACCATGTACAAGTAACATTAGTTTAAAAACTAGCAGAAAACCGAGTACTAAAAAATGAATGAGCTAGGTTTCCATTTCACTCAATAACTTGGCTGTACATCTATAAAATATGGTAGGAAATGAGGATATTGCAAAAGAAATTATAGGATGTCATCAAGGTTTGTCATAACCTTTAAGTTGGTTTTAAATCATAATTGTGACTTTTACAGCAGTATCTGTAAAGATAGAAAATACGTTACGGAATTCTCTAGTTATCAGCTTCTGCAAAAGACCTTCAAGGTTATTTAACTGTTGCCAACAATACAAACAAAGTAGGACCACAACATACAATGATGTGTAACAGCAATAATTTATTTTGGAATTTCCAAGTATATATTCTTGAACACATGGAATAGAGCTGTTTCACCAGGAAATTTGGAAGATTATGTAAGCGAGTTTTATTGATCTCTCTAATCAGCTTTTTTCAAGGCACATCTCTTCACCCTTCAATACTATATGTGTGTATATTATGCGTAAATGTTCAATGTTTCTGTTATTATAAATCGATACATACAATAGAGTTGAAAGGCTCTATTTATAAGAGATTACAAGAAGATGTTCTAAATGAAACACTCGTTAACAAAATACAGAAAAGGTAACTACCTAAACCAGCTAAGATGATAATTATAGAAACATTAAAATATTATTTTAATACCCTCCCTTAATGGTCATCATTCTTACTACCCTACAGAAGACAATCTGCAAATCTTTTGGTCATGAATGCCAAGAAGGCTACCCCCTTCTCTTCAGAATGCTCTGTGACATGAGCCTGCTGCTGAGACCCTCCCTGGTTCTGCAAAACTTCTCGATATGACCAAGCTAACCACAATCCTTCAACAAAGCTATTCCTCCAAGATCAGCTTCTCAAAAAGCATCGATTTTTGTTGACAAAAAACCGACAAAAATTTGAAACCACAATTTTGAGGAGAAAATCGTCAAACCCTTCACTACTTCAGCAAAATAACCACGATTTTGTCAAAAGATAGGCAAAAACTTTTGCAGATGAACACCACCAAGTGCAACCCAAAACAACAGCAAGAAACCACCATTTTTGTAGAAAAAAACAACAAGCCCTTGATTTGATGCTGAGATCCCCCACAATTTTGCGAACAAATTGACAAACCCTTAGTTTAGTGAAGAAACAATAAGACTGACGAATGTGATTCGTAGGAAAATCATGCAAAACCCTTCCATAATTTTTGGGGAAAAAAACAGAAAGCCCTTGCCAAACAGATGCCTAGATCGCCCATAATTTTAGTAAAAAATTGTTCAAAAATGCAGCTGCTCCAAGAAAAAAAGCAACAGGGGGGCATGTCGAGGGCCTCTGTACAAATAATATCAAAGGGGGGCCCCTCCCCCCCTGTGGTGCGCCTGAGAGGAACAAACACGGGCACAAAAGATTTCACGATTTTCTGAAATCACACAAAAAAAACAAAGAAAATCAGCAGCTGCCACTCTGTAAAATCCTAGCTGCACACTAAAACCCTAAGTTGAAACGTGGGAAGCAAAAAAACATCACGAAAAAAGACTTTGCACGCACAAACAAATGGTGGACAGATCGCACGAAGGCCGGAAGACGCAAGCTAGTGAGAGCTGGAAAAAACCGAAGTGTGCCGTGGAAAATGGCATGAAAAGAGACATCACGGGCCAAAATCTGAAAACACAAGAAACAACACACGTGGAACTGAAAATCAGAGATGTTGTCAAAAAACTGAGAAATAAAGGTGCCAAAAAAATCATGATTTGTTCCCATCATGGTGGGCAGGGGTCCCCCAGATTTCTCAAAAGAGAAAAGACAATGCGCGGGCAAGAAAAAAGCAGCACAAGAAGCCCTAGCCGTTGCCAAAAAATGGCTCTTAATCAGAGTAGTGAGAATTGCCGCGATTCAGGCGATTCCGGCGATTCAGCGATCTGACTCACCCCTCCCAATTTTTTCTGAGTCTGAATCGGAATCGGCCGAATCAGCTGATTCAAACTCCAAAAATCGCCTAAATCACATGAATCGCGATTCATGGGCGATTCAAGCAAAAATCGCCGATTTTCGGCTTCGTGAATCGGCCATGGCAGCATAAAAGTTTAACTAAAAAAATTTAAAATACACAATACTTTTTTATTGTTTGTTTGGTCGTTTGCCTTAGTTATACTTGTAAGTTTATACAAATATAACATTTAAGTATAAGTTTGATTTATTTAATTTCTTATACTTTAAGTTATATTTGTATAAATTATAAAATATATATACTTCAAGATGTTTGAGATAGGTTCCAGCTTCATAAGTTAAGATGCAGATTCTAGATTCATCAAATTTCAGACTTAACCAAATTTCAAGATTCAACAAGCCTTTAGCAAGGTTACCTCCCACAATCCATCATGGCTTTCTAAGGTCAAACTGAAGCTGGCAAAAGGATTCTCAAAGGGTTTTAAGTTTTAACTCGTTTTATCACAAATCACTTGGTTTCGACCCCATCTCTATGACAAACTTAGCTTAGCTCTCGCCCAAATCCCAGACAGACATGACTTCCCAACAGGCCAAAATCATTCAGACCTCATTTGCCGGACCTAGGGACTTGAAAACAGCCACCAACAAAGACTACCTAAGATCTAGTTATGAAGACTTTGACATTTGGCATTGATCAATGATCAAGCATCATAGATTCATACTATGAAACGATTTAGTTTTATGGATCTTACAGATACTGATAGACATGTTTCATGGATCTTCATCTTACATACATTCTATGATTTGACTCATTATGATCCTATGATTTCTATTTACTTTAGCTACAATTTACATTTTACATGTAATGTATGTGATGGACAGTTATAGTGTGCTTATTAAGTCATATTCAATAAATAGTGCATGAAATAAGTTATAAATCATTAAAATCTCTAAATTTCAAGGGTTTTTTCACTTTGCCGATTCGTAGCCCATTCACTGGCGATTCAATGCCGATTCGCGATTCGATTCGGCCTTGCCGATTCCGATTCTCATTACTTTGCTCTTAATAATTGCTGAAGATGATAGAAGAAAAAAACCACAATTTTCTAAAAAGAGCCCATGACTATGTTAAAAATTCACCAAAAAACACCAACGATTTTTTTCAGGAAAAAATCAATTAAAATTTCTGGAAAAAATTCCAATTAGGAAGGCCACATTTTTTTTTTATTTGCCAAAACTTAAAAAACCCATCGACTCACTCTGAATCCATGTTAATATAAATCAATATATACAATAAAGTCGAAAGGCTCTATTTATAAGAGATTACATGACAATGTTTCTAAACAAAACACTCATTAATAGAATGCAAAAAAGGAAACTTCCTAAACCAATTAAAAATGACCATTATAGAAACATTACAATATTATTATAATAGTTTCTAGATTAACAAAATTTCTTTGACTTTTTATTCAAAAATCTAAAAATATCTTTTTCCTGATATAGATACATATATCATGTATTTTGGCATTTTGAAGAGCCCTTCTTTCCTTTTTTAAAATTTGCCACATTCTTCATAGTCCTCATCCCAGTTTCTGTGTAGCCAGGTTTACCACTTTCATGCTTGTTATTCCTGTTCTATAGTTATTAGAGTGTGGTTTTAAGTTAAATTGCATGTTTAATTTTCTGATATATGCATAAGAATCCACATTTTCTGTTTTTTTTCAAGCCATACTCATCAGTGTTGAAATAACTATGTATAATACCACTTATATGGACCTTTTTCCTCTTTCATAATAATTAACATGCAGTTTAGTTATATGGCATGGTTCATTGACTGTGAACTAGCAACCAATGTGTCAAAGGTCAACACCAATATTTGAAGGCAATAAAGGTCAACAAAATCATAGAGTTCAATTCCCCTTCCTTAACCAATTGAACACCTAAAACTCATAACCTTGAATCCAATGGTGACTGGTTTACCGTTGTGTTCACTTTGGTATGCTTAGCCCTGGATTGAGAGTTGATGATACTATTGTTACCTTAAGCCTACAAAGGGTAAAATGGTGTTGAATTTTGAAATACTATATTAGTCCTACACCCTTTCCTAAACCCAACTACTCAATTGTTCTGGTATTTTAGCTTAAGCAAAAAGGGATTTAGCTAGTTTTATCTATAATAGGTCAGGCCTGCAACCCTAACCATAGACATATAACATTTTTTGTTTTCCTGATATAAGTATATATACCATGTATTTTGACATTTCAAATAACCACTACATCATATATTTTTAGAGTTGCTTGCTCTTCCTAGTCGCCATCCCAGCCTTTTGGTGTCCATGACCATGTGTAATACCATTTTCATGGATCTTATTTTTGTTTTATGGTTATTAGAATGCAGCTTTAGTTCTATTCCACAATTCTATTTTCCTGATATATGCACAAGTATCATGTATCTTGGTGTTTCCAAGAATCCCCATAACCCATTTTTCAATTGGCATGTGCGTCCAAGACCTAGTCCCCTATATCCTAGATTTTTTAAGTTGCTTACTCTTCCAAGTCCCCAACCCAAATTTTTGGTGTCCATTACCATGTGTAATACCATTTTCATGCATCTTATTTATGTTTTATAGCAATTATAATGCAGTTTTAGTTCTATTCCACAATTTTATTTTGCTGATATATGCACAAATATCATGTAGTTTGGTGTTTCCAAGAATCCCCATATCCCATTTTTTAAAATCAGCATATGCGTCCAATCCTAATCCCAGTTTCTTGGTAACTATGTGTAACACCACTTTCATACACCATGTTTCTGTTTCAAACTTTTATGGTAATTTCAATGCAGCTTTAGTTATACTGCATGTCTAATTAACTGTGTACTAGCAACCAGTCTGTGCCATACGTCAGCATCAATTCCATACCCACTTGTCAGCACCATGTCTCTATCTTACAGCAAGCATCAATGATTAGAATAAAATTTTAAATATACTGCACGTTTGATTGACTCCGAAAGACCAACCAATGTATTGTAGGTCAATACTAATATGTGAAAAGAACAATCTACTTTCAAAGGCACTATCAAAGTATTCAATCCCTTTCCATTCATTTCAACACCTGAAAGTCATAATCTCATTTTTGATGATGACAGATCAGCTGGTGTACCGTTAAGTTTTTAATCATGATAAACCCTCGTCCTATGGAGGGCTATTAATAATTTTTTACCTTAGGCCTAATAAAGGTTAATATGGTATTGAATTTTTAAATATCATCAAAGTCATAAACCTTAACATATTCCCCATACACGTGTTTTAGGACTTAGCTTAAACAAAAATGGATTTGGCTACTTCAATCAAATCTATAATAGGTCAGCCATCCAACCCTAACCCTAGACTTTTAAAAAGAGTAAAATATTTCTTGGTCTCATTTTGCATGGTTATAGCAAGAAGGCCCTTCAAAACAAACCATTCAGAATCCAGACAGCCATAGAAATAAGAGCCCAAAGGAATTTTGAGCCACTCAACCAGCCAACCTAACTGTTTATGCAACATCTCTTCCAATATGCCAACCCATGTATTTCAATTCATTCAAATGTCCAGGCATTCAATGGTAGGGATGTGCTCTTTGTTTATTGCAAGTTGTCAGTTTATTAGTCCAACCTGTTTTGAGAGCTTGATGCCTCTATTGAAAGTCAAAGCTAACTACACTACTTAGCTGAAAAACAATTTGTCTCTTATATCTGAACTCTGAACGTCAAGCCATCTTCTAAAAACATGGAAAATGCCTTTAGCTAGATGGCAAAGACGCTCACCATTCATACTGAAACCCTATGGGTCTATTTACAAAATGACAATAGGGCTTATGCTCTGAAGTTCACTGAAGAGACTATTTGATGGGACTTTGCCATTACATTTGAGGGAATTCCCAATTTGTCTAATTTCACTCAAGAGATGTTCTTCGAAGTTTTACCATGAAGGGTTTTGACCATGTATGTGGATTGGATCTCATGCTTTCTGACTCAAGCAATTTGTACAATGGAACATTTTTATTAATGTTCGTAGGAGACCCAGTATGATCTATGGGACACAAAAAAGAAAAAGGTGTAAAAATAATTAATACCAATTGCTTTGCAGCTTAACTGTCATTTGCTTTCATGCTATCACATACATTTGTATAAATATTATCAATGCTGCCACTTTGGTCTTCAAGGGCATCCACTTGTTTAACGACAGACTTAATAATCTTTGTAAGCTATTCAACCCATTATCTATAGGTATCTTTACTCCTTCAAATCAGAATATATTTGTCAGGCTAACTATTAATCCCTTGGGCTTGTGTATGAGCAGGTAAAAATGTTTTAGAAGGTTCATCCTAAAACTTTATAAGCCCAACTTCTGCGTGTGAGAACAATGATATACTCGGTAATTGACCCATAGCAGGGAGGACAAAGAGAGAAATTCGCCATTGTTTGAGGGGAGAAACAGATTGGCAGCTTACTATCACCTCGTATCAAGAACATTTGCCTGTTATTGGATAAGCCAGCTGATGGAATTATTTATTATTATAGTTGTTTTGGATCAGATGTTCATTATTTGATAACCATGGAATGGAATTGTTATAATTGTTTCGAGTCTGGTGTCTATTGTTTGATAGCCAGAGGGTGTCAAAAACATTTACCTGTTATTGGATAAGCCAATGGATGGAATTATTATAACTGTTTTGAAACAAATGTTAGTTATTTTATAAGCCATGGAATGGAGGTCGTACTTGTTTTAAGTCTGGTGTCCATTGTTTGATAAGCCAGAGGGTGCTATTATTATAACCATGTGGGCTTTGTACTTGTTCTTCAGAGTGGATTAAAGATACCCTCTATTATATGGTTTGGAGTCTGGACTACAACTACAGTACGTCTGTTAATGACAAAGGTAGCAAACATGCAGTCATGCTTGTTTGGTTTCTAAAGCAAGCATAGCTATAAACTCTTGTTTGATCTCTAAAGCAAGATTAGCTGTCAGCTCAGTATGGATCTTGATTACAAACACCACCAGTTAATATTTATTTAGGGTATCAGCATCAGCTGAGTTGTTGTTTATCATCTTTAATGAACAAATGCTCAAGACAAATTATTGTTAATATTTTCAGATTATAGCAAGGAATATACAATCTATAGAGGAATTTCAAATACTAAGACACGGGATATAATAAATATTCTCAAGTAAAGAAAGATAATACCCAGATTTGAAGGTCTGAATTTATCCTTTTGTTGGCTTCAAATCTGTACTTTGTATTCTTCAAATTAGTCCTCCAATGTTGCCCTCAATGACTGTTATGAATCAGCTCTTGAAGGTCTTCAATTCACTCTTCTAGGGCTGCTCCAATTCTGCCCTAGTTCGCCCTTGTTAACTGCCCTAATTCGCTCCTCTAGGGCTGCACAATTCTGCCCTAATTCGCTCTTCTAGGGCTGCACAATTCTGCCCTAATTCGCTCCTCTAGGGCCACATAATAATTCGCTCCTCCAAGAATGAATTCGATTGCTCCAAGAATTGATGAATGGTAGAAAACAATGTTATGTTTTTGATTGATTCTAGCATTCATCAATTTCCCTTAATATCCAATATAAAACAGTTAATGTTCTCACACATTCACAACATATACCAAAGTGAAGTATGCAGTCACACATACATAATGTTGTAAAGCATATCACAATATACTAAAGAAAAGAATGTGCTTCCTACACATTCATAATCAGCTAATAACAATTAACTAGCTATGTCAAACAGCCATGTCAATAGGAATGATCCCGCACATTCATACAAAAAGTAAGGAAGGAGTTATACCACAAAATCAGGTTTAAGTGAGCCCATGATTAAACTCCCTCTTAAGTCAGCCACTAAGGTGGGTTTCCTTCTTCTACTCCCTCTGGAACAATATGGTGAGAGGTTTATACAGATCCTATCTTCTCCTTTTGAAGCTTAGGTTTACCTTATAATGTCCACAAGGTTAGACTCCTTCTCAATGTATGTTTCCAAATATTTTGTAATTTACCCTAAGAAGGTCAATCGTATAGTTTCAAAACATGCAAGAATGTATTGATACAATTTTACCCATATCTTTCCAGCCAATTATGAGATGGTTTCACAACATAGAAACTAATATTAGGCGTAGAAGGCTAAAAGACCAATGAATTTGCATAATCAGAATCCTAGATATTGATGCAATTCAAAACCCTCATAAGATGTAAGGTTAAATTACTATTTTCAGACCAACCCCTAGTTGCCATAGATTTCTTAGTTTTGAAAGAGTTAGACTGAATTCCTAAATCTGAAATTAAATCTTTCCTCAACCTAGGCTCTAATACCATGTTAATATTTTCAGATTATAGCAAGGAATATACAATCTATAGAGGTCTTTCAAATACTAAGACACAGGATATAATAAATATTCTCAAGTAAAGAAAGATAATACCCGGATTTGAAGGTCTGAATTTATCCTTTTGTTGGCTTCAAATCTGTACTTTGTATTCATCAAATTAGTCCTCCAATGTTGCCCTCAATGACTTATGAATCAGCTCTTGAAGGTCTTCAATTTGCTCTTCTAGGGCTGCTCCAATTCTGCCCTATTTTGCCCTTGTTGACTGCCCTAATTCGCTCCTCCAAGATCGAATTCGCTGCTCCAAGAATGAATTCGATTGCTCCAAGAATTGATGAATGGTAGAAGACAATGTTATGTTTTTGATTGATTCTAGCATTCATCAATTTCCCTTAATATATGAGTTCATCAAGCCAAAACGTGGGCCTCCAAGTCAGCCGACTTTGAGGCCATGATTTTGAGCCTAAAATAAAATAATATAATTCCTCATTATATTATTATTAGTTAACTCATAATTTAATAATAAATCGAACTTAGTGATAATAATAATATATTTCCAATATTATTATTATCATTTTTCCAATGCATTGATCTTAGCCGTAAAGGCCAAAATATCAACAATTATACCTTTCAAAACTCACTCCTAAACAATTGACAAGATATCATCTTCTCTGTTGATCTCAAAGAAGATATGAATGCCTATTGTGTGATGAAACAGAATGATGGAGAATGTTTTTGAGCCTGTTAGCTTCTACAATTCCCTTAAGCTAAGATTAAAGCCTTTAATTATTTATGTTACATGTTCTAAGGCTATAAACCCAGACACTGCGTTTCTAGTATTGAAGTAAATCTGGCTTGTGAAAGAGATGCATTGGAAATGACTAGGAAGATAACTCCTATTATGATTTTTTCCTATGCCATTAATAATGATATTATTAAGCATTGGACTTGACCCTTTTTTATGTACATTGAAAATAGAGTAAATGGGCACATATTCTTATGTATTAGTATGCCAACCAAACTTTGTGTGAAATAAGTCTGTCAACCCATTTTTTAGGTAGCAAGCCTGCCAACCCATCTTTAAGTAGTGGATGCACCAACTTAACTTTTAGGTTAACTTGCCCACTTTCATTGTAGAGTCTAGATTGTTTTGTAGAATTTGATAAGTGTATGGAGATGTCATTATATTGCATGCATAAAGTCAATGTTGTTAAAAATGAACCAGAAAATAGTAGAATGAAAGTGAACGAAAAACAAAACTGAACATAAGCAGATGGCACAATCTTTTATCCTGGGAAAAACCCTCCTCACTAAGGGAAACAACCCAGCCCACAGAAATAGTATGACCTTTATTGAGATTCAATACCAAATACAATATCTTGTTCTCATTGACGTCACAACTTGACAGTCAAAAAGACTTATAATGTCTTGCTCACAAAAATACTCAAATGATCATACAATGATCATGTACAATGATATAGAACAACGGAAACTAAATACAATGCATAAAAGAGAAGGCCGCATATGATATAGCTCACTCAAGGAGCATGAGAATGTCCGCTCTGATTTTGATATAGATCTCTCACAAAAAAGTATTTCACAGAGTATCAAATACTGAAGGAACCAATGCTCTATACTTTGTGCCTGCCCTGTTAATCACGCCCAGAACCAATGCGGGACTGCCAGTGAACAATGATCCATGACAAATGAAGACTTCCGATAATCATAAAGTGTGCCTAGGAAGGTGACGCTTCACCTTACTTTGTGTTCCATCAAGTAAGGTGAAGCACCATCACCTTGGGCGTTACAAAGATGGTGATGCCGAGAATACAAAACTGACATCATTAATAGTATCAAGTGCCAATAAAGATGACGTTGATAATAAAGTCGGCCATCCAAATGTTAGGAAATAAACATGGAACCGACAATAAACAATCGATTCATACCAATAGTAAAATATGTGATAATGCCAAATGTAAAGGAAACACGGCCCATAAGAACGTATTCCTGTCGTTGGTGATTAAGCACTTGCTTAATCACCAACGCCAATGATACAATATACATGAGTGTCAATAACAACACAAATATGCGGACAAGCATCAGCAATATAGTTCACCAAAAACTTCTCACATAAATAGATGAAGGCAACAGCAAAAGTTGAAGTTGAAGTCTCTATCGCACCTACTCAACTTCAACACTCCCTCTTAGCAAGAGAGACTTTTAGAGAAATTCATCTAGACAAATGCACTCAGCTACAAAATAGTCAATGTCAATAAATAATCTCAACATATTTCAAATTTTAGTTATTTCCGAACAATTTAATTCACCATAGCTACTCCTAGAGGTTGAAAATAAAGAATAACAATAACATTCACCATAGTTGCTCCTAGAGGGTGAATATAAAACACATAAAATATAATCAGCAAAAATTATTCATCATAGCTACTTATAGAGGATGAATTCAGAATCACAAAAATGGGTCATGGGATCACACACATGACTTCCACCATGGCTGCTACCAAAGGGTGGATCAAAGGTTTTCACCTCAAAACTTCTCCCAAAGAAGAATGCATTATCACCTTGCCCACTCGCAGAGGGTGATTCCACCATACCTACTTGCAGAGGGTGGATCAAGGGCTTACACCTCAAACTTCTCCCAAAGAAGAATGTTTTACCACCTTGCCTACTCGCAAAGGGTGGAACAAGGGCTTTCACCTCAAACTTCTCTCAAAGAAGAATGCATATAAACAAGGGAACACTCAGGCTGAGACACTTTCTCCATAAGAGCATCATTCTCCACTAAGCCAAGCTTTTCTCGATAATAGCAAAACTTCACTCTCGAAAGTGATTTGGTGAGAATGTCTGCAGTCTGCTCCTCTGTAGAGATATATTTTAGTTCAACTGCATTTCTTTGAACCATATCTCTCAAGTAATGAAACTTGATCTCCACGTGTTTGGACCTATCATGAAACACTGGATTAACCGAAAGCTTTACACAGCTTTGGTTGGCGCACATAATCACCGTAGATTCAAAAGGCTGCCCAAACAACCCTGCAAGTAATTTACGAAGCCATACAGCTTCTTTTGCAGTCATACAAGCTACAACTTATTATGCTTCAGCTGTACTCTAAACCACACAAGATTGTTTCCTACTACACTAGGAAACCATGGCAGAACCAAGGCTGAAACAACTACCTGAAGTGCTCTTCCTATCAGATACACAACTTGCCCAATCTGAATCAGAGAACCCCTGTAACTTCAGTTCAGTACAAGAAGAGTATTTTAACCCATATCCAATTGTAGCACGAACATATCTCAATATATGTTTGGCTGCCACTAGATAGATTTGTCTTGGTTCACACATGAACTGACTTAGTGTATTAACCGCATAACATATATCAGATCTAGTGTTAACCAAGTACATCAAAGAACCAATTAGCTGCCTATACATAGTAGGATCAACCAAATATGAATTAGCTGAATCATCATGAAACTTTTTCAGATTTACTTCCATGGGAGTCACCATGGATTTGCAATCTAACATGCCAAATCTCTTTAAAATATCAATAACATATTTTTCTTGACTCAAAATGATTTCACTTGAATTTTGCCATACTTCAAGGCCAAGAAAATAATGCAACAAACCAAGGTCTTTCATTTCAAATTCTAAAATTAGCTCCTTCTTGCATGTGATGATGAGATCATCATTACCTGTGAGAAATAAATCATCTACATACAAGACTAAGATCAGAATTTTATCATTATGAACTTTGAAGTATAGATTAGGATCAGCATCATTCTTTTGAAAGCCTAAGCTCAAAAGATACTCATCAATTCTCTCATACCAAGCACGAGAAGCTTGTCTGAGTCCATATAATGTCTTTTTCAGCCTGCACACATGAGACTCTTTGTTATGAATGATGAATCCTTCTGGCTGCTCTAAATAAACTTCCTCTTCAATGACTCCATTTAAGAATGTTGTTTTCATATCTATTTGATGAAGTTTTCAACCCCTTACTACAGCAATGGCTATAATGGTTTTGATGGAGGTGTAGCGAGCCACCGGTGCAAAGGTTTCATCATAGTCTATGCCTTCCTTTTGAGAAAAACCTCTAGCTACAAATCTGGCCTTGTACTTATCTATACTTCCATCAGCTGCATGTTTAATCTTGAATAACCATTTAGATGAAACTACTGATATACCTTTAGGCCTTGGGACAATGTCTCATACATCATTTTTCATGATGGATTGATATTCTTCCATCATGGCATCTTTCCACACTTGATGTTTTGAAGCTTCTACAACATTAGGAGGTTCAGAAGCAATTATGTGACTCATTAATGCAATGTAACCAACAAACTTATGAGGCCATTTGCTTTCTCTAAAGGTGCCACGAGGGGCTGCAAAAGGTTCAGCCTCTTCTACAATGTTCCTAGCCCATAACGGTCTTTTCGTATTTGATGAAGTAAAATTGGGACTTGAATAAACAATTGGATTAAATTGAGTGACAAGATCTTCTGAATCTTCATTTTCCCTCTGAATCTCTGAGGGAGAATCCGGATCAACCATGACAAAATCTTGAGAGTGCTCAAAATCTTCTTCATCATTTACAATGATAGACTCTTTGAGAGACTTGCAAGCTATATCTTCATCAAAAGTGACATCCCTGTTGATTTCAATTTGTGTTTGACTAGGTACATAAATTCTGAAAGCTTTAATATAATCACTATATCCAACAAAAATCCCTTTCTTACCTAAAGGTTCCAACTTTGATCTTTTCTCTTTTGGAATATGGATGTAGCCTGGGCATCCAAAAATTCTGAAGCAACTAATGTCTGGTTTTGATAACTAATGTCTGGTTTTGATCCTGAGAAAGCTTCTTCAGGGGAAATGTTGCCAAGAATCTGACGAGGACAACGATTTTGAATGTGGATTGTTGTTCTGCATGCTTCAGCCCATAGGAAAGTAGGAAGACCTTGATCATGGATCATAGTTTTTGTTGCCTCAACAACAGTCCTATTCTTTCTCTCAGCCACACCACTTTGTTGAGGATTATAGGGAACACATAGCTCCCTCTTAATTCCAGCTTCAACAAAAAAGTTTTGAAAAATACCAGATACAAATTCTCCACCATTATCAAATCTTAGGATCTTAATCCTTTTGTTAGAAAGATTTTCAACTAAAGCTTTGAATGCTTTAAAATGGGACAGCACTTCATCAGATTCCTTAGACTTAAGAAAATAGATCCAACACTTACGAGAGAAATCATCAATGAAAGTAATATAATACCAGTAACTCCTAAGAGAAGCAACAAACATGGGA
Source organism: Chamaecyparis obtusa (assembly GCA_027943335.1). NCBI lineage: Eukaryota > Viridiplantae > Streptophyta > Pinopsida > Cupressales > Cupressaceae > Chamaecyparis > Chamaecyparis obtusa. The sequence continues at coordinate 310,489 of BSBK01004848.1, forward strand.
CCACATAAATCTGAATTAATTAATTCTAGAATTCTTTTAGCTCTGGATTCACTATTATGAAAAGTACTCTTAGTGTTCTTACCTAGAGCGCATCCCTTGCAAAACTCCTTCATGGTCTTGATACAGCTTTGGAAGACCAATGACAGCTTTATCCATAGAGGCTAAGGTTCTAAAATTTAAATGCCCAAACCTCTTGTGCCAAAGAACATTAGGATTTAAAGAAGTATGAGCAAGAGCTTGAACAGGACGGGCTGAAAGCTTGTAGAGACTATCATGATGAACTCCAATCTCACGGGCTGAAAGAAAATTTTAGTTCTTCTTCCATGCTAGGACTTTACCATCAACAAAAGAAACATGATATCCTTTGTCTTCTAGAGCTGAAATTGAAATCAGATTTCTCTTTATGCTAGGCACAAAAAGAACATCACTCAAGTGAAGAGAAATGTCTGAATCCAGTTGAAAAGAAGTGGAACCTGTTAATATTTTCAGACTTTGAAAGGAAAATTCAAACTATAGATGATCTTTCAAAACTAAGATTTAGGCCCTAACAAAATATTGATAAATAAAGAATGGATAATACCCGGTTATGCTGTAGAATCTCCTTGTTGATGCCTTCAAGTTGATATAATTCAACCTTTTGAATTTGCTTCAGATTTGTCCTCCAAATCTGCTATGAATTGTGCATCTATGTCTGCTATACCTTACTTCTCAAGTCTGCTCTAGATTGCTCCTTAGGTCTGCAATAAATCGCTCCTCAAGTCTGCCCTATAATTCGGGTGTGCTCCTAATTACCAAGATGATGTTATAATAATTATGCAAAGAGGATCTGATATATTGATCTGATATATCTCTACTGAAGGGTGCAAATTAGCAGTCATGTTATGTTTTCTATGATGCTAAATTCGCATCCCTTCATCCCATATTTATATGTGTCCAGGAGGTGACACCCAATCAAGGAAGGGAGGCCGCCTTGCATAAGCAAGTCGTCCCTCCTTGCCAAATAAATATTTAATGTGCAAGTCGTCCTTTTCTTGCTAAATAAACATTACTAAGCAAGCTGTCCCTTCTAGGACAAATTAATAATGTTTCTTAGAGTTTAATGCAAGGATTTATGAGATGTAATATAATATTATTATTTCCAATAATTTGATCTTACCGTAAAGGCCATAAATACTAACAAAACCAGCTCCTTTAACTGAATAGCTTGCATCATCTCCGATAATAGCTTGAAGATGTGAGTCATTTTCTTTCAAGTTAAATAGATGATCACGATAACCGGTGAAGTGACGCGAAGCTCCACTGTCAATCAGCCAGGTATCACTGTTCGTAGGAATATTACTGGAGAGAGCAGAGATAAAGCAAAATCCTTCAGAGTTATTGTTTGATTCCTTTTGAGTAGAAGAGTTCTCAACGAAAGCGGCAGATGCTTGAGGCTTTGGCCTTAAGGTGCAATCTCTAGCATAGTGACCAAATTTGTCACATCTAAAGCATTGAACCTTTGAAAGGTGAATTTTCTTCTTCTTGAGAGCAGGAGCCGAATCTGAACCTTTATCTCTAAATATCTTAAAATACCCCTTCTTCCCTTTTCCTTTAAAGGTGTGGGTAGCAAGCACTTGATCATCTTTGTAATGGTTGTTGCCCTCTAGCTTCAAGTCTGGATTCTTCTTGAATGCAATCAGCTCTCAATCTATCAAAATTAGGGAGGTCATCTCTTCCACTGATACCTTGAATGAATGATTCCCAAGAGTAGGGAAGACCATTTATGGCAAGCATAACTAAGTCCTTGTCAGAGATAGAATCTCCAATTGCACTTAGCTGATCTTTTAGTTTTGTGATCTTCATAAAATATGATACTACAAATTCTCCTCGAGCCATCTTAATATGCAGAATCTGACGTCTCAGAGCTAAGGCTCTGCTGGTGTTATTGAACTCGTATAAATCTTTTAAAGTCTGAAACATCTCATTGGCTGAAGATAATTTGGAAATAATGGGAACCAAATGATCCTTCACTGAGTCAATCAAAATTTTCTTAGCCATGACTCTGTTCTTTCTCCATAAAATTTCTCAGCATCATCAAAAGGTTCGGCTGGATCAGTATTTATATAATCAAGGAGGTCATTCTCCTCAAGTGCAATCAGAATCCTAAATTTCCATGAAGAGAAGTTAGAGGAACCATCAAGTCTATCTTCAACTTTCAAACCGTTAACCATTGTCACATGCTGAGAACAAAAAAACAACAGACACGAATGACAAGGTGCTTCTGGTTCTGGATCGAGATACTCAGACCTGCTCTGATACCATGTTAAAAATGAACCAAAAAATAGTAGAATGAAAGAGAACGGAAAACAAAACTGAACATAAGCAGATAGCACAATCTTTTATCCTGGGAAAAACCCTCCTCACCGAGGGAAACAACCCAGCCCATATAAACAATATGACCTTTATTGAGATTCAATACCAAATACAATATCTTGTTCTCATTGACGTCACAGCTTGACAGTCAATAAGACTTATAACATCTTGCTCACAAAAATACTCAAATGATCATACAATGATCATGTACAATGATATAGAACAACTGAAACTAAATACAATGCATAAAAGAGAAGGCCGCATATGATATAGCTCACTCAAGGAGCATGAGAATGTCCGCTCTGATTTTGATATAGATCTCTCACAAAAAAGTATTTCACAGAGTATCAAATACTGAAGGAACCAATGCTCTATACTTCGTGCCTGCCCTGTTAATCACGCCCAGAAACAATGCGGGACTGCCAGTGAACAATGATCCATGACAAATGAAGACTTACGATAATCATAAAGTGCATCTAGGAAGGTGACCCTTCACCTTACATGGCATTCCACCAAGTAAGGTGAAGCGCCATCACCTTGGGCATTACAAAGTTGGTGATGCCAAGAGTACAAAACGGACATCATTAATAGTATCAAGTGCCAATAAAGATGATGCCGATAATAAAGTCGGCCATCCAAATGTTACGAAATAAACATGAAACCGACAATAAACAATCGATTCATACCGACAGTAAAATATGTGATAATGCCAAATGTAAAGACACCACCCATAAATATGTATTCCTGTCGTTGGTGATTAAGCACTTGCTTAATCACCAGCACCAGTGATACAATATACATGAGTGTCAATAACAGCACAGATATGCGGACAGGCATCAGCAATATAGTTCACCAAAAACTTCTCACATAAATAGATGAAGAAGGCAACAGCAAAAGTCAAAGTTGAAGTCTCTGTCTCAGTTACTCAACTTCAACAAATGTCATGAACAGAACTTGAATTCATGCATGTGGACAGTGGGATAATTACTTTTACACATGATATCAAATCCTACAAAACAATCTAGATGTGCTGAATTCAGACAAATTGAACAAAATGGTAGATTGGTATGGATCCAATACCTGAAAAGGTTAGTTCACAGACTTATTGCCTAAAATGGTGGGCTAGACCAATAACCAAAAATGGTGTGCCCATTTACAAAAAGAGATAAGCTGTATCAACTAGCTAATAATTGTCAATATTATTGGCATAGACCAAAAAAGAATATTGTGAAGAATCTATTACCAGCATGGGACTTCACCCTTTCTGTTAAGTTAACGGCTTAATATACCATCATCATTGACATAAACAGAGAGGTTCATGACAACATCCATCCCGAATTTACTGTAACCTTGACCAGAAAAGAGATATTGAACTGTTATATAAGTTGAAAATTATGAAAATTTTCCTAGGACTTGAGCAATGTGAAGTTTTATTGCTAAAATGGGTGTTGGACATCACATAGGATGTCATCATTTTTCTTTGCATCCTGCATATGTTATCGTGTTGAGCTATTTCTTTTATCCTTTATAACAATTATCCTTGTCAATAAATTGGCAAGCAGTTATTATCATGTATGACTAAGTATTCTTAGGTTGCCATATAAGTTATTGTTTTCCTTGAAGTGTACAATGTTACTCTCTAAATATGGATTTAAAGACATTTTGTAGTGCAGTGACTTGAGAATTAGACGCCTCAAAATTGAGAAGATGAGATTTAATGTTGAGAATCAAATTGTCTTTGCAATGTCTAGAATAGCCCTTTGGGCTCTATGGATTCACTTGTGTATTTCAGACTATAGTAGCTAGCTTATGACTACAAAGTAGTAACCAACCTTATTTATAAGTAAATATATCATTATTAATTTATTTATTATTTGTAATTTCAAATTTGACTATTTAGTTATCACATCCACATAAAATAGTGTAGATAGAAATTCAAATTAATCAAAAAGTAAGTGGCCAGCTGGAGCTAGGAACATTAAATGTCACTTTGGGCCGTGTATTCATTCTTCTCTTAAGTAAATAAGAACTTAGAAATTAATTAAAACACACAGTCCTATGGTCATCCGTCATTAGTCTTTAACAGTTATTTTTACAGCTTTCCTAAATGATAAACTTCTTAAAATTCTCAAAATATTTATTTTTCTTTCGGAGTTTCAAATTTACATCTTAAGTTTTCTAAGACCTATGGCACCAACTGCGATTATAATAAACAGATACAACAGCCTTCTTTTGTAATTTCTGTCCCTAATTTGTAAAGGAATATGGAATCTGTATGACCAGAAATCTTCAGCAGTTACCATTATCCTGAGTGCTCTTGGCATATGTGGAACCTTTCTGTGAGTCATGATTAAGGAATGGATGGGCAATAATGCAAAAAAGGTTAACAACTTAGCACATTCCTATACAATAATGTGCATTTATGAAAAGTAGTTGATTAAGCACTTCAGCGGAACATAAAATTATGTATGGGAATATTGACGATAACTTACTAAATTCTCTTGATAGACCCTAGTGAAAGCTAAGTTTGGCTCCATTCATAACTGTGACCATAATTCTTCATAGTGCTTAATTTTGGGTCACGTGTTAGTACCATACTAACAAGAAAACCATGGAGCCTTGTAAATTGTAAAGCATTACTGAACCGCAATTCCAAGGGAGCATTGTAATGATGAGCAGTTGTTGATTATTCCATCCGTCAAAGCTTAAATAATTCCCAAAGGACTGGCGTATTCAGGTCCAATGCGTTGTTGTATTCCCACAGATTTTTTTCTTTCGAGCCATGTGCCGCATGCTCGCCCTTCTATCTTAGTTGGTCGGTTGCCCGTAGGGCTGCAGGGCCCCTACTATTCGCCAAGGCCGTAACTCCGGTGAATTGTTTCGGGCAGCATATATAGGGCCAGTCTCCCCTTGGTCTAACCTGCCCACCTCTGAGCTGAGCTGAATTCAACTATCTAACTCTACTGAGGCCCACAGAAATAGTAGGGAATTCGACCAGCCTAGCAATCGAGAGAAAAGAGGGGCGCTGGTCATAGTTTCTCTGCGGCTCACCCGGATGGAACCGCAGCACTTGACCGATGATGAGATCTCCTTGTATACATATATGGGAGAGGGGTTGCTTGTACAGATAGCATTTTTCCTTTTACATCATATGTAGATTCCCCAAACATTTTAATTCCTTGTCCAGCCTTTTTCAGCAATAAATCATTATAAGATGAATCAAAGATTCGCAATCTATACCCGTCCATTTTTACTTTTATTCTACTTTAATCATACTTGTGCCCGTCCATTTTTACTTTTATTCTACTTTAATCATACTTATTTGCATAGTTATCAAATACAGACAGATATGATTTGAATTTGGCCATATCCAGATCTTTTGGACTTGCTGGATTGAACCTGGTATTTTTAACTTAAGAAATTTTTAACACATTTACAAAAAAAATTTACCTCTAAAAATAAGAGAATTTTTCAAACCTGCTTATTATGCTTATTTGTAAGATTTATAGATGTACAATATTTAAAGCTGTAATTTTACCCAAGCTCATGTTTTAATAAGACTACAAAGCACACACCTGAATTCCATAGTTATGATTAAGATTTTTTAAAACCGTTTCAATTTTGAAATATTGCAAGACATTGCAATGCAATAAACTGTCTTTTGTTTAAGAAAAAATGGTTTAAACTTGCTGTACAAACACATAAAAGTTAAAACATTGCAGATATAATAATTTTCACAATAGGGAGTTTCTTGTCCTTGAGGTTCAATTGTTTTATGTACACACGTAGATTTTGCCCTTGAAATTCAGTAATATTTTCAAATTTTGGATCCTAACATGGCATGACAACCACCAAGAAAAAGAACCGATAAAGGAAGGTGATATTTCAGATTTGTGGATGCCCATTCTTTTGGCTATAACTAATAAATTTATTAAATTGTTACTGCACTGATACTTGGCAGTAAGCAGTTTTGTAACTTCGTGACTAGTCATCATGAACAGCTTTTAGCTTTGTTAGAATACATAAATTGAGCAGAGTGTAAACAAGGTTGATAATATAAGGATGAAATTCTGCTAATATAGAGATTTCTAGTTAAAAGACCAAACTCCTTCAATGTTTCACTATCAAACCAAAAGCAAGGATTTGACCTCAATAGTATTCAGAATCTTGGTTATCAATTAGAACCAATTTGACTAACACTGGACAGCCAGTAGCACTTCTAATTGTAAGTGACAAATTTTACCTTTAGTACGGTTTGAACCAGAAAATTTAATATAAATAAATAATTAAGATAGATTATGCTAATAATAGTTGAAAAAAGATTACAAATAGGTCTTAAGGAAAAAACTAGAGGCTATGTGGAATGTGACAACCCTCAGAACTGGTGTTTTTTAAGGAAAAATTTCAAGACTGTTGAACTCAATTTCTTGATTCAAATATATAGGACAGTGTAAATTAACTGTGGAACAGCTATGATATATCAGCTGGAAACATATTTGCTAAAATACATACAGACAGTCATCATATACTAATGCCTAATAGGGATTGATTCCAATGTTTAACAATAATCCACAAAGTGAATAAGAATTTCAATTAAGTTTGCTGTTTGCCCCACCCCAAGGAAATGGGAAAAAAAGAGACAATTCTGGACAAAATTGCACAAAAGATACCCCACAGAACTATGATACAAGCTGAAAGAAAGTCTGTAATCCACAATAGAACAAAGAATTGATAAAGTACATAAGTTTTCAGGATTGTTTGTCAATGATTAACAAGATTCACAGTTTTTCCCAAAAAGCTCTTTCTTACAGTGTAATCGATGTCTTTATTATCAACTTAACAGTATTTTTTATGTACTACTTATGCCCCAATTTCAGGATTGTTTGTCAATGATTAACAAGATTCGCGGTTTTTTCCAAAAAGCTCTTTCTTACAGTGTAATCGATGTCTTTATTATCAACTTAACAGTATTTTTTATGTACTACTTTTGCCCCAGTTGCTAATTTTATTATATTTTACTTATGAAAAAAATTCCTGTTCACCCCCCTATTAACAGGGTAATCAATAAACAGTTGTTTTGTAATGAATCTGAGTGGTTAAAAACCCTCGCAATTTCTAAAAGCTTAACTTTAATGGGGCCTCTGGGGGCAATCCAAGGGTCTATAGCGTTGGGATGGTTATTCATGACTTCTCCAGGGCATTCTTAAAGATCGGCTCTTTCTCCTAGATACACACAAACAATGAAGCAGAGTGGGCAGCAGCTATAAAAGGTCTCTCTTTGCCTGCTTCCTTGGGGTGTAATGCTCATTGTGGAAGGAAGTTCTTCACTAGAGATTTTCTATTTGTAAAGCCTTGAGGATATTTTATTTCGCCATTGATTTAGGGAATCTAAGTGGCAGATTTTCTTGCTAACTTGGGTGTTGATAAATTTCCATTCTCAGCATGGAAAAATCATGATCTTCTCCTATCGAAGGATGCTGCCAAGGTGGCAGCCCAGGTGGATCCCTTGGCCATTGGGTTTTGACATTGTGTGCTTATGTCACTTGTCAACTTGGGTAGTGAGGATGGTCTGAATCATCTCTACACATTCACACTTTACCATTCTTGACACCATTTTATTAAGTGTCTTTTCCAGGGATTTGTAATCATTTTTAGCTGGCTCCTGTATCACCTGCTCCTGATTTTCATTTACTGCTGGCACTTTTTGGTGAGACATGTCATCATGGGGTACACTCAAACACATGCACCCCTTGATTCTTCAGTTTTTTATGACCATCCTTGCTTGCTTTCACTCATCACGGATTTTTACAAACAATCTCTCTCTCTCTCTCTCTAACCATCCTTGCTCTCTCTCCCATTTTTTATGACCGTCCTTGCTCTCTCTCACTCATCAGGGATCTTTACAAACAAAATCTCTCTCTCCAGGTGGTGTGTTTGTAGGCATTGGTTTGCTCCACTTCTTTGCTCAGTGGCACTCATCTCTAATGGCAAGCAAGGCACAGCACCTGTTATTCGAAGGCACGATTTCAGACAGGCATCTGAACTTATCTTTAATTGTTTTGATTCTGCCTCTCTCACTTATGATCAAGCATATTTTGGATCCTAACCAGTGTTGCCCAGTCATGAGCCTCAATTATGGAAGATTTTGTACATAATCTTGACGTGTCCTGGACCCTGTGCTGTGTAGTTGGTTACAGAATTTCTAGGTAACAAAGTCGTTTCATCCTTTTTATTGTGGAGGAGCCATCTGTTAATTTTTCTGAGGTTAAGGAGGAACTTTGGAGTGTGGTACCAGGGTTGAGCTCATTGTTTTGAATATAAGTTTGTTGGCCATTTTCCACCAGTTGAAGGAGCTTAAGGATTTCATCGTTGATTTGAAAATGGTTGTCAAACATTTGCTTGTCTCTCATACCAAAGGCCATTTAGAGGCAAATAGTGCATACACCGCCTTCTCTCAAAGATTGCTCCACCCTTGTTCAGCGTAAAAAGGAAATCATTCATGGGATGAAATTCAAGCACCTCAACAATTTCCAAGGCTCTTCTGCAGCTCACTCCAAGAAAGAGGCCGTGGCTGTGGTGATGAGCAAGCATGGTCTGGGTGGGGCTTTGGGTGCACCACTGATGTTGGTGGTTTGGGGATAACTTAGCCCTAAGTTGTGGGTGCTTGTCTGTCTTTTGTTTTGGTTAAGGTTTCTGTGTTTTGTTTCGTTTTGCTCTTTTGTCTTGGCTTATGTATGTAGTTTTGTTTGTCTGGCATCATCTCGGCAGTTTGGCCATTATTTTACTTGTGTCGTTATTTCCTGGCTGAGGCCCCCAATAGAAACCTTATTTGATTCAAAAATTACAGAACTTAACTTCTAAAAAATCATCCACTGACCCTTAAAAAATGCAAAGAAAAATGATAAATACTGTGTTTCTGCCTCAGAAAGAGGCAAAATGATTTCCCAAGCACTCTACACAGGACCGTTTAGATTTGGAGTGACTGGAAGTAGAGTGGAAAAAGAAAGGTTTTAGAAGACAAAACGTAAAAAGTCCTGGCCGAATTTGGAAAGGATGTCCCTCAGTTTCCGACTCTAAATTAAAAGAAGTTCAATAGTTCATGCACCCAATACCTTTACAGAGCGCTAAAAAATTGGGATGTTGATCTACATTAAAAAGGGGCAAACACAAATGGCACACATCACCTCAGTGAAGTCGGCTTGTCTACCAGGATTATGTTGCGATTCTGGTTTAATCTCGATATCCGAAGACTCGTCCACGATTTCTTGCATTGTATTTTGAATGAATTCGTCGAAAGAATCGAGCTGCTGTCGCACCAGGCCCTTCTCATCGAAGTAGGCACTGATCACAACCCACGCATCTTCCTGGGTTATCTCCTCCCTCCCATCGTCCACTTCTATCTGCTCAACCTCCTCCTCTCCATCTCCATCCTCCTCCTCGTTCACACTCACGCTGTTGTCCCCATACTCCTCCTCCTCCTCCCCGGCATACATCTTTTACGTTTTAATGGACACTCAAAACCACTTCGTTTTGCGCTGTTCTTGCTATTGCTATTGTTGAGGCACTGGATTGAATCGAGTGCGATTGGAAAGACGTTAGAAGGGTTCGAGAGGTTTATTAGAGGAGTTTCGCCGCCAGGAATGCACAGTTCTTCCCCGACAGAGACTATTGGCGATCGGTAAGACAGTAAAAGACATAGAAAAGTCTGTACAGATAGAATTTATACATTTGAAGTTGCAACATCGCCCTGTTTAGGATTACTTTTTTTATTTATTATTAATAGTCCCTGCTTTCTAGGCAGGAGACTTATGTTTTCACAGCTTTATTCCTATTAATCTATTTTTGGGAAAACGTGAACACATAGCAGTAAATGTAAGTGTTTGGCAATTTTTTTATTAATGTCAAATTTTTCATAATTTAGAATTGTTTTTTGATTGGCCATTTCTATTTTTTCTAGTGGTTTAAATTTTTTTTTAGAAAAAATTAGATTATTTTTGTGTCATGTGCGGATGCATGGCACTATTCTCCAGGCATATTAACTTTGTATTCAATGGAGGAGGCCTCATAAGGACAGGGCATAAATGCTACAACTTGTATCTCCTTAATTCTCGTCCTTCGCATTTTGTCGTTCTTTTTTATTATGTCCTTCACATTTTGTTATTCTATATTATGATCTTTCGCATTATGTTCTGTTGTATTCTGGTCTTTGGCATTCTGTTTGATATAGGTTCTCGGTGTATGGTGTATTATCTCTGTTGATCTTGGGCTCTTGTTCATCCTAGGCTCTTCGTGTTTGGCCTTCAAAGCTAATGTAATTTTATAGCATATTTTCTAAAAACTGGTTGTTTTTAACAATGCCTTTCTACTTTTTTCCAGTGTTAGTTTTTTTTACGGTTCAACTCACCTCTTATGTTTTTGGGTTGTTTTATATTTATTTCTGGTTTTACCAGTAATAATTTGTGAATTTTTTTCCTTCGTATAATTCTGATATGCCAAGTGGCAAAATTTGGATTGATGTCTCATACACAAATAGTATACAGGTGGGTTTTCCCAAGTCATACATAGGTGGCTTTCCAGATAGATGTCTACTATGAGTTGTTAATGCATCCCCACTTTAAAATCAATTTGATCTTGGCTATCCCATTAAATGCCTATCCCCATTTAATGCATGTTGAGATCGGTAACTGCATTTCAATGGGGTATGAGGGTTTGCTATTTTGGGCAGTTTGTTAGGAAAAAAAACTATTCTTCAAAAAATTAACAGAAAATGTACCTCTATAAAACGAGCTTAATTACATAAGACAAGTATAAATAATGGACTACAATTTTTTCATATATTAGAGATAAATACTAATCTACAACCTATTCATATACTACAAGATAGGAAACTGAACCAAATAGATTATATTGATTGCATAGTCTCATCTGCAAAACCCCATAATCCTACCAAGGTCCTATGAAGAAAACCTGCCTTCGTTCATACCCAATTTAATGGAATTAAGAAATTCAAAGTGCTTGATAGTTGATTCCAACTCTCGCAATCCTCTTTCCACTGTGCCAAAAGCCAAAAAGGTATTTTTAGTACCAATGGCAGAATTCAAGATAAATATATAAACATCAAAATTACAGAGACACACTTTCCAACATTTTACAAGATGTGCTATTCAGATGGGGGTTTTGCACCTAGCGTATAATACCCCATTATTGGAGTAGAGCTGAACAGAATGGCACCTCTGTTACAAAATAGCAAACCAATCTTTAATGGCTACCTAATAAAATGCCCATCTTCTTCAAAAACTCGTTAAAGCAAGTAGCAGAGCTTCAAATTACCCTATTTGTGGAAACCGTGACACCCATTTGTAGAGACTCAAATTTCCCCAAGAAGAAGTCTCAAGAAACTACCATCACATACAAGGTACCTGGTTAGATCCATAATTGATAGCCTCCAAACTCAAATCAGACATATTAGTCGCCCATCTCTATATTATAAGCAAATGTACCTTCACAACCATTCATACCCTTACCCCTCTTTCTTCTCGCAGTTCTTTGTAAAGCTATCAGGCTTGAAAAAGTAGAAAAACTATTTCCCACAAACACGTCAGCTTGGAGGCAAACTTCATAATAAACCCACTATAGCACAACCAGGAGCACTGCGTTGGCAATCATATTGTCGGTGTTGATTGAGTGATCCCTGCCTTGCGCAATCTCATACAGGAAATACCCTCTAATATTGTCCATGATAAACTGATACAAAATACTTAACACTAGTCTTGTCGCATGCTTTACTTTGATGAGATTTTGGCTCTTCTTCTTCGCCCCTGAATCTGAATGCATAGATAGTGCAAGTCAACCATTTTATGAATACTTTTACAAATGCAATGAGAATACGCTCAGCAATGAAAGTGGAGAAAATAGAAGTGAGGATTATTTTTAAACTTTCCACAGTTACACATTAACTACTCTACGATGCCACCCAAGGTCTTGCATTGCATGCAGAAGACACATGGAAAGCTGCAAAGATAAACATGCAAATATGTGTCCAATTTGTTGGCATTGTCTGACCCACCATTTTAGGGGATGAAATGTAGATGTAAAAATGTTCAAAAGTGTATATAGTTGCACGTTCGCGAATGGTTTCTAACGCCCCCATTGTCGTGCCTTTTCCATTACTTTCGGATGCATTGTATGGAATGGTAAGGAGATTTCTCAAGTCACGGCTAAGACAGCTGGCACAAACCCACAAGGGAATTTGTTTACATTTAGCTTTGACGAATGTTTGCTTGCTCCATTTGTTAGATTTTCTTAAAATTAATTAGAAAGTAGATGACAATATATTTGCCAAGAATGATGTTTTTTAATCCTTGGCCTGTTTTCATGTCATTTACTTGTATATTTTTGCCCAGGTGTCCGAGTCACTGTATTTTTTTTCCCTCTTTTAGTTTAAAAATAGAAAATAAAAAATTTCAGGATGAGAAACATGTGAGGTTGTATTTCAAAGATCTCTTACTAATCATTTACATCTAGAATTTTTAGTAATAAAAAGATTTTAAACTCTGTTTTACTTAAATATTTTAGAATTAATTTATGATTCTACCCACTATGTAGTTATTACTTGAGAATACATGTTTTTATTTCTAATAATTTATGGGAGGAAGCCATTTGATGAGGTTTTCGATGCCATTGAAATTTGATGGTGCTTATTGCTTGAGGTTATGAGATTTTATCTTGGTGATAGGGTTTAGGTTTAGGATTTATAAGTATTTTACACTTGGTTAAGTTTTAATTTTTTAAGTTATACATATTTGCAGAGTCTGCCAGAGATTGGAACCAGTGACATGTTTAAGGGCAGCGGATGTCCCCCATTTCTTTGAGTTGAAGGAGACCCGCTTTAAGGTACGGCTTTAGAATCTAAGCTTTTGTTTTTAATGTAAGTGAAGATTTAGTCATACCATATGACCAATGCAATTTTTTGGCTCTTGATTGGCAACGACCCTCTGTTTGTTGAATGAAACACTTCCATATAAGATTTAGGCTAGAAGTCTCTGGTAGTATCTTCATCCATGCTACTTAACAAAAAATAATAGTGTTGTTGCTAGTGTAGAATCTTAGAGAAACTTTAAGTAAATCTGTAGCATATTATCTCCTCTGTTTCAAAATAACTAAGATTTAGGTTGGAAGTCTCTAGTAGTATCTTCATCCGTAGATTTTGAATCTCAATTCAAAAATAACATATGATTTCATACATCATTAGTTTTTTTTGGATTTAGTTTTTTTTGGTCGTGGTTCTCTATATATTTGTATTGTTCTTTCCAATTGTGATTTTACTTTGATTTGGATTTGCCTAATCCTCTCGACAAATCTAGATGCATTAGTCATTTCAATATCTTGTTCTACTTGCTTATCTCGCTTATCAAAAACTACACCAAGTGAGCTGCAAGGCAGATATTCTAAGCACACTTTAAATCGTCACTTAATAGTAGAATAATGCAATACTCCATTATATGAATGCTGAATGTATGGAAGTGATTCATCCCATGTCTTGGGACATTTACTATTTTACCCACTAATGAGTTGTAGCGAGTTCCTATAGACCACCTCTATTTGGCTATTTGTTTGTGGTTGAAAGGATGTGCTTTTCTTTAGCTTGTGTCCATCATGCTCCCTATTATAGACCAAAACTTACCAACAAACTATGTATCCCTGTCAGGATAAATGACTTAGGAAGCCCAAAGTTTATCCATACACTAACAAAAGACATCTCAGCTGATTCTTTTCCTATAATAGTCTTTTTACAAGCCACTGGCGCACATATTTTGGTTAACCTGTCAACTAGCACAAGTAATCATGTCCATGTCTATTTATAGGCAAATCCCCTATGATTCCATAGAAACACTTTCCCATGGTCTTGTGCCAATAGGAAAAAGCATACATATTGCTTCTTTTTTTAATTAAAATTTGTGAGTGCAACACAAACTAGAACTTCTATTGAGCCTTGTTACTTCTACCCTCATTTTGGGCCAAATTACATACCTTCCATTGTTTTCTCAACACTAGAGTGCCCCACCAGTTTGGATGTATGCACCTCCCTCATTAGTAGAAGCCTTTGTACTCTTAGCACATACAAGTTTCCTATCTTACTAACAACCAGTCTTGAATATAGAAATTTTCTCCACTTTTTAAAATTTATTGTGATAGATGCTCTTCATATTGCCTACCAAAATATTCATCATATAGACATCCTTCAACATAAGCCTCTTTTGTGAAAGGTTGTGAGTTATGTGGCCATTGCTGACATAGGTGGTAGATGTCGTATCTGCCCCAACATTATTGGTCACATTTATGAATATTTGATTATCAAATGAAATTGTTGAAGTAAACCCATCCATTTGTGGTTTCTTGCTTCTTGTAATTTACTTTGAGCTTGCAAATATTGTAGAGGTTGATGGTCAATCTGCACGATAGTTTTTTTCCCAAATAGATATTGTTGCCATTTTTAAATTGCTTGAACTAGTGCTTATCTCTTTATCATAAGTTGCATAAACCCTAATTGTTGTAAAAGCTTTAGAATGATTACATTCAGGCTTAACACCTTGAAGCAAGAAGACAACCATTGCATATTCACTAGAATTTATTTCTACCTCAAATAACTTTTGCATGTCAGGAAGAGCTAAAACATGACCTTGACTAATTTTATATTTCAACATTTCAAATGCCCTAAATATTTATTGCTCCAATTAAAGTTCCTCCCTTTTGACGAGATTTGATGCAACAGTACAGCTACGTGGGGAAAAAAAGGAATAAATTTCTCATGAATAGTGCATCCCCTTCAAAACTCCTAGTTTTTGCAGTGCTCTTTGGTGTGGCCCAATTTAAAATTGCTCCAATTATAGATAGGCCTATATTTAAATCTCCTACTCTTATGACACACTTTAAACATACCATTAATTTTTGCCAAATTCACACTTCTTTAGATTGCATAGTTGTTATTCTTCTAATTTTGCAAGACTTGTTTGATGTGGATTCTATTTTTCTCTTCAAGGTTCTACTTGTTCAACTTAACTTCTGAAAATAAACTGAAAATAGGATAAACATATTTAGAAAAGGTTATTCCCACTTAATCCTATAGAAGAGCTATCCTGTTTGATTGTTGAAATTCACAAACCAAGATGTGCTTCGCAGGCAGACACAATTACACACAGTTCGTGCTATCTTCAAAGGTTATACAAATGATTTTCAAAACACTAAGCATTCATCAATCCTATTAAAACATACATAAATAATAAATATACCCAACAATTGAAGTAGTTTTCATAGATAAGTTCAAGCCAACTATACATTGCAAGACGCATCAACACGCTTCAAATGGTATGAATATAGGAACTCCAACACATACAGACAATAAATTTCATAAACTAACTAAATCTGAATTAGAAATATCTAAAATTAAACCTCATCACCATCAATCGTCGTTAGAATCATTCATTCTAGATCATCATAGCCAAGGAATCATGACAATGTAGTGGATCGACCTCCTAGGATAAGAATGGATTGGAATTTTCATCAAGTCTCAGACTGCTACTACCATTCATCATGCCTTGAACTTGGACTTCCACCCTAAAGTGAAATTTCTGCATTCGGGGACCTTTTCAGGATAAGCATTCTTAACGAGGAATGATCAGACTTCATGTTTTGGAGGCCGACAAGCATGGATAAAAACAAAGAATGTAAACAACACCTTACCGAATAGAGAACTTGAAAATGCCATGACAATACCATAGAAGATAGTATTTTTATCCATCTCAAAAAGTAATCTAAGACCTCATATCAGTACTACTTTTCAATCTAGTACTTGCTCTTCTTGCACTGCCAAGGGACCATCTTTATTAAAGACCAACTAGCAGAAAGGGATATTCTAAAAAAATATGACCTAGTCCACTTCAATCGCTTCAAATTCCAATCAAGTCTATCAATAGGGGTTTATCTATCTCAATACTTATCAGTATTCAGGTTGTTTTCTTTTAGTAGTTATGAAAATTGAAGCTAAAAAAGGATTTGAGAGAAGGTTTTGAAGTTAGAGGGAAGGTTTGCAAAACTTTACAGAAATACACAGATATAGACTCAGGGGCTATACCACTCATCTTTATCAATTAATATAATAAGTTCTATTAATCTTTTCCTTAGAATTCCTAGTTTTAGCGAGCAGGTGTAAAAGGGGTAGGATAAGAAAAACAAATTATTTCATTGCGAGAATGATTTTTTACTTCTTTCTCTTATTGACAACTTTCTTAAATCTACAAAATTCATGGAACCACCTCTTTAAAATATTCCTAGAAAAGTAGCAAAAAACTCCAGATCTATTTATTGTGAAGCCTTCTTCAGTGAGACCCAAGACTTATGATTTTTAATTTTCTTTGGGAAGCTTCCATATAGCTAGCATACCAGAACAAACTATAAATAATCTAAAATTTTATATTTATGTCATAGAAATTATCACAATTATATAGACTATTATACGACAACCTCTTCCTCCTATTTGTCCTATACTTCACAAACCTTCTCTTCACTATCCCATGGCTTCCATGAATCCAAAGAAAAAGCCCTAAGAAGTGCCATTGTAATCATCTTACATAGCTTTTGCTTCTTGTCCATCAAGGCTTTTGACCATCATTGCCCCACTTTCAACTTTTGTAGTAAATAGCCTCTATAAGTGGTCTAAACTAATCCATTGCCAAATATAGGAAAAGATAAGCCAATAGACATATTAGTTGTTTCCCTAGCATTTAGCATATTTGATTTTTGGTTATTGCCAAGTTCTCCTTTCCCAGTCTAGTGTTGGACTTGTTTAGAATTAAACTTTTCAATGTTAGCTGGATATTACTGCTCAAACCAATAAAATCTATTATTCAATTTTTGGGATCCATTTTAAAATTTGTTTTAACATATTTTGAAAAGCTACTATTTCATAGTACTACCATACAAGTTCTTTCCTGCTCTATTGTTTAATTTGTTTCCACTCTCCTTTTAATTTTACATTTTTATTACAATTTGTTTTACCTGCTAGCAACTCTTTTAAATTGTCCTTTATTTCCCTAGAAATGTAGAGATAATGTATTCTTTTTATTATTATTAATTTACGTTATTCTCTTCCATGTATTTTAAATATAAATATCAAATATTAACTATAGATATAAATATTAAAGTTTACATATTGTCCAAAGCACAACACTAGATTCCATTACCAAAAACATATTTGGTTTTTGGCAAACTTTGTTTCCTTGTTGACGTATTCGTTGCTCATGTTATAAGACATGTTTCAGATCGAACCAACTGCAACTCCCAGAATGAACCCCTCCAAAGCAACATCATTAGAAACTGAATCTAGATCTGCCACCAATGAACCAGACACACAACCTTCAAGCATCAAATGCCTAGCACCTTGATAGATAGAAAACTGACAAAACCTACAAAAAGGTATTCCCATCATCTTCACTTTCCTCCCTTCTTATGTATACAAACACACTTGCATGTACTTGTGGCTGCATATAGTAGGAACACTAACTTATCAAAGAGCATTTACCAGAGCTTTATTCACATCCTCCAGTCAACAAGACAACCTTCTAGAAGATCCCAACAACTTCAACAACAATCAACAAGCAAAAAGGTCAAACTTTTCCTAGCCTCTTTTACTGTTTGCATTGGGTTTCATATAATTATAGAATCTAAAATAGATAACCTTGTATTCTACTAGGCTCAAAATAAAGGTAGACCATACATCCAACATTGTTGAGATTTGTACATCACAATTTGCCACTGCTTTTGAGGGTGATGTCCTCATGACTTATGGGCCTGCTTATGCAAAAAACCCTTCAAGCCCAACAAAAGCACCAATACTGCATGTTGACCTCATCGACATGCATGGCCAAATGACCATTACAACAAACATTACCAACTAATAGGTGACAAATTCCTTGCCGAACTCTTGCCCGGAGCAAGTGTTCATATGAAAGAATTTGACATAAAGAAAAAATCACAATATGAAAGGGGCGATGTTGATTATTGCATGCAGTTTACTGCACAAACATCCATACAAACCATTCCTAAAGTCTGAAAGAAGTAGAAATTGATGCCTAACACAAAAATATGTCAGATTATCCACTCAACTAGCAACTACTCAATCAGTACATTGGGTGTTATAGTGGCAACGCATAACCATGCACCAAAAGAGTATCAGCTTCATGTCAAAGATGGAGAATCCACGTCAGACACAACTACTGTAAGCTATTCAGTCCATACATCAAACCCAATTATCTTCTTTTGACACGTAACAATCCATTTTTTACATTGGCTAACACATTTCATTCCTTTGCATGTTACAATTCTAGATTACCACACTCGTGCTTATGCAACGGTCCAAAATATCCTTGCATCTACAAAAACACCACTCCTACTCAAGAATGTTCTCCATAACGGACCAAGAGGAACATTGCTCATAAAAACAACACCATCCACATTCATTGGCAATCTCAATGATGAGTATGCAAGGACAACTCTAGAAAATATTGTCTCCTCCAATCTCCAGGTAAGGAACAAAACCTTAATGTATTTAAAACATGACCACAATTACATTGCATAGTAACTAAATAAAAGTATCAAATCCATACTTAAATCTTCATTTCAATTGCAGGTGACTGGCACTTTGAAAATGAAAAATGCTTACCTTGCACCATACCAGCTCCTCTGCACCCTATGTCACCAACCAGCATCAATGTTGTTACCATCAACCGCCAACAATGCCCACTGCATTCCATGTGCAAAAAGAACAACCTTTTCTTACGAACCCTTCTTGCAATGCATAGTACAGATTGAAGATGATATCGTGGATTGCACCATGCATGGACAACTCCCTGAGCAACACTTCCCCTGACTTAAAGAAATACCATTTGAAGACTACAAAACAAACTTGTCTGAAGTTGTCAACCTGAAGTGAGCATTTGAAATTAAAGGCACCTTTACAATTGCAATGAACAAAAACATCCTTTCCATTGCAACACAATACAACAATGTAAGCTCCAAATACCTTCTGATTCGTATTTTTAACAATATAAAAAAAACTATGGTTTCAGAACATTGTTTTGCAGCTTTTAGCCCTTTACATACTTGTTTCCCGTAAAATGCAGGTACATTAACCCTTTAAGAATTCGCTACAAGTTTTGGATCTTCACCTATTCCTATTCTATTTTCAAAATACGTGAAGCATTGTGCAAAGAAAATAGATTTAGTTCTTGGACAGCTACAGTTGAATTTTTGATAGATATAGTCGTGCTAAGAAAATAGATCTAGTTTTTTGACTTCTATTGTTGAATATTTTCTGAACCAAAAAAAACAATACTATGTTGTAACAAACACAATCACAATGTTCGTTGTTTTTTTTTGGCAACCAACACTTTAAATTACTGACATACACAATATGCTTTAATAATGCTTGTCATTTCTAGTTATAAATAATAGCATGCTGCGAAGACTCTACTTCCTACAACATGAAATTTTGCATATGCTTTACATTTCTAAATCGCATGTATTACATAAATATAACTGTTATTTTCCATTCATGGCGCTGCACAGTTATCATAGATTTTAGCCATTAAAATGTGTGCATGTACTAAGTGATTGTTCTTCTGCCTGGCCCACTTGCTCCTGCATCACCCATCTGCACATTTAATTATAGGGAATCTCTGCAATTTTTCTTGGGTGAGGGCACTCAGCAAGAAAGTTAATGGTCAAAACAATGCCCTACTTATAGCCCCTTTTTAATACTGAAAAACAAGTTACATCTTTGTTTGATGATTTTTTTATTGGTATATGTTTGCATTCCTTATTTAATTTTCATTATTATTTGGGATTTTCTTCCCAACTATTATCTATTAATGGACCGTATGCTCTTGTCTGATCTGATATCATTTGCTGGTACTCAATGCTATGCTGCTAGTATCTACTATGACCTGCCTTGGTTTTGATCAATGTTTGAGGTTTGCTAATCTACAGATCCCACACTTAAATTTATGTAGCTATTGTTTGATGCTTATATCCTTTAAAGATGTGTTTGCTAACTACTGCTCCTGATACTAAGACATGAAGATAAACTGGATTGATTCCCAATGATCAAAATTGATATATGAAGATGTTGGTACGATATACTGTTGTGTGTTTTAGACTGCTAATTGTATTTTGTTCTTTTGGATGATTGCTTCTTCAATCTATTTCTTGTCTTCTTCAATGTGATTTGAAAATTACTATTGTAATGCATAATGATTGTAGAATTCAGTCTGATTCCTTATATCAGATTGATCCTTGACTGATCTACCTACCTTCCTCTTCTCCATCGTAGCTCTCTCTCTCTCAATATATCTTAAGTGCCTCATGAAAGAGGGTGTCTTTT
This sequence comes from Chamaecyparis obtusa, assembly GCA_027943335.1. Classification (NCBI taxonomy): domain Eukaryota; kingdom Viridiplantae; phylum Streptophyta; class Pinopsida; order Cupressales; family Cupressaceae; genus Chamaecyparis; species Chamaecyparis obtusa. The sequence goes on from BSBK01004848.1 coordinate 331,277, forward strand.
GGAGGTTGTTGTCCCTTTGGAAGTAGACACAAACCTTCATACGTTGCAGTCCTTTCTAAACCGTTGGCTTCTAGATGTTAATTTTTTATTTGTATTTCAACTAATCATTAGTTCCTTTCTTATATCCTAGCTATCATGCTAAGGCATTAATAATGTTCACTAATAATAATTGTTGTTGTTCGCTCTGCTTTTTCTGAGTGCTGGTTACTAATTTAATTGTTTTCACTAATTGTTAGATGCCCCCTCTCCCCAATAAGCTCTCCTTATTTATAACTTTAATAGTCGGGGTCACATCCTTTTGATTTGAATCGATATACCCTTTCATAAAGAATTAACTGCCCTTAATTATTTGAATGCTAGTCAACCAACATATAAATGATGTTAACTTAGTTTAATTGCCCCCTAATCCTTAGTTCGCTCTAAGCAAATAATATCTAATTAATCATAGGGTTTCCTTCCTATTCTTATTTTACTCATAATATAAAGGGAAGTCACCCATGATCTGTATCATTTTCACTTAAGCTCTAGGTTGGATCTTCTAAATTTTGTAGCCCTACTTCTTATATAAGTTATGGCAGGGGCATGATAGTCCATCCTTCCCAAAATTGCTTGTCCTTAAGCAATGATAGTTTTAACCCAATCTTTTTCATTGCAATGATCCCTAAGCTAATCCATAGATCTATTTGTGATATATCTTTCTTTTGTTGTGCAACTTGGATACTTTCTCAAGGCATATATCTCTATCTTTTACTTTAATTCAACCGATGATTTGAGATTTGCCAGTTTTGTAATTTTAAGTCGAGTTGTCTCTCATTCCTATTTTTCAGTCGTTGGATGGGGCCATTACAACTTCAAGTTATTTCATTTAATATTTTCCTTGTGGAAGGGAGCACTTAAGTTATAAATGATGGATTCATTAATGGTAAAGTCTTTAATTATTCACTTGATTTATTTAAGAGGAATTGCCTGATTTCTATAAAAGCTCAAGGTCATTGCATAAGATCTCCAAATTATCTTTTAGGTTTTAGCAAAGGTTTGGATGCCCTCTTTTTCTTTCTTGTAATAGTTTTTAGATTTATTCTTTTAGACCCTTGTCTTATAATAGATTCTTCTGCATTTATTGCTCTAGTTGCTAAAATTTTCTCTCAATATTTCAATCTGAGTTGAGTGCAATCAGTCTTTACTTTTTGCATATGCTTGATAGTCAAAATGATGAAAACTGCGATACTAGTTTCTAACTAATATGGACACAATTTTCTCTAAATTTTAAATTCTTAACCTTGTCCATTGTGGATGTGGAAGTTGTGAAATCTTCTTGTTAGAAGAGGTGTAAAATGGTGGATATGTCATGGATAAACTCAATTTTTGAATCATATTATGGAAAGGTTAGTTCAATTCAATAGCGTACAAAATCTTGTACGCTTCTAAAATATAGTTGGGAACATTAAAGATGTTTTAATGATGAATAAATCCTGCTGCCAACACTGACATAGTAGTTTTAGTTAAATTGGGATTTCATTATTATACAACCCCTTGGACTCCATATCCATACCATTGACATAAAGAGTATTTTGGTAAATTTTCATAGTATTTTTTCACATATGAACTTGGACAATACACCCATTGATATAAAAATTTATGAGACGTTTAGACAATTGATAAGTATGCATTTGTATGCATGTTGTCTTCAGATTTGATTGCATAATCATTTTTTGCATTCTCAATTTTTTTTCTTGGATTACTGACATGTAACATTTATCTCCAATAAAAAATTGGTAGAATAATAAATCTTGATTAAATTATGAGTTAAATTTCTATTTTTCTTATTTTAGAACTCAATTTGAAAAATTTAAACCAACTCCATTTGCAAAAAAGTAGTTTGACTACGATTATCTTTTTGTTTCAAACTGTAATGTAATAACAACAACAATTAGTTTATTTACAATGTTCAAATATCTAATTATAAAATAACTTCTATTAACTTATTTTATTTACTTTTCTCCTAAGTTCCTTGTACTCAAAATTTATTTTTCTTGTTCACATGTGTAGTCTCCAAATAACTTACAAAAAAAAATTATGTACCATTTTTTGCAATTTTCTTGCTATGCAATTCGATTCATAGCTTTAAGGTACACAAATATAAGCTAATTTTTTATAAACATATGTTATGAATGATAAGAATCTTCCTCTTTTTACGAATCTTCCTCTCTTTATGCTATATTTCCATCCTCTTTCCCAACACTTCCCTTTAGCCTTGCGATAGAAATTTAAGCTAATTTCTAAAATCTCTCTAAAAATTATAATTTTCAATCTCTTTTACCACCATTATTTACACAACTCAAATGTATAAATTTAAGTTAAGGTTCTTTCAACCAAATTTTGCACTCAATGTCTAAAATGGAAATGTAAAAAATATTAAACATTAAACAACTAAAACAATGAATTTCTACAATATTTTATAAGTTATTCAAATTTCTTGTCCTGCATTATATTTACAATGTTCAAATTTGCACATTGAACCTAATTTCTACATTTGAACTCTATACATTTCCATACAATATACCATAAGTGTAGCTTTATTTACAATACTACATCACTATCTTACATTATATTTGTTCTCATATTTTAAGAACCAGGGTATGCAGGTGTATGCAATAAATGTGATTTTTTTTATCATTCGTTCCTGGTCTGTACATGTTTGGAGTATCAAGAAAAAGTCACATTTTTGCAAAATATTAAAATTAATAAAAACTCAATTTCAAATTTATTCATCCATGCTCTACACTTTTAGTGCAAAGTCTTAGTCAATTTATTAATAGATTTATTTTGATTAACACTTGACAATTTATTTACTTAACATAAAGCCTCATATCCTAATATAAGGCAGGGACTTCTGATGTGCACAACTCTTGTTGTGTAGTTTAGTTTTTGGACCTTTTTAATATAATTTTTTGTTTAATCAGTGTTAGGGTCCCTTTGGGTGCTGGAATACCAAATGCTGGATATAGTCAATTTTGGAAGATGTTGCAATTATGGTAGATACAAATCCTGAAAATGATTTATGAATATGGGCTGATCTGTTTGGTTCACCCGGAAGATGACTGAGAAGATGCATAAGGAATTTTAAATCTTTATTTTAATTTCTTTGAATATGGTGTGTATATATTTGTATATATATACACATACATGTGTATATATACACATGCACACATGTGTATATATACACATACACACATGTGTGTATATATACACATACACACATGTGTGTATATATACACACATGTGTACATGTGTGTGTATACACACACATACACATATACACACACATACACATATACACATATATACACATATACACACACATGTGTGTGTTTATATATACACACATACACATGTATACACATATACACATGTGTATATATATATATAAATACACACATGTGTGTATATATCCATTTATATATATACACACATGTGTATATATCCACATATATATATATACACATGTATGTATATATACATATGTGTATATATACATGTGTGTATATATATACATCCTTACGGCAATATAATATACATCCTTATAGTCACAGATCTCACGAAATATTAAATTTGGTTTTATAAAAATTGGAATTGGAATTCGAAATTCCAATTCCACCTATTTGAGTGGAAGATGCAAATGCCCATTTTGGGGCAAAATTGGAATTTTGAAATTCCAATTCCAATTTTTTGGATGGACACAAATATGGAATTGGTATTATCCGGAATTAGATAATGCCAATTCTAGTCTAATTCCAGCCCCCAAACGAGCCCTTAAAGTTTTTTGTATTAATATTTTTACAAAAGAGTAAATACAATACAATACCAGTACTAGGGCATTCATATTGTCTCTAATCAATTTGTCATTAATACAAAAATTTCAACTAACTGTAACTATTATCTACTTTACCATCTACCTTGTCTAGTAATCTATTTTAGCTCATTCATTAATAAAATTGGGCATAGTTCTAATACAATTTTTGTATTTGCATCTTAAAAACAAAAAACCAGTATAAGTATAACCTAATATACTACTTCTTAACCTTGGCCTTAAAGCCATACTCATTGGAATTCTTGGGAATGAAACATCCTACCTTTGGTGTCTAGTCGTGCTTTCTTGGCCTCCTGCTTTTCTTTTCCCTTTTCATCTTCTCCTCTTCAAGCTGCAACAAGTGCTCCTTTGGTAGTTTCATTCATCTTTGGCTTTATCCTTCTGCTTCTCCTTACTTGATGTAGCGCTAGAAAAGGTTTGAAACTCTTCAAGGTACCTTCAACTACTCTCTAATTCCCTTCCTCTGCTCTGAAACTCATACCAAGCTCAGTCATTGCAAGCATTGGAATCATACATCCAGTCCATTGTGGCTTCACACAAGACTAAATGACCCATAATGCCTCCTCCTTCGTACCTAGCTCCAGTGCCCGTACAAACACAGTCAAAGCAATGTTAATGTTCAAATAGTCTATCAAGAAAATACCCTTCATCTACTCCCTACTCACTTCACCCATAAAGGTTTGTTGTTGGTTGGTCATCTTCAAAGAAATATTGACCTCCATCTCTCTTCCTAGACAAACTCCAAGATAAATAATCCACCTAGAAATAATGTTGTGCCACCTAGTTCTAAACAATTCACAATTGTCCTTCCCTTTTCAACATACAAACTACCCAAATTTTCATTTAGACACTTCCATTATCGATTATCAATGCACTTGTAAAAATTTAACTGCATCATCTTTGAGGTGATCATGGTTAATATTGTATGCGCCATATAATAACGATATCTTGCATACCTGTCTTTCCCCACAATCATTTCACATTTTATTAAATTCACACCCTTAAAGCAAACACCTGACCATAAATGACTAGTGAAATGGAAGGAAACGCCTTTAATTTTAAATTTGAATTTATACTTTACAAATTGGGCTCGAGAGATGTGATGAAGCCTCCATACTTCATCCTATTCTAAGGCTCCTAGACGTGTCTATTTCCAGCAACTGGTTCTACTTTACTTCCCTTGGGAATATCAAGAGCATTCCCATTAGTATTTTGGAAATCCCCTACCATTTCCACATTTCATTGCTCCTTATAAGTGACTCCAACTTGAGACATTACGTTGACTACTGCATTCCCTTCTCTCTTAACATCGATTATTTTAAAGTCTTAAAAGATGCTCGATGATGAATTAATCCTTCGAATATGCTTATTCAGACACCACACAACCAACTCCCCTTTGATTAAACAATTGACTATGATTAAAAAATCCCCTTCCAAATGAAGCTTGGGAATATTAAGAGATTTTTCAACCTTAGTTGCAATGAAACTTGCCTACACCTATGCATCACTATTTATCCCTTGCACCAAGCTCTTTGCTCCAATCAACACTATATTGCCTGACCAATCATGCACTACAAACCGAGCACTAGAGGGACCTAGGTTGCCCTTCGAGGCCTCATAAAAGTTAATTTTTATCCATCCTTGATCAAGAGGCACCCAATATACCTTTGTGGCCTCTTGGGATATTGGATTAACCCACTTTTGCCCAATAATGAGCCTAAATTTCACCAAAGACCATCTTGTGTGTAGCTTGTTATCCTCTAAGTTGAAAGGAATTTTTTGCCATATTAACTGTAGATGCAACATTACATACCAATTTTGAAATCACTCTCTCTATTCGAGCCAAGAATACCTTCTCCTCTTCACTTTTATCCTTAAAATGTGATGATTTCTCTCCTTCCATATCTCTCAGGTGATTATCAATGGATAGATATATCAAATGCTTGAAATCATTTACTTATAACTTGGTATATACTATCTCTTAACAAGCTCATGAAGGGTTGCAGAGAGTGGACTTTGTTGATTCAATAAACTCATTACATGTTTCTAGCACCTTTGTGAAAACTTGAAACTAATTAATAAATGATCCAAAGTCTCCTTTGCCCTATTACAAAGATAACACTTAAATGGTCTCACAAGAACACTATTCTTCATTATGTCTCTTGTTGAAATCCTTCCTCTAAAAGCCATTGAGGCAAAGGCACAGACTTTCGAAAGGAAATGTTTATTCTAGCACAAGGAACTAGACCAATCATCCATGTGAGCTTCATTTTCTAAGATATTATAACCCAACTTGGCCAAATGCTCACCTCTAATTGAGCCACACCAAAAAATATCATCGTTTGTTTCTGAGAGGGCAAGTGACCTAGATCTAAAAATCTCCCTCAATAATTGTGCATTATCCTCATCCAGATCAAGGTCATTAGTCAAATTCAAACTCCATTCAGCCCCAGTACTATCTTCGGTCAACTCTACATAATTGCTAACCTTGACTACCAATTTATCCTCCGTAACTACCCTAATATGATTTAATTGTATGTGATGAAATATGGTATGTGATGATTGGTCTACAACTTACTATGAAGGTCCATAAAGCTAAACCACAAAGGGGATCTTAGATAGTCCAGATTCTAAATTTGTCATTACTATCCAAATACTTGACTCTAAGAATAATAACCCATTTATAACCTAGGTATTTTTTTTCTCTATTTAAAATATAGAATCAACTGGATACACACAGCCTAGACATTGCAGTGTCAATTAATAGTCAATATTATCTACTTTTACATGTATAAAATTTTATCGATATACCTCAGTCAAGATAAAGTTTTACAAACTACAAACCAAAATGATCTATGAACAAAAAACTATACATATAGGTGAGGAATCTATCATTCCCATCACATTTCCTACCCATCTACTTGCTCACAGTTGTTAGTATAATTAGTGACTCTGTGTATATCCTACAAATCATTCCATCCAGTGGTTTTGTTTCCCTCCTTATCTCCTCTATTGTCCATATCATCTCATCCAGTGTTCTTTGTATTGTTATGGGACTCTTCTTGGGTGTTGTTGACTAGGATAAGATCATTATCTTGTCTTTCACTGTCCAAAGTAGCATTGCTGATATCTCTGTTATTGGTAATCAGATCAGGAGGATTAGTATGAGAGGCAACTCTTAGGATGTCTTTTGGAAAGAGGATCATGGCCCCATCTTGTAGAAGAGTTTGAAATCTTTCTCTTGGAACTTGAATAATGGTTGTAACCTGTGCCATGATAGAAAAGTAAGTGAGTTTTGGGTTAAACTCGGTAAGATCTCACCTTCTTTCTTGGAAGATGTGTCATTATTTGTTTCCAAATAAGCCACAAGATTTCAGAAGTAGAAATTAACCCAAAAACATTAAGTTTACTGTCAAAAGCATCCACATAACCAACAAGAACTTCATGCCAAGAGAGACCAAGATGATTCCTCCATTTAAAATGTTTTCCAAAGAAAACAGACCAAATATTGTATGCCCACTGACACTCAAAAAAGAAATGCTCAAAGGATTCAACACAATTACAAATAGAGAAAAGGATGACCTTTTTGACACCATGGGACACAAAATAACCAACTGTGAGCTTTTTCAACAGAAAAATCCACTTAAAATAAGCTTTTTTGGGCTCAACATAAGACTCCCATAACAACTCAAAGACAAAGTGCCACTTATTGTTTGACTAGTTCAAAGCCCAAGCTTGATTGATTTTAACAAAAATATTGTCATCATTCTTTAAGAGTTTATAGATTTGTCTACAAGAAAAGTTACTCAACAAAGTGCCATCATTCCATTTAATAACTCCCAAACTTTGAACATAATCCATACATCTCCTAGGAAACCAATTTCCAACAGCCTTGGAAATAAGAGTGTATGTATCTTTCTAAGATAAAGGAATCTTGTATTTAATACTCAATTCTATCCAAGAGCAAAATCTTTTATCAACAACATCTCTGATACAACAAATACCTTTATTGTGCCAAGCTTTAGCAGAACAACATTGGGTGAGGGCTAAGGGTTTATTATTGAGGTAAATACCCCACCAAATTGATATATCCAGGACTGAAAAGGAAGGACTCCCTCCTATTGAATTTCTAGGGAAAAGGAATGATTTGACATGTGTCCATACCTTCCACAAATAATTTAAGATCTTAGATTCAAATACTCTCACCTCAAAATCCCCTAATAAAATATCATAGAAAGGAACACCTTTCCAAGCTTTCCCTTTTTTTTATGGTAGCTCTGGATATATTATTTCTTATAAGGATTTTTCATGGTTCATCACTAGAAATAGCTTTGATAATCCATTTGGATGCCAAGGCCATGCCTTTTTTTTTAAGATCTCTTATGTCAAGTCATTCTTGATTCCTTAGAGTGTAGCACCAATCTCATTTGACACAGTGCCTTTTCATGTTGCCAATACCATGTGACCATAACACATCTCTAAGAATTTTTTCTAGTTGTTTTGTTCGATAATTAGCAAACATCCAAGTAGAGGCATAGTAAAGTGCATGAGAGGATGGGACATTTTGCATGACCTCCATCCTCCCAGCTAGAGATAACATATGTGTTTGCCATTTTATGTGCTTTTTCTCAATCTTTTTAAAAATCCAGTTCCACATATCTTTAAGGGATGGTTCTAGAGAAAATAGAATCCCAAAGTATCTAAAAATAACATTAGGTCCAGACCATTTCCAACCTTTATTGTGAAGCCAATGTGGAGGATTGTCCTCCCATCCTAGGATTATAGACTTGTGAGGAGAGATCGTTGTCCTGGATCCCTCATAGAATAATTGAATTCTACAAATAACATTATCAAAGTTGTTCTCGAAGAGTTCCACAAAAAGGGAGGTATCGTCAACAAATTTCTCAATAAAAAGATCATCCTTGTTTGGCACTGAAATACCTTTGGAAGGTGGTCCAAATTTTGAAGCATTTAGTATGTATGATAGAGCATCAACAACAATCACATAAAGGGCAGGAGCAAGGGGACAACCCCGCCTAATAGATCTTCCAAGAGGGATAGGCTCAGAGATGTCTCCATTCACTTTAATAATTGTCGAAAAGTCTCTAAACAAAACACTCACCCATTTACAGAAGGATGATGGAAAACCAAATTGATTTAACATGGCCATCACAAAATGTCATTCAATTCTACCATATGCCTTTTCAAAATCTAGAAGAATAATAGCCTTCTGATTATCTTTTATGGCCCAAAACATTGTTTCCCAACTAGTGATAAGGTTTTCTAAAATGTATCTTCCTTTGATAAAACATGTTTGAGTCACTAAGATGATATCATTGAAGGTATCTAATAGTCTTCTAGCTAGCAATTTAGAAATGATCTTGTAAGACAAATTTAACAATGTGATGGGTCTCCAATTCTTAACTTGAGTTTTGTCTCCTTCTTTTTGCAGGAGCTTAATAAGGCCTCTATTGACATTTTCTCCTAGAGTACCAATCTCAAAAGCATACTCATACAATTCAAAAAGCTCTATGGATAGCCAATCTTTATTTATTTTATAGAAATTTTTTGGGAGACCGTCCAAACCAGGAGTTTTACCATTGGCTAGGGACCCTATGGCATCTTCAATTTCTTGTATTGAGATTGTTTTCCCCAACATGTTACTTTGGTCCTTACTAATTTTCCTTGGTATGACTTTGATAAATTGTTCCATACATATTTGCTTGCCCTCGTTGTGCTCAATAGTGAAGAGATTTCTATAAAAGTCAACAAAAGTTCCCATAATCTTTTGGTTGTTATTGGAGAGTCCTTCCTTGGTCTGAATACCATTAATTTCTTCTCTACAATGCTTAGCTCTGATAAGATTTAAAAATTATTTAGACCCTCTATCCCCTTCTTTGATCCAATTGGCTTTAGCCTTGATTTTTTGGCCTCTAATTTTGAATTGTTGAATGGATCTAAGATAATCTTTAGTCTCAATCAATTCCTTCTCAAGCTCCACATCACCACCTTTTTTTTTTGAAGTTGATTTTCAATTTCCAAAAGTTTGGATTTGAGGGTCTTTTCTAGGAAATTCCTATCTTTGGCTTCCTTGGTACCAATAGTTTGGCATAATTTTCTCCAAGATTCAACTAAATGGTCCCATTTGACAATAGGGGAGGAGTTAGGTATCTAGAATTTGGAGAGTATGGAAACCATCCTTATAGCTCCCAAATGGTCTTCATTCTACAAAAGAGGAGTATACAATTTGAAGAGGTGTTTCTTCCAATTACTTATAGGCCTACCATCATGTCCTCAGAAGGAGATACATGCACTAATAGGGGAATGATCAGACGTGCTGGCAGGGGAAACACAAATAGGATATTTTCCTTGATCTTGTTGTACCATAAGGTCAAACATGTTGGTATAAACCCTATCAAGTCTACAATAAATTCTACTTTTGTAAGACTGATTATTGCACCAAGTAAACCAAATTCCCTCTTGACTGCCTTTAATACTCTCCATTGGATCACCTATGGAGAAATGCCTCTTGAACCTAGCCCAAAAGAAGTATTCATTACCTTTCCACAAACTTATCTCACCTTGAATTATCTTTAGAGCATTCAATCATATTAAAATCCCCCACAAAGGTCCATAAAGCATTAGGCAAATTATTGGTCAACCGATCCCAAAGCTGAGCCCTTTCCCTATAGTCATTGGAAGCATAAATATTACAAACTCAAATTGTTTTGTCCATGATTTTAAGAGTAATCCATAGAGCCCTATTACATAGTGATATCCCATGGGTGATAATTTTGTTGCTCCATGAGGAACAAATAAGCATGGCCACCCCTCCTTTTCTCCTATCATGTCATGAGTAAAAATACATGGATTTGTCTCAAATAAATTTTAAAACATTAAATGCTTGGTATCTAGTAACTTTAATTTCTTGGAGTCAAACTATATCCTTTCCTTTAAGGTTATTGCACCATCTTCTAACTATGGATTTCCTATCAGGCATTTCCAACCCTCTTACATTCCAACTAAAAATTTGAAGCTTCATCATTAATTAGAAAGGGGGGTTGAATTCTTGCAAAGTCTAGTAAAACATTCAGTAATCTCCTTCCCTTTAATATTGTAGCCCTCATCATTATTTTTAAGGCTATTACTCCTCTCATAGTTTTTCCTCTATTTCTTTTTACCAATGAGCTCAGTGAAACCACCTTCAACCATTTCGACATCATTAATAAGTTCTTTATCTACGAGATCATCACTTTTTTGTGGTGAAAGAATGTGAACTAGTCCACAATTACTGTGTCCTAGGGGGGTCATTTGCAGTGATAGGGTTAGCATCTTTACCATCCTTTTTGAACCTGGATAGAAAAAAAATTTAGGCATTTATGTGAGCATTGATATCTTCAATAGGTTTCTCTCTAGGGATCAGGATATATTGAGGTTGAATCGGGTTGATTATCATGTCCTAAAGAAGAATAATTAGCAGGCCTAACTTCATAATCTTCCTCAAATAGGGGATTATTTAAAGAAACAAAATTATCAGTCGGGGTGTCAACAATGTCCGTGTCTTTCTTAGGAGTAGGGTTACCACTCTTATTGTTACCGAGGTGAAAATATTTCTGCAAATTTTTTAACAAAGGATAATCTTTCATGTTATGTCCATCCATTTTACAATGAAAGCAAGCTCCAATGTGACCAAGTCTAGATATAGCCCAATTATAAACCTCATTATCAAACTTTAGAGAAATTTCCTCTGGGAAAGAGACACTAGGGTTGAGAGTAAACCATATACGAGCATTAAGGTGGGGAAGAGTGATCCTAGCATTTTCAACTTGGAGAACCAAGCCCAGAGGTTTAAGGATATGGGGCAAAAAAGGCCAAAATTTTGGTTGGACTCCTTTGAGTTCCACCCAGAAAGGAGAAGCTTGTGTAACAACATGGTCATGGTTCCCTTTCGGAGTCCAAGGAAGGCCTCTAAACATGGTTTGCCCCACATTCTAGAAACTCTTGTTTAACACTTTCTCTTGCATTGCATGATTTTTAAAAAACATAACAAATAGACCTTTTTGGATCATTCAACTGAAATTAATGAAAATACCAAGTTTTTTTCCCCACACATTAATAAACCAATCATCAAGGAATTTACGAGTAGGAAGAAACTTTAAATCCATGTAAACAAAGAATACTGCAATATTCTTGAGTCTATTATATTCCCCTTTGATAACATTGATCGTATCCTCATTCAACGACAAAGAAAGAGTATTACCAATAGAAGATGGGATCTTACCTTCTCCTCCATTGGAATCAAGGGAAATACCTAAACTATTTCCCCCTCATCATTGATCTCCATTGGAGTTGGCAGGTTTTCCTCCGATTACCCCAACATTCTCTTCAAAAAGGCCTTCAAATTGGGCAGAATCTGATATTGAAGCTGCATTTCCATCCACGACCATAGATTTATAAGATGGCTTTGAACCTTCTTGGTAGTGAGTACCATAGTTCTTATCATTAAAGGAACCAACAACATCCTACCTCTCAACTCCATGATTAATGCTAGAATCCACCATAAGCATACGGGAAGAGCCCAAGGCTTGAGTGGCCACTACTACATTTGACCTCATTTTTCTACCAAAATTTTTGACCATCAATTAAAAAGGTTTAGGTTGGTCAGATTATAGAAGGAAAACTTCCTTTTTTTTCTAATCCATGCCCGTGTTAGTCAAAATTTTGACCAATACCATGTAGGTCAAAATTTCGACCAACACAGGCATAACTTTAAAAAGAAAAAAAGATTTCACTCATTTCATTGTTTGGTTTTAACTTGGAGCACGCGAAGGAGCTGGAGCCTACAATTGTTTGAACTATTATTTGGTGAGAGTAAAAGGAGGACCACCTACCTGCGAAGGTTGTCACTGTGATTTGGTGTAAAAGGAGGACTGCCTGCCTGCAAGGGTTGCCACTGTGATTTGGTGTAAAAGGAGGATCGTCTGTAAGGATTTCCTTACTCTGCATTTGTCTGGCATTATTTTATTGGCTACCTACTTAGGGCCCATGAGAAATGTGCTAGGGCATCATGTATTTGGTATTTTTTGGCATGTTTTTTTATCATTGTTTATATACATTTGATTCAGAGATGAACTTGCAAAACCCTAAATTTCTGAATCACTACATCATGTTACACTGTAAATGTACTAGTGTTAGGTTTATGATTTTAAGGTTGGAAGAGGAAATATTGAAAACAAGATTGAGAAAACTATGTTTTTAACAATTTTTTTACTGGTATTTGTTTTATGCCGACTTCATGTGGATTGGAATGTCAAATCTAACTCCATAGGAAGTCTACCTGGAGTCATAGCTTTCAATTATGACCAGTCTAAGATCCTTTGGTGGAGAAATCTGAAAGAAATCATGTGACAGTCATCTATAGACCATTTTTGACATAAAACTAGGGCAGTCAAATTTCTACAGTTGGCTTTCTATGGACTCTTTTAGACCAGGTATGACTGTCTACACACTATGGCTTCAAAAGTGCTTAAAAAGACCCCAAATAAAAAAGAAACCATAGAATACTTGCACTCCCAAGACTCCAAACCTTCATAATATTTAATAATGTCTAAAAATGAACAAACCTCAAAGGAATAGGGCTCAGTCCACCGAGAACCCCAAAATCCCCAAATTTAGCACTTCTAAACCCTTAATCCAAGGGTTTCTTAAATCTCCTATCTCCGATCACTTCTAGGTCCAATGGGTAGTTGTTTCACCATTAGATGATCATTATAAGATGATCCAAATCATAATCTATGTTCCTCCTTCAGACCAAATGGCTACTGTTGTAGCATACCAAGCAAATTCATTAAGTTTCCTCTATAAATTATGTTGATCACCCAAACATTCTTCCTTCTCATTACATTAATGGATTAGGGAACTATAGTACATGTTAATAATTAGTCATTCCATGTGTTACAGTGGTCAGAGGTCATGGAATGACCATATTCAATTGGAAACTCAGAAAACTATCAAAGGAATGGTTGAAACTACTCTGCCAGTCAGAATTAATTGAGTAAAAATACAAATACATACCTCACAAATGCATAGATGTGGTCTAGGATCAATATCTAACTATTCCAAATGCATTGAAATGTAATACAATGACAAAATGAATCCAAAATCACTCTAAGAACACAAGGAAATTGCATTTGAAAGAAGTTTATTTATAAAAAAACTCAGTACAATCTGTACACCAGGCCTCTTTTGTCATACAATGAAACTTTGGCATATTTGATGGACTCCTAGAAACTACCCCAGCCAATCCCAATCAGTTGGATGGATTATTTTTCACTAAAACATAACAAAATCCAATTCTTTCCATTTTCTAATAACTGTTGCATTTCAAATTTTTGAATTTGCAACATTACAAATTTGGAGTTTTTGAAACTTTTAAAGATAATGAAGCCTTAAGACTTTGAAATGTGACCCAAATGAACTTATTAAGCATTATTAAAATCAAATCTAAACTATTATAAACTTGTAACACCAAATACCATCCTAGACTTTTATTTTGGTCCTAAGGCCTATTAGGCCTCTTAAGACTTATTACATATTTGCCATTTGCATTGCATAGAATGACCTTATAGGCCATTATAGGTGCCAATACATTCCAATTGATGCATTTAGATGTCATTAGGTGCATGGTTGTCATTATGGACTCCTAGTAGTCTTTGGATGTTCTAGGTGCCCCTGCACCATGTTCACCACCTTTGAAAGGATTCTTGTCCCAAGCATCAGTCCTGGCATTGGATGTCTGAGTCTAAACCTATACTTTAGGAATATGGTGCCTTGATAGTTGGTTCTTTCTGCTCACTAGGCATCCACATCTAGACATGGTTGTTTACTAGCTACCCTTCAATAGGACACTTGACTGTACCTATTTGAACATAGTTCAAATCCCAAAAGTCTGTCATGACCCATAATTGATATATATATATATATATATATATATATATATATATATATATATATATATATATATATATATATATAATGCAAAATATAATTTATATATGACCATGGTTAATTTCTTAACTAATTCCTTAGATAAATAAATATGTTGTTATTGAACAATTATATAAGTAATGTTAGTAATAATCAATACTAATAAATAGCCAAATAATGATTAATAAATAATGTTGTTAATAAGTTAATTAAGATTAGTAAATATTAACTGTATATCATATACATAATGAATATTCATTAATAGTAAGTATAATGTTTATTACTAGTAAATATATAAATAAAACAAATAATGTATTCATCACTACTCAATGCTAGTAAATATATTATCATTAACAATATTAACAAATATATAAATGAAACAAATATAACAATTCAAAACAAAGACAATTCAAACAACCAACATCATATAGTAATCGGCAAACATAAAGCAGCGACTAAACATAAACTAACAACTACTCATAAACTAGTGTCCGAACATAAACTAGTGACCAATATTTTTGAATGGTCATGTCTGCATAGATGAATCATCGATAAAGGAGATATAAATAGGCAGTGGTTACATTCAATAAAGCACTTAACAAGGAAGGGAGTATAAAAAGAAAGGAATCAAAGGGAAATAGAATTTATATTATTATTGATAAGTACTATATAAAAGCAAACAGATATGAAGTGATTTATTTATGGATACTATTGATTCCCAAAATATAGTTGATGAATATGGTATGATAAGGGATCAATATATGGTCTAGTGTGTTGGTTGTAGCATAAACAACAGTTTGTAAAAGTGAGTTAAAATAATAATAAGATCGGATATGAGTGTTAAAGATAACTAAATCTAATAAGATAAATGACTAATCCTATCATGGACATTACAATCCAAACCCTAATTGATAAATTTAAGATAAATTAAGGAAGGTCCCAATTGGGGACATTACAAAGTCTGCATTTCTAGGACTGTGCAACATTGTCCTATTCAATCCTTTATCCTTTTCTTCCCAAACCTGATTTGACCTTCCTCCTCTTCCCCTCATTGAAGAACCTCCTCTATTGTTGTTATTCTGTCCAAAAGCTCTTCCTCTTTCAAACTTCCATCATACATAGGGATATCTCCCCTCACCTTATGCTGCTCATTCTTCATAGCCTTGAATATCCTAATTGTCCTCTGCTCTTCAGGATCTTCCTCTCCTTCCCCTTCCTTATGGGTTTCTTCCTCTTCTTCACTATCAACACCTTCATTTGTTCCTCTTCTTTGATTGGATTCCTGTGCTTCAAGCATGGCCAAAAGTGCATTGTAAGATTCCTGCAACCTTGTGTTCTTCTCCTTCAACTCTTGGATCTCCCTAGCAATACCTACATTCCTTGGAGGCATTTTCAAAAACAATAGTCAAACTTCTTTAGCAAAGTGTTCCTCTATCCCTCTAAGGCACCATTTGTTTTAGATAATTTAATTTTAACTTTGGTTGTGTTAACAAAACTATGTTGACTTTATTTTGTAGTTGTTTAACATGAGAGTTTGTAGATTAATAGGAGTTCACCAATACTAGTGTGCCATAGTTGCCCATCTATAACTAGTGAGATGAACATAACTCATGTACCTCATGCTAGTGTGCTTGGATAGCTTGTATACACTATTTTTCATTAGACTAGACATTATCCAAATAGTGAGTATTTATATAAAGTGTTATAACACACAAGCGGTCCTCCTTTTACACTAATTAATAATAGTGACAACCCTCACAGGCGGTTAGATAATGTCTAGTCTAATCCAAGCACACTAGCATGAGGTACATGAGTCATGTTCATCTCACTAGATATAGATGGGCATTAATGCTCAATTGAATGATACGTTCCCATAAAAATGTGAAATCCTATTAATCTACAAACTCTCATGTTAAACAACTACAAAATAAAGTCAACATAGTTCCATTGTAACACTTAGTACATATAATTGAAGGTTATCATTTGGGCCCTACAATCTTCCCTTAAAGGAACAACTATATGCCTAGAAATGTTCCTACGTTACCACCAAGCAAAGATCATATTCTAAACTTTCAAATCAATACGTTGGTGTTTCGATTGTACCTACGGGACAGTGTACTCCAAAATTGCACAGAAATTAAGTGTACTCCAAATAGACTACCCTCTATAAAGAACCGACTAGAATCTATTAACCAACCTTCTAACTATCAAATCATTATGCTTTCAAATCAATTACCTATCGGCGTATCCCTTGCGAGGGAGAGAAGCCAAACACATAAAGAATATGCACATAAACACGATCGCTAAAAAACTTAAATGGAATACACCAAGAAGTACCAAATGATGAATGCTCAATTGTTGTAATGGAAATACAATATCATAACCATCCATTTCTAGAACTTGATTTTTCTATAGTCCTAATGATTTTTCTTATTTCTTGAACATTGTTGACATACTTAAATGGAATACACAATACCAAATGATGAATGCTCAATTGTTGTAATGGCAAAGCATCAGAACCGTCCATTTCTAGAACTTGATTTTCTAGTCGTAATGATTTTTCTATAATCGTAATGATTTTTCTAGAACTTGATTTTCTAGTCTTAATGATTTTTCTATAGTCCTAATAATTTTTCTATAGTCTTAATGATTTTTCTTTCGTCCAAATGTTTGTTGCTCTTGATAAATTAGGCCTTGAATTTGAATTTTTGTTCACTATTTTATTTTAGCTTGATATTTCATTCATTTTTCATATACACAGAGACTACACATGCTGATAAAAAATGATCTATTTGATTAAGGTTAACTATTCATGATTGTAAATAGTCAATATTTCTGATGGTACTCCTTGGTGTATTCCATTTTAAAATAATCATGTTTCTATGGCTATGATAAATGTCCCTTTGTGTTGAGAAAATTAGAGTTGAAAAAATGGTTGCAAACAAATCATCCTTCTTCCACCAACATTCTAGTCAATGTATAAGTAACGAGTCATTCCATTCAAGAAAGACCATGTCTAACAATATCAACCCAGACCAAAATAAGGAGTATGTAGAATTTAGTGATTGTATCTTCCATTAGAGCCACTTCATATGCACAAGTGATGAACATGCATATTTGCCTGAGCGCTATTGGGAGCTTACCCAACAACACATGTACTATTGTGAAATTCACCACAAATCTATTTGTTGTTGGGTCTAGCTCCCAGTATTGCTTGGTCAAATATGCATGTTTTTCACCTGTGCATATACCTTCTATGATCAAATCTTATATGCACAGGTGATGAACATTCAGATTTGCCTAAGCAGTACTTTGAGTAGTCCTCCAACACATGTACTATTGTGAAAATCATCACAAGTCCATTTGTTGGAGGAAATCTCATAGTATGCATGTTTGGAGGTCTGAAGGAAACAAGAGAACTTGAAGAGTCACGAGTCTTAAGATTGTACTTAATATAGCTAAACTTCATTCAACGGTACATTCAAACATGAAACAAACCATTCTTAAACCAAATTAAACTAGTAAACCAAAGGACATACTGATTATAAGTAAACTAGTAAACCAAAGGACACGCTTTTACTACTAAGTCTCTATTTGTTGGCATAAGCAGTACTGTGAGCTTTCCTTCCAACACATGTACTATTGTGAAAATCATCACAAGTCCATTTGTTGGAGGAAATCTCACAGTACACATGTTTGGAGGTCTGAAGGAAACAAGAGAATTTGAAGAGTCACGAGTCTTAAGATTGTGGTATATTTTGGCAAATGAAGAGTGGAAAGAAGATGACATTCCTAAGATCATGGATGGACATAATGTTGTAGACTTTATTGACCTAGATATCTTGCAGAGGCTTGAAGAACTAGAGAGGGAAGAAAAGCTTAGGATGGCAACTGAGGATGATGAGTATGATGAGATGGGGGAAGTGGAGTTAAATCCTTATGAAAAGGAAGCTCTGGCTGTAATTAGGAAGAAGAAGAAGATGCTTATTGTCGAACACAAATTGAAGAAGAGTACTGCAAAGAGCATGCCTACCGTACCAAGGAAGTTTGACAAGAACAAGGAATATGGATTAAATAGAATGGGAAGACATCTTTCTTGCCTAGGCTTGGATCCTTTGAAATTTGGTCTTTGTGGATAAAATATAAAGATCTGTCTAGTGATGCAAAATTAACTTCTTTAAGCCTTAACCTTATTGTTTCAAATATATCATTTGGGTACGTACAGAGGGTACATGAATTGGGGTACGCATAGTTCATTTATGAGATTTTTCTTGGGAAGCTAATTGTTCATCTGTCATCTACATTATTATGAAGCTAATTTCCAAAGGATCCAGGCCCAGGCTAGAAAGATGTCTTCCCAAACACAAAAACATGCACATAAACATGACAACTGAGAAACATAAATAAAGATTTCACAATAGCTGAGAAACATAATTGTAGGCATCATGGTCACAATTTTTTGGAGACAACATAATTGATTTGTATACCCAAGTGATGGAGAGAAACTTCTGCACCTCCAATTCCAAATTGAATACATTTTTTGGAGGACCTTATATTCATGAGCAACAGATGTAGTCAACTTGGAATCGGAGGTGCAGGAGTTGATCTCCATCATCTGGGTATACAACATAATTGATTTGTATACCCAGACGATGCAAAGCAACTACTACTCCTCTGGTTCTAGAGGAGTAGTGGTTGCTTTGCATCGTTTGGGTGTACCACTTAATTATTTTGTCTCCAAAAACTTGTGACCATGATGCCTACATTTATGTTTCTCAACTATTGTGGAGTTGGATCCTAATGAAAAGGAAGCTCTGGCTACAATTAGTAAGAAGAAGAAGATGCTTATCATCGAACACATATTGAAGAAGAGTACTGTAGAGAGCTGAGAAACATAAATGTAGATTTCACAATAGCTGACAAACATAATTGTAGGCATCATGGTCACATTTTTTTGGAGACAACATAATTGAGTTGTATACCCAGATGGAGTGCAACTTTTGCACCTCTGATTCCAAGTTGACACTAGGGGATGGAGAACAACTTGGAACCAGAGGTGCAGAAGTTTCTCTCCATTGTCTGGGTATACCACTCAATTACGTTGTCTCCAAAAAAATGTGACCATGACACCTACAATTATGTTTCTCAGCTATTGTGTCCCAAGACCCCTTATGACCCTTTACGACCATTTACGATCCCTAAGAATACATCTTAGAGGTCTTAAAATGTCGTAAAGGGTCATAAGAAGCTCCTAGGAGGGGCCAGATGAGCTTCCACCTTTACGTGGTTGGCCCTGCTAAGTAGAGAATGTTAAACTATTCTCGAAACAAAGAGAAGCTCAATAATTTAAGGTCTCAGTACAAGCACTAGAATTGAGTTTTTTGACATGGGCTGGGAAATTTTTGTATATCAACATTCGATAGAGTTTGGGGATTTTTTAGTATTTAAATACATTTTTGGGATGTATTTCAAAGTTTGGATATATAGTGAAAAAGATATTTCTGGCTTTCATTCTAAGAAGATCCAAAGTGATTTTGAGTCACAGAGGAAATGCCCTAATCCTTCAAAAAGTGATATTTCGACGAGTTCTGATCACTTGAGGGATAGAAAATTATCTGTTGATCACTTGATTTTCTTTTCAACTCAACAGATAATTTTTTGTCCCTCAAGTGATCATAACTCATCGAAATAGCACTTTTTGAAGGATTAGGGAATTTCCTTTGTGACTCAAAATCACTTTGGATCTTCTCAGAATGAAAAACATAAATATCTTTTTCATAGCCATTCTTCCCATATATCTGAACTCTGAAATACATCACATAGATGTATTTAAATACTAAAAAATCCCCAAACTCTACTGCATGTTGATATACAAAAATTTCCCAGCTCGTGCCAAAAAACTCAATTCTAGTGCTTGTACTACATGACTGGTGCCAAAACAGGGCTCTCCCAATCACTGACTGTGTCCCGCTGGCAACAAGCAATAGAACAAGTGTGGACACCTGAAGATAAATATCAAAATGAGTGTAGACTTCTCATTGTCATTGTCTGGCATGATTTGGCTTCATTTTGTGTAAGTATTCTCATATTGAATGCGTCAACCTCTCTTGGCCTAATGTGGATTATTTCATTGGTTTGTGTTTTTGAGTAGGTGAAGTGTTAAATCAGTTCCTATCTTCTATTCTTAATTCGTTCAAACTGCAGGAGGGCCTAGCAGATATACTCAACACAGAATTGATTGCTAGTCTGGGCAATTGAACATGCTAAGTCTTTGGCTTGAGAGAAAGAGTTGGGTAATGTTGTTTCTAGAGACCTGTGTAATTGTCCTCAGTGGCCTCTCTTTTTTTTAATAGGTTATTTTTATATATATGTAGTGTCCATGTTTTTTTTTTAATACAGATTCTTTTTGTGTATATGCTAGTGCTATGGAACCTAAATAAACAATTATAAATGTAATATATAATGTCTTCATTGAAGGAATTGATGTACCACATGTAAACCAAAATCCATGCTTAATGCCATTTTGTGCAAAATGAGTTTGTCTATTAGCATATCAGATTTTGTTACACCCTTCATGACTGTAATGTTTAAGTTAAGTATTGATGCAATTTTCTAAAGTAGCAAGTTCTGTTGTCATTGTTTTTTTTCTAGTGGTTATGAGGAGATCAAGAATTATCAAGGAAAGATATTGAAGTGGAAAGGAAAAGTTTCTGAGAGGTTACAAATATTGAGTCATCGATCAGGTATACTTTTTTTTTAAGTAATCGCTACAGAAATGATTAAGTTTTCCTGAATTTTTAAAACAAGTCATAATTATTCAGTATCATATTCTTAGCTGCAAGTTGCAAGTCTTCATACCATAAATTTTAGAGTTCAACTTTTACATGGACAAAGTTGTAGGTTATATTGAACCATCTGTTATCTTTTTTGACTCTTTAGTTGTCAGAAAGATTAAATTCACATCCTAGTTGTCATTGTGTTTGGGATATAAAGCTTTATTTAACTAAATTAATTCTTTTAATATTGAGATAAAAAATCTACAAATAAATCCTAGACTGGGGTCTGCATAGAAAACTATCATATGAAGAACTACTAAAATGGTGGTATCAAAGTTCCTTACAAGCAATCCACGTATCAAAATCTAGTTGTAGGATTGAAAAAAAAGACAAGATAAAAAAGTTCATAGGCCCATACAAGACACCCACCAAAATATAGACCATTAATTTATAGAACCCTTGCAAGATATCCCAAGGAATGACAGGTAGTAAAGAATAGATAGATAGAAAAAAGAACATAACCATATGTTGCCTCACCTATTTGAGGTAAGCCAAACTCGGTCCAATTCTCTTAACAATGGTACATATCCATCCAAGTGCAGCAACCTTCCAAGATTCACAGCGGTAAAGAGAATCCCCATATTTTATCAGCCTAACATAGTCTTTGGCCACTTTGGCAATGAAATTGCGAGCAATATTGGTCTGGCCAAGGGCCAACTTGCAATGATCTTTATCATATAAAATATTTACCAGATCTCCATAAAATGGATGCACATCATCTTGGAGGGGGAAATCGTCTTGGCAGATCTCCATAAAATGGATGCACACCATACCTATCAGTTGAACTAGAATTTCTTTGTTGTAGAATTGATTTAGTATAGAATATTTTCCAGCGATATTTTTTTTTAAAGAAAGGTTTTCATAGCATTATCTACCACTTGAGCAAAAGTTTCCATAGCTAAGTTTCCATAGCCGGAGCCAAATTGAATAGCATTAGCTATTTGTCAGCGGAAGGTCCCTGCTAGAACAGACACATTTGTCACTTCATTAAGATGACAATTGTGTACTAAGTTTCCTAACTATATAAGTCATCGTCATCTTTATTATTTGCTATAGCAAATACATCTGAAGCAGTAGCAGAAGTAGTAGCAGCAGATGCACCAGCAACAACAAATACATCACTGACACTTTTCGGGCATATTTCATTAACTCCTCAAAACGAGCAGCCTTTATTTCAGCTACCTCATCACTATCATCCTCATCCATTGCCTCGGGGTTCTCACTTCTTTTTATTTCATGTTCAATATCCTGTAAAATTATAGAGGAAAGAGAACATGACAAATTGAAATAATAAGATACAAGTTGAGGAAAATTGAATAAAAAAATGTAAAATTCTAACAAACCAGTTCAAAAAAAAATGATTAAGAAATTCATAACCAAATCTAGTTTGCAAAAGCCGCCGCAATTGAAACTCACCTTATCAACATTTTCTCTAATAGCATACTTGCAAGCCCGCTGACAAATCTCTATAATATCGGCTCCATTGAATCCTTGGGTATAACAGGCCAATGCCATTAGGTATAATTAAAATTATTTTCTAGGTTGTCATACCATCCATCTTCGTCAACAATTGGTTAAGGACTTTGTCTGCAGCACCACCAACATCCCCAACATTGCTTCCACGCTGCAAACATGCAAACCAGTTATGCATCATGAGTCAAAGCCTATCTCTCAAATAGTTTAAACAAAATGAAAAAACCCATAGTTTCACGTAGATAAGAGCAGATGGATTGCTAGAGCCCGCTGACAAATCTCTGTAATATCTCATCAATAAATATAATGGATGGGGCATTCTTCTCAGCCTCCTCAAAAGCCTTCCGGAGATTGCTTCCACTTTCTCTAGCCAACTTTGACATGATCTCAGGTCCATTGATACAAAAAAAGAAGGCACTGATTTCATTTGCCATTGCCCTAGCAATTAAAGTTTTCCCAGAACCAGGAGGCCCATAGAGAAGAATACCCTTTGGGGGCTTCACACCAATAGATTTGAAGAGTTGTGGGCATCTAAGAGGAAGCTCTACTAATTCATAGATCACCAGTTAGAATTAGTTGAACTAGAATTTCTTTGTTGTAGAATTGATTTAGTATAGAATATTTTCCAGTAGGAATTTTTTTTAAAAAGCAAGGTTTTCATAGCATTATCTACCACTTGAGAAAAAGTTTCCATAGCTAAATTTCCTTGCCACAGTTAATATTTCCCTAAAAACTTACAAGTTAGTAAGTCCTCAGCTAAAGGGATGATAAACTAAATAAAGTTTCAAACATATGAACAGATAAAACTCATACAAGAAAAAGTCGGAGCCAAATTGAATAGCATTGGCTATTTGTCAGCGGAAGGTCCCTGCTAGAATAGACACATTTGTCACTTCATTAAGATGACAATTGTGTTCTAAGTTTCCTAACTGTATAATTCATCATCATCTTTCTTATATGTTGTAGCAAATACATCTGAAGCACCAGCAGAAGCACCAGGAAATCAAAATTCAGAACCAAAGCCTCGAGATTGTTGTAGTGTTTGTGCAAAGGCTTGATACTTCTGAATATCAACATCACTAAAACTTCTTTGGGCATATTTCATTGACTCCTCAAAATGAGCAGCCTTTATTTCAGCTACCTCATCACTATCATCCTCATCCATTGCCTCGGGGTTTTCACTTCTTTTTCTTTCACATTCAATATCCTGTAAAAGTATAGAGGAAAGAGAACATGACAAATTGAAATAATAAGATACAAGCTAAGGAAAATTGAATAAAAAAATGTAAAATTCTAACAAACCAGTTAAAAAAAAACCATTAAGAAATTCATAATTACCAAATCTAGTTTACAAAAGCCACCACAATTGAAACTCACCTTCTCAATATTTTCTCTAATATCATACTTGCAAGCCCGCTAACAAATCTCTGTAATATTTCATCAATAAATATAATGGATGGGGCATTCTTCTCAGCCTCCTCAAAAGCCTTTTGGAGATTTCTTTCACTTTCTCCAGCCAACTTTGACATGATCTCAAGTCCATTAATATAGAAAAAGAAGGCATCGGTTTTATTTGCCACTACCCTAGCAATTAAGGTTTTCCCAGAACCAGGAGGCCCATAGAGAAGAATACCCTTTGGGGGCTTCACACCAATATATTTGAAGAGTTGTGGGTGTTTAAGAGGAAGCTCTAACAATTCATGGATCACCAGTTAGAGCCTATTTCTCAAATAGTTCAAACAAAATGAAAAAACCCATAGTTTCACGCAGAGCAGAGCAGATGGATTGCTAGAGCCCAAAGCAGTCTGGAAAATAGAACGAGTAGGGATCTGCTGGCAACAAGCAGTAGAATGAGTGTGGACACCTGAAGATAAATATCTAGACTAATCACCGATCAAGATGTCATTGGTGATTAGTTTGGATATTTATCTTCAAATTTTTTTTTCAACATTCCATATTTTGTCGAACTTTCGACTAACCATGGTCGAAATGTGGCATTGTGGGTTTGACATCCTGGTTGAAGCCGCCAAATATTTTGACCAATATTGGTTAAAATATTGTAATACCACAAAAATGGGCTATAAGTTCATTAACCTCCTACATCGACAAATCGAACAAAATCGACATCAAAGTCCTAACCTAAGGCACATCTAACATCATCGAATCATAATTGATTATCTTAAATTCTGCATCGGGGAATATTCCTAGTAATATTCCTAATTATCTTAATTATCTTTAATTTAATGATTATTTGGCGATAAATCACATTTATCCCAAGTTTGATTAATTGAATATTTTCATATTTAATTAATTAGATTTAATATTTGCCACTTAATTATGTAATTAAATTTAATTCTATCTATTATTAATTATATTATTTAATTTTGACGATAAAGCAAAATTTCTATCTTTAATTGATTAAATTCTTATTTAATTAATTAAAGCATGTTGTCATTATTTAATAATATAATTTTTAATAAAAGTTTGGTAAAATAGTTAATTAAACCATAAATTAATTATTTTATTTCAAAAATCAGTTGAGTTGAGGATAAATCACTTTATTTATTTATTTAATTCTTAATTATTATGCATATTCAAAAGAAACAGTTAAACTCCAAATCAGAAAATCAATGCAAGTTATTGACTTTTTGGAACTCAACATCTTTTTGGAGTTCAAAAAGCTGATCTAAACTTTAATTTGAGTTAAAAAGCTATTTTTGCATGTTTTTGCATGATTTTGAGAATTAACTATCTTTCATGATCAGATAACTCAAAAATCAAGATGAGTTAATTTGAGTGATTTATGGCTTTTCCCATGCACCTCCAAAGCCCTAGATTTCTATAAATTAAGGCTTTAGCTCTTCACAAATCATCTCATATTTTGCACAATCACGCTGGAGAATTGGAATTGAAGAATCAAAGCTCTTGTGAATCGACATCTTTGTGAGATCAATCTTATTTTTGCATTCATATTTCATATCATTGTTAGATTAGCATAGCATATCAGTTTTCATATAGATTAATTTCATATCAGTTTTTCATTCATTCTTATTGCATAGAAAAATACCAAAAAAATAGCTTAATTGCATTCATATTTCATATCTAGATCAATTGCATTCAAATCCTTCATTTAGGTGTCGTCTAGGTCACTGATCTCGATTACAATCTGAGAACATTAATCTCGCACCTACTAGAAGGCAGTAAATCGCTTGGTTAGATAGCTTTCAATTTTGCATGATTTTGATTATAGCTAACCTCTAATGTTTTACTGAGTGTTGTGTCTACAGATCAGGTACAATTTTCACACACACTTTTCTGGCACCCACCGTGGGGCAACCCACCTTTGCATGCTGGTTTTGATTTTTTTGGGAGCTAAAACCCCAAAGTTTCAAAGATTTAATTTTATCTCCCAAACAGCTTGGAATTTTGGTCTGAAATTTTTTTTGCAAGTTGGTGACATGTCAGGGAAGCTACAGTAAAAAATTTAGAATTTTTTGAGATGTTTTAAATTTTTAATAATTTTTTCTTGAAATTATGGAAAAAATTAATATCTGACCCAAATCAGCATATTTTTCAGAAATTTTTATATTTTCGGAAAGCTCTTTAAATTTTACAGGGGGTCCATTCTTTGTGTTTTAAATTTGGACATGATATCATAGCTCAAATAGTCAATTTACAAAAACTAGTCTGTTTTGATAAAATGGGTCTCTAGGGCACAAATGAAGAGATTTTTCTAAAATTTTTGCATTTTTGGAAAGCTCTCTATTTTTTAGTAGGGGTCTCTATTGTTAATTTCTATTTTTGTGGCCAAAATCATATCAAAAAAATTAGATCTTGTTGACTAGGTCAAATACAGTGCAAAAAACTTAAAATTTTGTGATGGGTATGCACTTATTTTTCATATGATTCAATGCATGATATGAGTTGTCATTTGGATTAATTTTTAGTTATTATTGCTCCTAAAAATTGATTTTAAGATCTAACCCTAGGGTTTTCATAAGTTGAATATACCTTGCATATCTTGTTTGCTTGTTGGCTTGTTGGAGAGTTTGTAGCTTGCTTGCATAGGAAAAGCTCAACAAAAATTGCTAAAAATCAAGTAAAATCTACTAAGCGCGTTGCGAGGATCCCAGGTATTCTCCTTCATCTAATAATATTTTGATTTGGGACTTAAAATAAATCTCTTATGTGTCAAGCTTGTGTGCATCTTTTCATGCTTTTGATCTATTTCTACACACTTGCATAATTGATACTAGGTTGTGAACCCTTAAGGATTCATTAAGTAGTCTTAGAATACTTGTGATTGATCTTGATTGCTATCTTGGGTTATTGGACTTGCTAATCCGTCGGCCCCTCATTTCTGCCCCGTGGTTGCAATCTCAGCGCCATAAAGGGGAGGGGTCAACAGGACAGAAGCGTTAAGTGTTCCACTTGGCAACCCTTTTGTGCTTTTAGGAACTCACTTATTTTCTAAGTTGGGGACTCATTTTCAGCTTGTGTGAGGTGTTAAGTGTTCCACCTTGTGGACTCATCTCATATTCTCTTTATGCGTTAAGTGTTCCTCTTTCTACTTTTTGGGTACTTTTGGTAGATTTACTTTCGGGAATATATCTGTTCTCACATAGTAATTAGGCCCTATGAACACTATTCGTGATTCTTGAAAGATTGGATTCCAGTGAAATCCTTCTTGATGACAGAATCCTTGTAGGTAGGGAGGATACTTAGTGTGTTTCACATTCAACTTGGTTAGTGCATCTTCTCTTATTGATCGACACATTCTCTCTTCGGAGAGGTTGATAGATCACGTAGGGTTGATATCACAAGCTTTGGTGAATCAAAATTGGTTAGTGTGTCTTCTCTTATTGATTGATACATTCTCTCCCCGGAGAGGTTGATAGATCACGTGGAGTTGATATCACAGACCTTGGTGGAACAAAACTTTATCTTAGCGTGTCGAATTAATCTGCTTGCTTTGTTTGGGTTAAAAGTGAAGAGGTGTCAAAACCTTGAATCTGGAGCCAAGTCCCCTTGTGGTATAAATCTATGAGTCACCTTTAGAGAGGGTTAACTGTAGCGGACAATCCCTTCATAGGGCAAACTGCGTTGACGGAACCTCAAGCGGTAATAGCCATTTTCACCATGGTAGTGACAGCCGCTATATAAATGTCCTTGTGGAAGAAATCTCCACGGGTATGGTTCATTGTTGGGTTGTCAGATCTCCCTAGCAGCTCTTGAAGATTAAGTTCTCAGACTGTGTCAAAACCCTGGTGTGCCGAGATTGGAGTTCACCCCTTTGAATCATAAAAGTTGTAGAGTCAAACCATTACTAAAAACCCTAGAGAGGCCAATTTTTCATTCTCAGGTATATGTGTGTTATTGCAAAACTTTTCAGAACATACACAATTAGTACTCTCAAGGATTAGCACAATTTGGTCACTTGATTGTTCATGCACAAGGTTGCTTTTGCCCTTGTTCATTGTTTTCAGACGTGCTTGGAATCACTTGCTTGCTATTCTATGTGCTTGTTTATCTACTTGGCTATTAAAAATGATCAAATCTGGTATAACCTTCAAAATCTGGACAGTACAATTGGCAAACAATCCAAAACTAAAGACCTTAAATTTTGCAAAAATTGACATAAAATCTTTTCTGGAGTCAAGAGTCATTTCAGGAAGTCAAAAGTCATACGACTTTTTGTCAAATGTCATTTCAGTATCGCCCATCTGTCGTATGATTGAGAACCCAATGTCGTACGAGTTTTCAAACCAACAAATCCAAGGAAGTCAAAAACCTGTTAGAAACTATTGTACGAGTTTAGCAACTGTCATTTCATAGACTACCTAGTGTCGTATGAGTCTGCAGAGTGTCGTTTGGAAAAATTTGAGAGAGTTGTCAGAAATTGTCAAATTGCAAGATATCCAATGTTTCTAGCCTAGTTCCAGAATCTGTCAAAAATATCATTGTGTCAAGAACAAATCAGTAGCTATTGAAAATCAGTACACATGTCTCAAAGAATCAGTACACATGAGGAAGAAATTCTGATTGCCGCTATGATGAAGCAGCTGCAAGCTATGCAAGTCTAGCTTGACAAACTTGAGAAAGAAAAGGAACCTCTATACTCTTTTCCATTTGATAAAGACTTTACATGTCACCATGCCCCCGAAAAAAATTTGAGCAATATGATACCTCTTCCACAGAGAGTGACACAACCAGCTTTGGAGACTATGATGACTATGATGACAGACAATGTAATGAAACCTATGACACCTCTGTTCCTAAGAGTCCTCCTCGTCGTCCATTCGTGCTTACTACAAATGGGCCGTCACATTGGATAGATCGTGAGGGTGATCCATATGATTCTGATTATGAAAGAGACTTTGATGATTTCTATGCACAATACCTAGATGATCCATCTATTTCACTTGAGGAAGAGAAAGTTTACCACGCTGATTATAAACATGCATACTATAAGGATCTCTCCTCTAAGAACTCTCAGGCTGAAAATAAAGATTACACTCTCAAGCAAGATCATGTTAATGTTGGACCTTTGTCTTGTGATGGTTCCCTTCCATCCCCTACTTCCTCCAATACCCGTACATTTCTTAAAGCTTCCAAGTCTTTCAAATCTTTCACAGAACCTTCATCTGACACAAGCCCTGATACTTTTCATGTGGTTCCCTATAGTTATCCCCCAGGGCTACCTCTTAAAGAAACTCAAGCTAACCTTCACTTGGCTGCAAAGACTTTCAATAATGATAAATCTAAAGAGCCTAAGCCTTCATATGCTATAATCCCTACTTTAGCTATTCCTCCACCCTCTCTTCCAAAGTCATCCATACAATCCCAACATGCTTCCTTTTCCTTAGAAGTGGCTCCATGTCAAGAGGATTCCAAAAATGATGAAGAAAATAACATAAAGAAATATCAAGATCAAGAACCCTCCATTTCATCCACTCCTTTTCCCGATGTCTCTTATCCACTTCATGGTTCTTTTGATCCTATACACCCTTTTTCATGCACTCCACCATGTCTTAAGTCTTCGCCTAAGCAAGATCAAGCTACTACTTACACTATTGAGCTTATTGACAATCAAAATAACCTTACTACACTTGTGCTTTCCAAGGATGATACTTCCATTAAGGTTGGTAAAAATGGTGTTCCTTCCAATGTTAAGCCTATTGAAAAACAAGAGAAAAATTATGCGCTTATGCTATCCGAAGATCCTTGTCAAGATCAAAGTCTTTCATCTTCTTGTTCTACCACTCCATGTTCACTTCCACTTTCTACTCTTCCTAAGTCTTCGCAAGCTTTGAATGATCCTATCAAAGAAAATGCTCTTATTCAAGATGACCATGATTTTATTGAAAATTCTAATGCTCACTCTAAAGATGCTGATATCCTTGGTTGTCATATAGATGATGATGAACTTATTGATTATCCTTTTGCATCTTCCACTTCCATCCTTGGACCTCTTCCACCACTACAAAGATCTTCACGCCTTCCTTCCATCTTGGATCCTTATGTCCCTTCACTTTCCCCTCCTAACTTTCCTAATTCACCATCCATTTTGGGCCCTTACATCCCTCCATCTCCCATCTTTCCTCAAGATCAACATAGATGCATACCCTTGAATCCTTTTCATCCACCCACCCATCTAAACCAGTCATATCCTCCTTCTTCCACAAGTCCTAAGTCTTTTGGAAGTAACTTGAATGTTCAATACAAGAAAAAGAAGCAATGTAAGAATCTATTAAAAAAAGATCACCGTGTCTCCTCTAATCGACACGGAGGCATAAAGTCAAAAGAGATATCTAAGAAAAAAACTACAAGACAAGTATGGGTTCCAAAATCCATCATTAAAGATATTCTTTCCAAATTACCAAAAAGAAATGAAAAGCCTATGGCTATATGGATTCCAAAGTCTCTTTTGAAAGAGTCTGGTGTTGAGCAAAAAGTTAAGTTGACATTCAAGCTTCCAAAGACTTCCACTTCATCTTCTTCCAAAAGCATGCCTCCATTCCATGCGCCTAAACCACAACCTCTGCTATCCATTCGCCATATTCCTTCATGTATTCCCTCATTCACATTTCCTCCACCCTCTCGCCACCCTTCAAGGTATGTGTTGATGTTGAGCTTGCCTTCCTTTCCACCTACCCTTTTACAATCCTTCCATGCATTATCCTTCTACCTTCTATCATTTTTTCTCATTTGCCTATTCCTCCTATCTTCCAACCTCACTCGCTTTACATAAAACCTTATCCTCCATTTTTCTCTTCCATCTCCCTTTCCCTATCAGCATCTTTGAGCATATCATTTTTATTCCTTGGCATATCATGGTTTATCCTTTCAAGGAGCATTATCTAAAAAGCTTGCCTTCTTCCAAAAAGATATGAAAAAAAATAAAAAAATAAAAAAATTGAAAATGTGCCTTGGTGAAAACCTGGAAACAGGCACCTTGGTAGCAAAAGTAAAGAGAAAATTTTTTTCATCCTAAGGTGAAAACCACTCCCTTGTGGTGCCTTGGATAAGTACCATGAAGAAAACCTGGCAATTAGGCATCATGCGTAGTTCTTCTACATATTTCATCCATTTCATCTTCTCTCTTTGATCTTGACAATGTTGATTTATACACGAATATTTGGCTATTTTGTGAGCTATCTTACGGTGATCTTGCTTTCATTCCTTCCATGTTTAGCCTTCATATCCATCTTCCTCCATTCATTTTTGCCTATCGCTATCCTTTTCCCCTTTGGTCTTGATCTAATAAAAAAAGAAAAAAAAGAGTAAAACACGATGCTATGAAGCCTCTTGACATGTCTACTCCTTTGGACTGCATCCTTTCCTGCTTTGGCATTACGCTTTTGTGACTTATCCTATGCTAGCCTTTCCCTACTTATCCAAATATGCTTTACATGATGATTTTTCCCTAGCTTGAGTATTCTTGAGGAGTTTTCCCTTGAGGATTTCTTCCCTTCATTCTCCTTCATTCTCTTGTCTTCCATCTCTTCCACCAGCTTGCTAATCCCTCTTGTTCTCCACCTTGCTAGACATTGAGACTGCATGATATGATCTTGCTTGGGAGTTTGCAAATGGAAAAAGATGCTATCAAGTATACCAAGTATCAGAATAATTATCAGAACAAGTATCAGAACCAGTATCAGAACAATTATCAGAACAAGTATCACAACCAGTATCAAAACAAGTATCACAACCAGTATCAAAACAAACATCAGAACCAGTATCAGAAAAATTATCAGAATCAGTATCAGAATCAATATTAGAACCAGTATCAGAACAATTATCAAAATCAGTATCAGAACTAGTATCAGAACAATTATCAGAATTAGTATCAGAATCAGTATCAGAACCAGTATCAGAACCAGTATCGGAACAAGTATCAGAATGGGCCTATAGAACTAGTATCAGAATGCCTACAGGGGCTACACCTTTCGCTTTAGTTTATGGGTCTGAAGCGGTACTACCTATTGAGGTTGAAATCCCATCACTCAGAATCAGAATGCATGGACTTGTCACTGATGAAGACTACAGAGTGTCTAGGTTACAAGAACTAGAATTACTAGATGAGCGCAGGCAAGTAGCGTATGATCATCTCAGAGTATATCAGAAAAGAATGTCTAGAGGCTACAACAAGAAAGTCAGACATAGAGAATTTCAGGTTGGCGATCTAGTGTTGAGAGAAAATCCTAAAAATCAATCACATCGAGAACGCAAGGGGAAGTTCGAACCCAATTGGCTAGGTCCCTTTGTAATCACTGCTACTTTTGGCTCTGGTGCTTATCAACTCTCAATGACTAAAGGAGAATAGCTCCAAGAACCAATCAACGTTCTCCATCTAAAGAAATTTTATGCCTAAGGCATTCAGTGCTTGGTAAAATGTCCTAAAAAAAATCCTAAAAATCGAAAAAAGTCCTGAAAAAAAAAAACATCTTGGTGAAAACCTAGCAATAGGCACCTTGATGATTCACAAAAAAATAAAAAAAAATAAAAAAAAATCAAAAGTACAAAAAAATTGAAAAAATGAAAAATACAAAAAAATGAGAAAAAGAAAAAGTGCCTTGGTGAAAACCTGGAAACAGGCGCCTTGGTAGCAAAAATAGAATCTCTGCCAAGATGGTGAAAACCCGGCAAACGGGTGCCACTTGTTCCAAATGCTCCATCTATCAGCACAATCTTGGTCTTTCCCAACTTTCAGTCTTGCTTTAGTTTGTACATATCTCCCGGTTTGTTTCAACATTTCCAATTTTCAATAAGTCGGTCTGTACACCAACCAGCTCAAGCGTCTGTATCCTATCAATGTTTAACACTTGGGGGCAATCAATGTCATATCCTATGGTCTCCCATGTATCTTAGACATTTCATATCTAGCCAGAGTCTTTTGAAGCTTCATGTGAGTCAATCAGTTAGTCTTGTCTCCAGAAAGGATTTTGCATCTATAACAACGCAATCAAACTGAAAACTGAAAACAATCTGTGCTTCATGCTTTTATCTCCTTGTATGCTTACTGATTCACATTGAGATTTTTGCATATTGTGTCCCTTCGAGCTCTTCGATGATGTCTTTTATAGGATTTAGAGAGTGATGACTGGGGGCATAATCTTTTCTTTGTCTTCTGCTTGTATGTGAAAATCTAACAGCTTTGGAAATTCTAGATTGAAATGGTGTCCGACTGTAAGAGCTTCTATCTTGAATTGGATGGCCATGCGTACCTTGACCATTGATACCCAAAAAAAATTCAAGGACGTTTGATCTAACTATTATCTTTTTGAAGTAAATTCTTTCTCCTACTGTGAAACGCACTCTTGCCTAAGGAGGTGAACGATAAAGGGTCACTACGGGTAATTCACACTGGATTTAGAATGATCTTTTGATTGTTTGATGTGTTTGCAATGCAAGGTGTACTCAGGTCATCACGACGTTTATGTTTTGATGCTTATACAAATTGCTATATCAAAATGGACATGATATTCAGGTCATCCTAGCGTTTATGCTTTGATGCTTATATTTAATCTGACATTCCGAAAACAAAATCAATATTCATATGTCCATGGTTGCCTAGCCAGGGGATGTTGTATTGGTTTTTGAGCGTTACAAATCAATATTCATATGTCTATGGTTTCGTAGCTAATGGGCATTGTATTGATTTATCCAGTTACCTAAAAGTTCAATGATGATAACAAATCGACATATGATCAGTGACTAGGTCCTAGGTCTTAGGTTGCATTTCATTTTGCATGTCTCTTTGCATGTTTGCATGTTTGCATGATCTCACAATGATTAAACAAACTTCAATGCTTAAATGATTCTTCAAATCGCATCTTCAAGTCTAACAAGAACTGCATCTCACACGAAGGTTCCTCCAATGAAATAGCAAGTAGAATTCTTTTTCGGGATCAAAATTCAAATCTGAGATCATTCATATTATTCACTGCTTGCATAATCGACCTTTAATCATCACAGAAATCTAGTATTCAACTCAACTGATTAGCTTTCATCAAACTATCAAAATTTCAACTTGGTCAACCATGGTCAACTCATGGTCAAACCTAGTCAAACTTGGTCTTTTGGGACCTTCCAACGATGCAGAATGTGTTCTTGAATGTGTTTCACCACACTTCTCAAATCAATTAACATGCTTCTAAACTATAACGCTGACTTTTCTTGTCAGATTTCAATTTTAATCCCGAAGGGGGCATGGTATTGCACATCATTCAAAGTCTGTAAATCAAATTCTATCGATCAAATCTATCAATATCTTTCATCAGTGATCAAGACAACAATCACGTCTAGTCACTGATTCATCAAAAGTCCTCATCGCTCGGGGAAAATCTATCATCACTTGGGGCATATCAGATTCATCGATCCATATCAATCTGGTATTCTCCTAATCTTGTAAACTGTATTAGTTTTTGCAACCATCAGATCATAGTGTTCTTTCCTTGGTTCTTCGGCAACTGAAAGATTCGGATGTGATACCTGCTAGTTCTGCTAAGACAATCGAGTCTAGAATGGGTCACTCACTTCTTATCAATCCTAAGGTTCAGAATCAAGTGTTTTGACACTTTTTCACAATCATAGGTTTATTTTCTGCTACAGTGAACATTATCTCTGGTCATTCAGGACCTCCTATCTCAATATCTCTCAATTGGTTTCTATCTTGAGATCAGTTTATCTTTTGAATTAGTTTCATATCTCTATCAAACACAGACTATCTTTGAACCACTGTGCTTCGCACAGTAATTCAAAGAGGGGCAAAATGTAATACCCCAAAAATGGGCTATAAGTTCATTAACCTCCTACATCGACAAATCGAACAAAATCGACATCAAAGTCCTAACCTAAGGCACATCTAACATCATCGAATCATAATTGATTATCTTAAATTCTGCATCGGGGAATATTCCTAGTAATATTCCTAATTATCTTAATTATCTTTAATTTAATGATTATTTGGCGATAAATCACATTTATCCTAAGTTTGATTAATTGAATATTTTCATATTTAATTAATTAGATTTAATATTTGCCACTTAATTGTGTAATTAAATTTAATTCTATCTATTATTAATTGTATTATTTAATTTTGACGATAAATCAAAATTCCTATCTTTAATTGATTAAATTCTTATTTAATTAATTAAAGCATGTTGTCATTATTTAATAATATAATTTTTAATAAAAGTTTGGCAAAATAGTTAATTAACCCATAAATTAATTATTTTATTTCAAAAATCAGTTGAGTTGAGGATAAATCACTTTATTTATTTATTTAATTCTTAATTATTATGCATATTCAAAAGAAACAGTTAAACTCCAAATCAGAAAATCAATGCAAGTTATTGACTTTTTGGAACTCAACATCCTTTTGGAGTTCAAAAAGCTGATCTAAACTCTAATTTGAGTTAAAAAGCTATTTTTGCATATTTTTGCATGATTTTGAGAATTAACTATCTTTCATGATCAGATAACTCAAAAATCAAGATGAGTTAATTTGAGTGATTTATGGCTTTTCCCATGCACCTCCAAAGCCCTAGATTTCTATAAATTAAGGCTTTAGCTCTTCACAAATCATCTCATATTTTGCACAATCACGCTGGAGAATTGGAATTGAAGAATCAAAGCTCTTGCGAATCGACATCTTTGTGAGATCAATCTTATTTTTGCATTCATATTTCATATCATTGTTAGATTAGCATAGCATATCAGTTTTCATATAGATTAATTTCATATCATTTTTTCATTCATTCTTATTGCATAGAAAAATACCAAAAAAATAGCTTAATTGCATTCATATTTCATATCTAGATCAATTGCATTCAAATCCTTCATTTAGGTGTCGTCTAGGTCACTGATCTCGATTACAATATGAGAACATTAATCTCTCACCTACTAGAAGGCAGTAAATCGCTTGGTTAGATAGCTTTCAATTTTGCACGATTTTGATTATAGCTAACCTCTAATGTTTTACTGAGTGTTGTGTCTACAGATCAGGTACAATTTTCACACACACAAATATGACCATCATGATTTTGGCATCCTGGTCAGAGTTGCCAAATATTTTGACCAATATTGGTCTAATGTGTGATGAACTTTGGTCGAAATACGATCGTCAATAGTTTGGCATCATGGTCGAAGTGGCTAAATATTTCAACCTGAATTGGTTGAATGTTCGACCAATATACCACCACTTTCTAATGTTGTTTTCAGCTAAGATTGGCCTCATTTTTTACCAAGATTG
This sequence comes from Chamaecyparis obtusa, assembly GCA_027943335.1. Taxonomy (NCBI): domain Eukaryota; kingdom Viridiplantae; phylum Streptophyta; class Pinopsida; order Cupressales; family Cupressaceae; genus Chamaecyparis; species Chamaecyparis obtusa. The sequence goes on from BSBK01004848.1 coordinate 368,199, forward strand.
ACGTCTAATATTCTATGATTAAAGAGACATGTCGATATTTCGACGACAAAAATAGTGACCAAACGGTTGGTCAAGGATTTGACCCATTTGGGTAGAACATTCAACCAATACTCCATAAAAAAATGGTGCAAAATGTACTAGTGGGCCAAACCCTAAGCAACACATGTTGAGAGAAGAATAAAAGAAACATGAGAGCCCAAAAAAGCAAAAAAGGGAAACAAAAAGAAAAAGACCCAAATGCAATCATGATACAACAAGCCCCAGACAAAAGACACATGTAGCCATGAAAACCAAAGGATGACACACAAGAAATGACAACCTGCAAGAGGCATGAAGAATGAAGTGGAGCCCACTTACAAACTTCTCTCTCCTTTAAGGAATTTTCTTGTAAGCATAACCTAGGTATTTCAACATGTGCCAAATGAACTTAGCTCCCATAACATCATTTATGATTCTCTAATTCCTCAATCTAACCCTCTACATCCTTTGGTTTACAAATATTCTCCCAAGCCAATAGAGGAATTTTGTTCTACTCAAGGTTGTCATTCTATAAAAAAACCCTAATTCTTTGTTTGATCATTTGAACCACTTTCCCTGGAATTTTTAAGCACATCATTGAAAAGAGAGGTATAGTCAAGATAATTGTTTTGAGCATTAAAATTTAGTTTGGTTTTGTTGACCACTTTCTTTTCCAACCTTCCATTTTATTAAAGTGGCCATCTATAAGCCCATTCCAAAGTGATGATTTACATGCCCCTTCAAATAATGGAATACCCAAGAATTTACCTGGAAAGGACCTTGGTCACACATTAAAAACCTTCAATATTTCTCTTTGAATATCATGTTCAAGGTTGAAAAAAAAACTTTTGATTTCCTCTGATTAATATTTTGTCTAGAAACCTTCTTGTGCTTGTCTAAGACCCTTTGCATGACTCTCACCTCCCCCTAAGAAGCATCCCCCATCAGTGATGTGTCATCTAAAAATTGTAGATGAGATGCTAGAACCAACCCTTATGCAACCGTAACTCCCTTCTATTATCCTCATACTTTGCATCTTGATATTAGTCTACCTAAAACTTCCACCATTAAAATGAATAGAAAAGGAGAGACTGGGTCTCCTTGCCTAAGTCCAAGTAAGGTTTCAAATAAACCTTGTGGGATACCATTCACTAATATGGACACCTAAGGAACCCCTATCATGCCTTTAATCCATGCAACCCATGTATCAATGAATCCAAACCTCTCAAGAAGTTTGTACAAGAATGCTCTATCCACCCTATCACAGGCTTTCCTTATATCCAATATCATAAACATCTTTCACCAATTAGCCAATTTGATTGAATGTATAGCCTCATGAGATATCATAATTCCTTCTATAAATTTATTTGTTTGGAGTGAAACCACTTTTCTTTTGAAATTAGAGCACCCAAAACCTTCTTAAGCCTATTTGTTGTCACCTTTAAAATTACTTTATAGATCACATTGCACAAGGAAACATGCCAAAAATCCTCAAATGAATCTATCACTTCCTTCTTTGAAATGAGAGAGATCAAGGTATTATTGAAGTCTCTCAAGATAAATCCCTTTTTCCTTGTTTCTTCCACCACTTCCCACATTTCTCATTTAACCACATCCCAGAATTTCTAGAAAAACATAGCCTAAAATCCATCCAACCTAGACGATTTGTCTCCTAAAGCAAACAAGAATTATTTAACCTCCTTCAACTTAAAAGGTTCCATCAAAGCTTAATTATCTAAATCATATACTAATTTTTAAATAACAATTAAGATCTCATCATAGTCTTCAGACAAGCCAAAACCTTCACATGACCATAAAGAGAGAAAGGAAGATACAACCTCCCTATTTATATCTACTATTGCAAAAACTCTTTGCCCCGATGTATTCAAAATTGATGAAATCCTATTGAAAGATCTTCTTGTTTTGATTGAACTGTGAATTTTTTTTGTATCATGGTCTCCTTCCTTCAACCAGTTCTCCCTTGACTTATGTTGCCAATATGTTTCTTCTATCACTAAGTCTTAGCATATTAGGTACAAAGCTCCCTTTCAGAGAGGAAGCCCACCTAATCCATACCTTCTCTAATCACTTTATTATTCAGTGCTTCTAGTTGTTTAATAACCCTTTTTTCTATGAATATATATGGGTAAGAGTACAAAATTGTGTAGCACTTTAGGCCAAAAGAGAGGATTCAGCCATAACAAATCTGGCCGAACCTGTTTTAGCCTTAAGGGTTCCGATTGAATTCAAGTAGCGGTGAAGTGGTTGCCACATGGAAAAGGATGTTTGTCCGAAATGGATTTGACCAAAATTGGTCTGGTCGAAACCCCCGATTATATAAACTGTCAACGAGCCTTTAGCCCCTCATTGCACCGATAGTTTTGGAGTTAGTGGGTGAGGGGCTAAGACAATTCAACTGAAATTTTGAGGTAGGTATTTATTTATTTATTTTAATTATATTTTTTCATGTTTTTAATAGTTTTTCATAGTACACATACATACCCTAACCCTAAATACATACATACAAATCCTAAACCCTAAACACATACATGTACATGTGTACACAAATACATACATACATACATACATATACACAAACACATACATACATATACACACATGCACTTACACAAACACACACATACATGTGTATACACATACACATGTATACATACATAGATGCATGTATTATACACATACACATACACATACATACATACACATACATGTTTGTACATATGTATGTATGTACATGTAACATGTATGTTTTTTCTTAAGGTATGGACGTGTATGTATATGGGTACACATGTATGTGTATGTGTATGTGTATGTGTTTATGTATGTATGTGTGTACGTGTTTGTGTATATGTGTATGTATATATGTGTCTATGTGTTTGTGTGTGTATTGTATATTTTTATATATATGTATGTGTCTATGTGTTTAAGCATGTGTATGTATAGGTCCTCCTTGTATCAAACACAAACCAAAAATTAAAACTTGACAAACCTCTAGATTAGAATGACATATGTCTTGGGACTTTAATGATACGTGAGTCCCCTATTATTTAGTGTAGCTAGATGGATCAATTGGAAAATGTACTCACGAGTGGATGATAAAATGAATAGTTATCTTAATTTTTTATTATGTGCAATGTGTGTGTATGCTTTAAAATGTCATTCCTATTAAAGTATCATGTTTAGGTGCTTTTAAAATTCTTTCTCATAATTTTGAATAATACATGTAGATCATATGTTGTAGATGTTTCCAATCTCAATTAATTTAGTGCTAATTAAATAATCCATTTTTTCTTTTAACTTATACCTTAAATCTTTGTTCCTTAGGCATCTATGATTAGGTTATAAAACATGTGAAACAAATGTGTATGTATATATATGTGTGTATGTGTTTATGCATGTGTATGTCTATCTATATGTATAGGTCCTCCTAAACTAATATGTCATAACATTCATCTCCAAAAAAACCATAACGTTGATCAACAATTTCCATGGTTAACATCAATGAAACCAAAATAGTCTTTAACAATATTAGCATCAATTATTAGGTTATAAAATATGTGGTTTGCAAATGTGTATGTATATTTACATGTGTGTATGTGTCTATGCATGTGTATTTCTATGTATGTATAGATCCTTCTAAACTAATATAGGTCATCCTAAACTAATATATAGGTCCTCACAAACTAAGTTATAGGTCCTCCTAAACTAATATGTCATAGCATTCATCTTTGAAAAATTAATAATCCATGTTTTCATATGTATATATGTATGTGCACGTATGTGTATGTGCATGTGTATGTATCTAGGTCCTCCTAAACTAATATGTCATAGCGTTCATTTCCCAAAAATCATAATTTAACTTATACCTTAAATTTTCGTTCCTTAGGAATCTATGATTAGGTTATAAAATATGCATAAAATAAATGTGTATGTATATGTATGTGTGTATGTGTATGTATAGGTCCTCCTAAACTAATATAAGTCCTCCTTGCATCAAAGACAAACCAAACATCAAAACTTGACAAACCTCAAGATTAGACTAACATATATGTCTTGGATCTTGAATGATACATGAGTCCCCTATTGTTTAGTGTAGCTAGATGGATCAATTGGAAAACATGTATTTATGAGTGGATGATAAAGTGAATATGTTATCATAAATTTTTATTATGAAATGTGTGTATATGCTTAAATGTCAATCCTATTAAAGTAGATAATGTTTAGATGTTTTTAAAGTTCTTTCACACAATCTTAGATGTTACATGTAGATCATATGTTATAGATGTTTCCAATGCTAGATGTTTTGGATATTTCCAATACTATGTATATAGTTAGGTCTAGATATATGAACTTTGTTTTAAATTGTATAATGTATGCATGTGCAGATACTGTTAGATTAATAAAGTGTTTACTCATTAATTAAATCATGTTGATTTAATTATTAAGTCACCTATTATCTCTTTCTACTTAAGCTAAACTTTAGGCATATAGTAATTAATTGCTTTATAATTATTATTGTGCAACCTAGGTTTTACCTTTTTAGGTTTTCAAATCTCCTTTTATAAGGATTGATCTCCTTTATTTTCATAACATACATTCATTTTATTGAATTGCAACTTTTGTTTTTGCACATTAAGAATGTCTCCTCTTTCATGGATCTATGCATTCAGGACTCCATAGCTTCTTGCTTCTTCTCTCTCTTTCTATGATAGGTGTTTGCATGCAGGTGTTCTTGGGGGTTGTGGGTTGTTTATTCATCAACTCTAATATGGTATCAGAGCTTTATATTTGTTTGCCCCTATCCTCTTCTTGAGAGATTTGACCAGGTGTTTGTAAGATCTGTGTTTTCAGAGGGTTTTTAGTAAGATTTGAGGGGGACCTCTTTTTATGGTCATCTTGGCTTCAAACGGACCTCATGGTTGCGTTCAAAGTGTCTAAGAACCCCCAGATCCATACAAATTTTGTCTAATTTAGACAAATTTGGAATCTCTAGCAATTTTTTTTGGTAACTAGCCCCGACATAGATCCCGAGGCACTTTGGGCCCAAATGGACCTTGGCATTGAGCTTGCAGCACCCAAAAACCCCTAGATCCATATAAGGCATGTCCAATTCGGACACCTTTTCATTTTGGGGCATTCTTTTTGGTATCGGATGACCTAACAAGCTTCTTGAGGCAAAATTTGTGTGGACTAACACGCTTCCTGAGGTAGAATTTGTATGGACTTGCACACAAATTGAGACAAACTTTTTATTTTGGTGCACAAAAATTTTACTATCCAGCACGCAAATCAAGACAAAAAAATTGGTACGCAAATCGAGGCAAAAAATTGTATGGCCTGGCACAAATCCTGAGGTGCACATGTGCTTTTGCAAAAAAAATTTGGGCAATAAAAGCCATTTGACCATCAAATTTAAGCTCATCATTTGATGATGTCATCATGCATCATCATCATTTGCACCATTTTTGGGCCCTCCAGCGCAACAATTGGTATTTTGCTCATAACTTGAGCATACGATGTCAAAATTGGGCAAATGAGATATTGTCGAAAAGCTGGTTCTGAGATCGATCCAGATCTGGAGGTTTCGATTTCTGATTTTTCTTTTTTGATGTTTTTTTACTATCAAATATAAATGTTCAGTTTTGCACGCTGAGAGCTCTATCTTGCGCATCCAGACTCCGTTTTCAGAAAATGATATATCATTGGAAAGCTTGTTTTGAGAGCTTTTTAGTGCTAAGAGTCTTTTTTACAGATTCTTCTCCATGTATGTTTTATTTATATTTTTGCATTTTTGAAATCTGGTGGATATCTTGGATGTTTCAGGTCTTGGAATTTCTTCCCTTTGAGGGATGACTCATCTTAGGTTGTTCTTTTGATTCAACAGCCTTCACTCTTCTTTGGGAAGTGTATACTTCACTTTTGTAGCATTCTTTTATGCACATGCATTGAGATAAAGTGCCATTCTATTGCATGTATGAGATTTTGCACATGTTCATGCTCTATGTACTCGCACTCCATTATAAAGTGTTAGGGGAAGTTTGATGTTTGTCTTTGTTTTCCATCTACTTTTGTCATGTGAGTGTTCCTCCAATGACATTAGTCTCAAGTATCTTTATTTTTGTTTATACTTTCTCTGCACCTTCTATGTTTCTGGTATCATGTAGTTCATATTGGATGATCTTTTCAGTGTACATGTCATTACTCCCTTGTCAGCATTATGGGGGGTTTCTACTATTGGTTCTACTGCTTCCTTGATTCTATAGTGTGAGTTTCATATTCAGTATTTGATTCTATGTACTAGGCGGATGCAGTGGTTGGGTACCTATGCATTCCGGTGAGATGGATCATTTACCATATGGACACTTTTTCTTTCCTATTTTTTGGATGCACTCTTCCAGCTTTGATTGATCAACTCTTCAAACTTTTGGTGTTTTTATGCCATCTATATTTTTGAGTTTAGGTGTTTGCCTTTGTTTTCCTCCTAATTTGAGTAGTGTCATTTGAGGGCACTTGTACAGATTATAGTATTCTATATCTTGGACTTCAGTTGTTTGGCTTTGTTTGCCTCTTGATTCGAGTAGTGTCATTTGAGGGCACTCATGAAAATTACAGTCTTCTCTACCTGGTCATATTTCAGCGAATAATCTTCAAATCATCAGTTACTTCTTGACAGAGTTTATAGCTTCTTGCTTCAGTTGTGTTGTACATGTTCATCTTTGTTCCTATTTTCTGGAACATTCCTACTTTTGGAGGTTTCTTCAGTCCTTCAGACTAGTCTTTGTCTCTTTTTGGATTAGAGTTTTTTCCATGTGGTTTTCTCTATTTCTCCACTTTATAGAGACTCTCTTTGTACTTGGGTACCTAATTAGACCTTTTGTTGTCAGGACCCATTTCCTTTCAGTTGTTCTTTCTAGGTTTTTAGCTTCTCCCAAAGTTCATCTTAATGGGGGGGGGGGGGGGGTGTTAGAGTAATAAAGTGTTTACTGATTAATTAAATCATGTTGATTTAATTATTAAGTCACTTATTATCTCTTTCTACTTAAGCTAAACTTTAGGCATATAATAATTAATTACTTTATTAATTATTATTGTACAACCTAGGTTTTACCTTTTTAGGTTTTCAGATCTCCTTTTATAAAGATTGATCTCCTTTATTTTCATAACAGATTGAGAAACATTCATTTTATTGAATCGCAACTTTTGTTTTTGCACATCAAGAATGTCTCCTCTTTCATGGATCCATGCATTGAGGCTTCCATAGCTTCTTGCTTCTTCTCTCTCTTTCTGTGATAGGTGTTTGCATGCAGGTGTTCTTGGCAGCTGTAGGTTGTTTATACATATATTTTCATATATCATCATGGCATCTTGCAGTGGATGAAAACATCATGATTCTAAGAAGAGTGTGCACTCTAGGAGTGAGAAGACCTCACATCGGTCTTCTTAAACTCCCTAGGACAAGGACAAGATACATAATGATATTATTGAGAGATTGTGATGTGCTCTAGATGAGCTAGAGTGTATGTTGCACAATACTATTTCCCTTCCCAATAGTGAAAGGGTAACACTTATTAGAGACGATATGGAACATATGATTGATGTTTCTCAATCGTATAATCCTTATGATGATTGTAACATTGATGCATTTTATGCCTCTCTTTCCCATAGTGTCACTAGTACAACAAAATGAAAAATAATTGACAATGTTGTTTCTACAGCTAATGTTTCAACAAAAAAATAGAGAATACTAGGTAAACAGGTGTATAGATGTAGTTGTAGCACCTTTCATATATCCTAGATGGTTGGTTGCACATCATATGTGTCCCCAAAAGGATGATTTTCCATTATATTTTTGCAAATAATTATTTGCAAAAATTTATTTGCATTATGATGTAGATTATACAGATTTTCCCTCGCATGCTAGGTAGGGGAGGGGTAGGTTTTCATATAAGATTAGAAAATATTATGCTATGAATCCCACTAATAATTTGGCATTGGTTGGTCCAAACCATTTGGTTCTTCCAAAACATTTGGAACTCTCCAATATAACAAACAATACAATTGATGAGACACAGAGAAACATGTTTTCCAATATTGTGACCATCATGACTCAATTGACCAGATGTCATCTACTCACGTAGAGAGATATATGTTGTGTTATCATACTACCATTTGTCCTTTTGATCCTACATCTCCCTATTTTTATCCTTACATCTGATCAGATATGTCATCATCTATTAAGCTTGTACGATTACCCAAGGATTGTTTGTGTGGCATGAACACATGTTTAGCTAGTGATCTCCTGGATGCATATTAGTGTATAGAGATACTACATGGGGTCCCTCCCCATAAGATTTCAAGATTTATTAGGTGAGTTCTTCATAGACCCTCGACTCCTAACATCCATGGTGGAGTTTGATATCTTTAGGGTACATCAAGACAAGAGGATATTTTTCTACATCCTACAACTCCTCCACAACAGACACTAGTTGACTAAGATACACCTCCTCCTGGTCAAACATTTGTTGATCCTACATCTCATCCAACAAAATTTTGTGGAGCTTATTCCAGTCTACTTATGGATGTGGGTGTTGATCCAGATGTAGTGTCATTACACTCTTTAGACTTCAGTATGATCAGGCTCCTCCACAACAAACACCAGTTGACTGAGATACACCTCCTCTAGTCAAACATTTGTTGACCCTACATCTCATCCAACAAGAGTTTGAGGAGCTTATTCCAGTCTGCTTATGAATGTGGGTGGTGATCTAGATGCAATGCCATTACACTCTTTAGACTTTAGTATGATCAGGCGAGCATTAAATGTTGCAAATATAGTAAAAAAACTAAAATTTGATTAATTTACTAGTATAGCTTTCTATAATTTCCAAATTTTTATTGTTATGTATATAAAAACTAAACATATACATATTTTTTGAATTTTATATATTTCAAGGTATTATGATAGGCGTGACATATGGAGATTTGGACACACCTGATGATTCTATTCATCGGGATATATAGGTAAATTTATAAACATGTGTTTTAATTTTTTTAAGTATCTAAATAATTACATGTATATGTAGATCCATGTACATGTTTTTTAGCATATCATGTACAATGTAGGTCCCTCCAGTAGGCCATGGATCAAGTCTGGGCTCGAGCTAACCTAGAGATATTTGTAGATGCTCGAGACATTTCAAATGTACATTACAGACTTATTTTATGCATATGTGCATACATATTTTTTAGACTTATTTTATACATTATATAAATTTCATGTGTTACATGTTGATTTTAGACATTTCCTGTGTTACATATACTTTATACTTGTGTTTGTGTGTATGTATGTTTTATAAGTTAGGATTGTTTTAAATTGAATAAATTAATGTGTATGTATGTTTTATAAATTATTTATGATTGAAAATTTGTACAATTTTATATTGCATATATGTATGAACCATGATGATCTCATTAATTTAAAACAAACTTAAATAACAATAATTTTATAAAATGACAATCTATTTAGTTCATTAAGTTAATTAATCTCTTTGAACATGAATGAACCACTAATGTGAGCAATTTTAATACAATGATATCATAACCATTGATTGTAAATTGAAATATATCCTAAAATAAAGTAGGATTAAATGCATGATAAAAACTAGGTTCCTAAGCAATTTGACAAATAAGATGAAAAATAATCTAATTTTCAGGTATTTACCTATGTTTCACGTTGTGTGTAGAGTAAAAAGCAATTTATTTAACTAATATCATACACAAACACACACACACACACACACACACACACAGACATACATATGGAATGTAGTTCATCAACAAGGTTCCAAAAATACAAGTTACAAGTGGGCTTTAAAGGTAAAAAGTGTGTGTGGGCGCGTGCGCACACACACACACAAGCAATAGCTAACTAATGTCATACATAAACATAGAGAATGTAGAATCAATTTAAGGTTCCAAAAATAAATATCAAAACCATTAATAGTGAAGCATCAAAATAAATAATTATCTAATTGTAGGAGAATAATAGATGAGTTCTCCAAAATGTAGGAGAACAATAGATGAGTTCTCCAAAATGTAGGAGAACAATAAATGAGTTCTCCAAAATGTAGGAGAACAATAGAAGAGTTCTCCAAAATGTAGGGTTTATAAAATAAAGGATGTGATGGAGGATGCAAAATGTGTGGAAAATATTGTGGACGTGTAAAAATTAATCAAACACAAATACTTATCTTGAAAAGGAGTTGATTCAGAAATCACTATTTTCTAGTGTCTGTGTACAGTTTCAGGAAACTTTGCAACTGAATCTGGCCTGGAAATACAGAAACAGAGAAAACCCCAAAACCTTTTGTCTTTCTGAGCAAGGTCGACCTTGACCCAAGACAGGGGTAAGATCTTACCTCGGGGCACAATCTTACCCCAAAAAGTTGACCTTGACTTGCACTGCTCCAACGAAAATTTTATTCGCGGAGCCTGAAATTTTGCTGAAAAGGGTACTCAGATCTGCACTAATATTCATTATCCCCCACCTGGATCTGCAAGAAAAAGGGTTTTGTTTATTGGATGAGGCATTTGCCTTGATCAAACCCTAGTTTGGAATAAACCTTTAAAATATAATTGAAATAGAGAATGCTAGCAAGTAGTAGAAGTACATCTAACAATGAAGCTATGATATTCAATAGATATGCAATTGTATTTGAAATTTAAACAAGTATATTGATATGAAAGCTTGGACTCAACACTAACAAATGTAAATAAAACCCTCCATGATTGTATGCTTGGAATCCACCTTGAAGGGAGAATGAATAGATCTTGAAGATGAACAAAGGATCTTGAAGGAAGATTGCACCACCATGATGGATAGATCTAGGGTTTGAAGGATGAATCTTGAATACTTGAACCAAATCCCTTCAAAGGCTTGAATGCTTGAATCCTTGATCTTCAATTAAAAATTAGAATACTTGAATGCTTGATCGCTTGCAAGAATTTTCTTGAGAGAACCTTGAGCACTTAATCTCAAAACTTGATTTCTTGATCATGAAAGTGGATGGTGAAAATGAGAGAGGAAGGCTTCCTTATAAACTAAACTAGGGCACAAAATTCTAGAGAGGTCGACATATGAGAAATAAATTCCCTTTAAGTGCAAACCCCTACAAATGTACCCATATTAAATATATTTTGAAAGTTTACCATTTCGAAGCCCAAAACAGTCGACCCGGAAGTGGGAAAATAAACTTTTGAGTTTCCCTCCGCATTCGACAAAATTTTTGATGAAAAGGGGGACCTGGGTCAAGGTTGAGGTCAACCTTGACCTAGGGGTTTAGGACCCCTATAAAATGTGCCAGGTGAGGAAAACAGTGCCTGGGGAGGCCCAAACAGAGCCCTAAACAAGCACAAAAGATGGGAAGAGGTTAGAAAATAAAGGCCAACATGATGAAGGACCAAAACACCCCCTAAGGAGGGCTAAATGTTCTTAACCTGGAATTGCTTCCATTTTAAGATGATACACTAATATTCAAATCATCTCTAAGTATAAATTATCAAATCTTGAATATGGTCCTAATATATATATATATATATATATATATATATATATATATATATATATATATATATATATATATATATATATATATACATACATACATATATACATACATATATACATACATATATACATATATATATATATATATATATATATATGTATGTATATATATATATATGTATGTGTATATATATACATATATACATACATACATACATATATATATATATATATATATATATATACATATATATATATATATATATATATATATATATATATATATATATATATATATATATATACATATATACATACATACATATATATATATGTATATATATATATATATATACATATATATATATGTATGTATGTATATATGTATATATATATACATACATATATATATATGTATATATATATATATGTATATATATATATATATATATGTATATATATACATATACATATATATATATATATATATGTGTATGTATATATGTATATATATATATATATATGTATATATATATATATATATGTGTGGTGTGTGTGTGTGTGTATATATATATATATAGATATATATCTATATATATATATGTATATATGGTATATATATATATATATATGTATATATGTATATATATATATATATATATATATGTATATATGTTATATATATATATATGTATGTATATATATATACATATATATATCTATACATATATATATATATATATATATGTATATATATGTATATATATATATATGGTCTTCAAAAAATATAAGTTTCAAAACTAGAAAATATGGAAGTATGAGCTACAAAAATAATTTTAACTTAAAGCTCCGGGTACATACAGTCTATATCCTCTATATATTTTATTATCTCCAAAAATAATTCATGTTCTTCAATAGGCAAGCTCCACTTTTGGCTGCCACATCCTTCTTTTGGCAATGTCCCAATTGAAATCTTGTCGCTATAACCATGTGTGATGCAGAGCATCCTACAAACCAACCATATCAATAGGATCCATTTTTATCCCTTCAAAATACATTTAAAAAATCTCATCTTTAGAGGTATCTCATTCGATTAAACATAACAAATTTCAACACAAGTTCATCAATATTCCTCCATTCACATATCCTAACTTCTACACTTGATTACATTATTCATATCTTTTGTTCTTGATATGTTTTTGCAAAACACTTTGGTGTAAATGTTTCAAAATACACCTTCTAAAACATATCCAAAAATTATCTCAATTCAACTATTCATTTACAATTTATGGTGTCTGTACTAAGAGCTATTCTTGTTGTCATCAACCAAGAAAAAAAAATGTAACCCTACCTAGGGAATCCAATATCTTTCACAAAATAAAACCAATTGACACAAAAAAAAATCCACATTAACCATTTGTGAGTGTAGTTTCCAAATATGTAATACATTGATTTTTCCAATTCATAAATCATTATATCATTAAAAATATTTGCCCGCAACTCCATTGAAGACAGTTTAAAACCAATCTTCACTAAAAGATACATAACTTTCACAAATATGCACAAAAAAAACCCAAAGAAAAGGAAATTAAATAAAATTCATATATATATCCAGTGATTATAATTATAGGTCCTTAACCTTCCATATGTGTCTATACCAAACACTGCAATCTGATTGTAGTTGGGGAATCTCAAATCTACAAATAACCATTTTCACCAAAATGGTCATAACTTTCTCAAAACTGAATGAAATAACTCCAAACCAAAAGGAGAAGGAATATAATTCATCATACTATCTAAAAAATAACTATTATACATCATTTCCAGGTACTACATGGCTATAAAAGGCTTCAAAACAACATTAAAACTGAAAAACCAATCAAAATAACAATAGTAGAATGTACCAAATTATATAAAAATATTCTCATTTTCTTAAATATGATTTGGTTCGACCATAAAATGATATTTATATACATTTGATAGTTATAAACCTTCATAACTACCCCCCAAGACCAATGGAAATCATTTTACAACTTTTAATACAACTTTGAAATATTGCATTTTTGCAACTTTACATTTTCACATAATGACCTCAAAAACCTTATAACATATCAAATGACCCTTAAATGAACTTTTACAAGAATTTATGCCCTTCTCATGGCATGTTTACATAATTTTCAATCTTTGACCCCACTAGTCCCAAATGGACAACTATGCAACTTTTACACAAATGGCTCAAATAGCCTTACATTATGACTCCAGTGGATAGAAATGAACTCAAATACATAAATAGATTCTTTACAATTCATAAATGACCCAAATATAATCAAATAGTGACCTTATAAATCTTGATTGTGCTTTTACAATGGGTTCTCCTACACCATACTACCGGCCTTCAAAGTTTCCAAGTCCCTTGGAAACATGGAACCAATATCCTGCAAGAAAAACAAATAGACCAAAATCCTTCATGCCTCTAATTCTCTTCACCTTTTCCTTCAAGGACACATGTCTGTCCTTTCCATCTCCTTCTCTAGTGCCACTTTCAATGGAGAATTAATGGCTGCAACTCCATAGTGCCTTATCAGTCAGAGATCACCTTACCATTGCCGCTTCAAACTCAACACAAACAACTCTCCCATTTGCCTCACCTAGGAGTCACATCCTTCCTCTTTTCCCTAGTCTTTTGGAATCCATTGGACCTTCCTACAACCTTGACAAAATTTCTTTATCTATCTACACAACAAAACAACATCTTCCTTTTGTAGCAAGATGGATAAGCACCTGAAACCAAAAACTCATCAACAAAAATCAATAACCAAATCGAAGGTCATGGTGTGGATTTCCTCCCTTGGCAGTCTACCCACGCACTCAATATCTTCAAGCTCAGATACCAATTGGTGTAGATAATCCTAAAAAAACAACCATATCAATAGGATCTATTTTTTATCCCTTCAAAATACATTCACTAATCTCATTGTTTAGAGGCATGTCATTCGATTAAACATAAAAAATTTCAACACAAATTCATCAATATTCCTCCATTCACATATCCTGACTTCTATTCCTGATTACATTATTCATATCTTATTTTCTTGATATATTTTTGTAAAACCCTTTAGTTGAAATGTTCAAAACTAGGACTTATAAAACATATCCAAAAATTATCCCAAATCCAATTATTCATTTACAAGTTATGGTGTCTTCACCAAGACCTATTTTTGCTGTCATCAACCAGAAATAAAATATGTAACCCTACCTAGGGCATTCAATATTTTTCGCAAAACAAAACCAATTAACACAAAAAAAATTCCACATTAACCATTTTTTAGTCTAGTTTCCAAATATGTAAGGTAATCCATTGATTTTTCCAATTCATAAATCATTATACCATCACAAATCTTTGCCTGCAACTTGATTGAAGATAGTTTAAAACAAGTCTTCACTAAAATATACATAACTATCACAAATATGCACAAAAATAACCCAAAACAAAATTAAATTAAATATAATTCATATATATTTCTATTAAATATAATTATAGGTCCTTAACCTTCTATATTTGTCCTTACCAAATGCTACAATCTGACTCTAGTAAGGAAATCTCAAATCTGCAAATAACCACTTTCACCAAAATGATCATAACTTTCTCAAAACTGAATGAAATCACTCCAAACCAAAAGGAGAAGGAATATAACTCATCGTAATATCTAACTATAACTATTATACATTGTTTTCAGGTTGTACATGATTGTACAAGCCATGGAAACAATATTAAAACTGAAAAACCAATCAAAATAACATTTGTAGAATGTACAAAATTGTATCAAAATATTCTCCTTCTCTCAAATATGATTTGGTTCGACCATAAAATGATATTTATATCCATTTGGAAGTTATAAACCTTCCTAACTACCCCCGAAACCAATAGAAATCATTTTAAAACTTTTAATGCAACTTTGAAATATTGCATTTTTGCGACTTTACATTTTCATAAAAACTTCTATGACTTTTTCACGTAATGACCTCAAAACTTGACAAAAACCTTATAAACATATCAAATGACCTTCTACAAGAATTTATGACCTTTCATGGCATGTTTGCATCATTTTGACTCTTTGACCCCACTAGGTCCTAAATGGACAACTCTACAACTTTTACACAAATGGCTCAAGTAGCCTTACATTATTACTCCATTGGATAAAAGTGAACTCAAATACATACATAGATAATTTAAAAGTCATAAATAACCCAAATATAATCAAATAGTGACCTTGGACATCCTGATTGTGCTTTTAGAATCGGTGCTCCTCCACCAAAGTGACTATAATGTATAACTTTTTGGCCTACCATGTAATCAATAAATTGAACACCATTTTTATTTATCTTTGTTTGCTAATAATAGGTGCCTTAAACAATAACTAATCAAGTTGGATATGTTTTCCCATCACCATCTTCAGTTGATTCTAGCAATTTGCATTTTGGTTTCGTGCATCTTAGTGGATAATAATCTACACCTTCTACATTGTCAGGGCGTACAACCACAACAAAGATATCACCTATAGACCACAAATTAAAAACTAACTTGTAAGATAAATTATTCAACTTGATAAAATAAAATTTAATATTAAAGAACGCAAATTGCATTTTGAAAATAACATGTGTGTGCATGAACATGTAACAAATAAATTAAAAACACATTCATAATCAACAAAATATATAGGATCATGAATATCTATTCAGGGGGGAACACGAGGACGGGTGAATTTTGTCATCTATTCAAGGGGAGCGTGGGGAGAAGGTAATTTTTGTCATCTATCTGGGGGGAAGCGTAGGGACAAGGTGATTTTTGCAATCTATCGGGGGGAGCACAGGGACAAGGTTATTTTTTTAATATGTCTGGGGGGAAGCATGGGGACAAGGTGACTGTGGGGTAATGACTAGGACTGATGAGGAATGTCGGGTGACTAGATGTAGGAGCTAGACTATTTGATTCTCTCAAAGGAGCAATGTCCAGACATGATGGCACTGCGAGTAGAGTTAACAGATGTGAAGTGGGGAAAGGTGACCCTATGTGGCCTATAACACGTGTATGATTGGTTGTATCTAAGAGTGCATAATGTACTCATGAAAATATTGATCAAGAGTGGCACTCATACACGTTGAGTTTCCACTTTCTGATCGGGGAGGTGACGGTGTCACTGTTAGACGTATGAAGGATTATGCAAGTACTAATCGGGGGAGAGATGCATGATATTGGTTAGAGAGCGCAAAGTATTTTCTAGAGGAGACCTTCAGATGACAGGTAGACCAACTATTGATTGATCTTCATTGGATGTCATGGCGAGGGGGGGTGGAGGTAGGATTGCCCCAGCTAACTTTCTACATAGATGGATTGGTAGGAGGGAGATTGATGAATGATCATTCAGTGCATGGTTTTTTGATTGGATGGGTGAGGGTACTAATCCAAATGATGGAGGAGGAGGAGGGGATGAAGTATTGTTGGGGGTATACGATCCTTGTGTAGTTATACTATGATCTACACATGTGCACCTACCATAACCATCAAATGATGGGACCAAGAGTGACATTACTACTTGTCTAGATGTGGGAATACATCACAATGGTGAAACCATTGTGAGGGGAGGGGCGACAATAGCAATATGAGCCATTTGCATTTTGATACAAGCCACCATTGTCTTATGGGGATGTCATAGTAGTAGAGACTTGGTGGAGGATATTGGATGAGCTATTATGGTTTGAGTGGACATCGTACAAAGGATGTGAGGCATACGGATACTGGGATGAGAAAATAGGGAGAGAGGATGGTGTTGTAGATGTAGAGTACCTAGGATATATGAAAACATATTTCTAGTTGATCTGGAGGATGATGTTTTAGATAGCCTGATATATGACATCATGAGTGTGCAAACAATTTGGTCGGAGACAGGGTATAGTTCCAGATAGCTATCCACATTTGATTGTCTCTACGGAGATTGGGTCAGTATGAGGCATCAAAGTAGATCTCTAGAATGCCAAGAGTAGTTGGAGAGGCATGCAACCAGTACCATGGATAGTAACACAGGGATAAGTGGTAGATGCAAGGGTGACAATTGAGTCACCCAGTGACTAATTGAGGACATGGATACATGGCAGAGACGGGAAGAGACATACCGTGGGGAGTGAGAGTTAGCAAGACAGGCAATGACTATGGTAGGTTTAGGGAAGTTACTAACAACCATGTTGGATGCATAATGAGATTTAGCAGGGATGGGGAGATAGGCAACCTATTATATGTGCCTCTATCATCAGGTGGTACCTCTAGAGCCAAGATAGGCACCATATTCAAAGGGAGGGATATCAGAGAGGACTCAGGGTGTGTCATCAGGTTTCGTAGCCAGGCCATCGAGAGACAGGGATACATGAGGTGATAGTGGTAGAGGAGCAAGGGGACCAACTGCATGAGGTTCATAGGAGGAGGTCAGGAAATCATGAATATCTTCCCAAGGGTCATTGGATCCAATTGATTATAGAGGATACATTTTTTGGATGAGATGTATATGTATAGTAGCACTGAGGTGCCTAATGTATCATTGTATGGATTTACTATGATGTCATGATATATAGACACACACACACACACACACACACACACACACACACACACATAGATATTTTTTTGTGGAGACATTTTATTTGTTTATTTGATGGATTATGAGACTTTATTATGCATAGTGCTATATTATGTTACTAATATGTGTGATTAGGGATGTGCATGATTATGTTGAAAGATATACTACATGATGTGCTAATTTATTTAAGATGAAGGTCCTATGTGGAGTATGTAATGTGTATATGGAATGAATTGATGATTTATTGTGCATATGTGATGTTTATGGATATGTAATTATAGATGATGGAATGCATAGTTAATGATTAATGGTTAATTAGATATATTTGACATGCAATGGATATTTAATGATTAATGAATAATAAGATATATTTGACATGCAGTGGATATTTAATGATTAATGAATAATAGAATATATTTGACATGAAATGTATATGTAGTGACTAATGATGGTGATGCAATGGTAACTAAAATGAACTAAACTATATGAGGTGGAATGCAATGGTATGAAATGGTGTTTATTTTGTTATTTTTGTGTATTTGATATAACCAATAGGATCAAATTAACCACTAAGGAAGGGGAGGGGAAGGTGAATAAACAAGACCCTTGCCTCAAAGAAGAATGCAGAAAAAAAAAACTAACTAATATGCAATTGAGCTATAATGCAACCTGACTACATGATTTAGTGGGATCACTTTTGTCTATGTTGGAGAGCACGCCCTAGTTTGGTGTTGCAACAAGAGGTATGCATCATGTGTTATAAAAGCACATATGACATTGTTCTGCTACGTGGACTAGACTCTCAGATGAACATAGACAGCTCTAGGAACATAGATGTAGATTTTTTAATTATGACAAAACCTATGGCAAATGCTATTGGAGAGGTTTGGGCATACCTATGTCTTTTAAGGGATGTAAGTATGATAATATATTTCCCCCAGTAAGATACGCATAATCATAACTAAGAAACCAACAATAATGCTCTTAAAATATCAACAAACAGATCATACTGCAAACAACACATGCATCAAATTTCACCATTTGCAAAGTACCAAGATATGAAAAATCTTGGCAATCATGATTAGGATCCTCTGACACAAAAGATAAAATCAACAAAGAAGACCTCCTAACCAAGTAGACATTCGGTCCACAGTTCTTGCCATGAACAAGATAGGATTGATGAGTTTGGTTTGAGTCGATTGAGGGAGGATGCATCCTACATGGCAAAGATTGATTGACTAAGATGGATATTCACTGATAATAGATGTGAAAGGAACAATAACTCAGAGATTCAATTTCGATATTGATTTTGATAAGAACTTTTGTGATCACCGTGTCTAGGAAAAGCTTAGTGTGATGGGGTTAAGCTCATCTTGCTAGGATGTTTTCTTGGACCTTTATTATGATGTGGGAAATAATGACTGAAAACTGAGACTAGGATGAGGATGGATATGTACAGTGGGCAGGAGAAGACAATGTATCCAAATATGCTATCATAATGCCTAGAACATATTTTCACCATGACACTTGCCGAGAGTGCTTGTTTGCCAGGTTTTCATTGCTGGATGATTTATTTATTTATTTTGCAAGGTGCGTGTTTACCAAGTTTTCAACAAGACAATGATTTTTTTAGGAACATTTTTTGTTGTTTAGGATTTTTTGCTTTTCAGATTTTTAGGATTTTTCAAGTTCTTGTCTAATTTGTAGGATTTTTTAGGACTTTTTCTGATTTTTAGGATTTCCTCAAGACTTTTGATGATTTTTAGGATTTTTTCAGAACTTTTTCCAATTTATAGGATTTTTTCAGGACTTTTTATGATTTATAGGATTTTTTCAAGACTTTTTCTAATTTTTAGGATTTTTTAGGACTTTCTCTGATTTATAAGACTTTTTAAGGACTTTTTTCTAATTTTTAGGATATTTTTAGGACTTTTTTTTATTTTTAAGATTTTTTGCTAAATGAACATTATATAGGAACTTAATGCTAGCAGATGCATAAAAGTGCTTGAAATGCAAAATATTTATAAGATTAGGGAGCAGATCTGCCTTAGGTGTGGCAATCTGATATGCCCTAGAACCAAACTTGGCAGTAACAACAAATGTACCCAATCAATTAGGTTTGAACTTTCCTTTATTTTCTCAGCTTTGGAGATTCTTCATGTTGTGCTGTAGGACTAGGTCACCAACATCAAAATCATGAGATTTGATCTTCTTATTGAACTATTAGTGCATATAATTTTGATAGAAATAGAGGTGGTTAAGGGCATTGAGGTGTCTATCATCAAGGATTTGCAACTCTTGCAAGTGGGTAACTCGATATTCTTCTTCGGACATCAGATTTTTTAGAGAAATCTTGAGGGAAGGGAGCTCAATTTCAATTGGAAGGACAACTTCAGAACCATAAACAAGGGTGAATGGATTGGCACCAGTGGGAGTACAGATGGAGGTGCGGTTGGCCTAGAGGGTAGGATTGAGTTGCCAGTGCCAATCATGACTAACATCATTGCCAATCTTTTTGAAGATTTTTAATATGGTTTTATTTGTGGCCTCAACTTGACCATTGACCTACGAGAAGTATTTGGATGAGCAATGCTGGGTAATGCCAAATTTATTACAAAGGTTAGAGTCATCCTTATTCTTGAAGGGTGTTCCATTATCAATATCAAGATCTTTTGGGATGTCATTGTGACAAATGATATAGTTTAGGATAAAGTTGGAATTTTTCTTACCAGTAGTATAGGTGAGGGGGATTGCTTCAACCCATTTGGTAAAGTACTTGGTGGTAACTAGAATATACTTGTGACCACTAGTAGAGTTAGGGAATATCTGGCTCACAAGGTCAAAGCCCCAATAATGGAAAGGCCAAGGTGTGATGGTGGGTTGGAGGGATTGAGCAGGAGCATGTATCAAATCATCATGCTATTGATAGGGAACACATTTTTTTACAAAGTGATATGCATCCTACTCCATTGTTGGCCAGTAATATCAAGTACCTAAAAAATTCTTTGCCAAGGTAAGGCCATTGGAATGGGCTCCATAGATTCCTTGATGTACGTCTTCCAAAGTTGTTTTTGCTTCCTTTGAATTCAGACATCGAATAAGAATTCCATAAAAGTGTTTTTGAAATAGTGTATCTCCAAGGATTATGTAACAGGATGTGTGATAGATGAAGTTTTTATGTTGGTTAAGCGTAAGAGTGAGGGGAATGATCTTATCATTAAGATAGATGACGATTTCCCGATACCAAGGTGATTTAGAACCAACAGTTTCACACACCATCCCAGAATCCAGTTGGTCATAGGCAACAACCATAATATTATTGACAAGAAATTTGCATCATGTACTTGTCTATGGCATGGATATTGAGAAAGCAATGGTAGCCATAGCATCAACTACTTTATTGTTTGCTCTAGGAATCTACTGGAAAATGATGCTTGCAAAATGTTACTTGAGGTATTTGGCCATGCATTGGTAAGGGATCAAATTATCATCCTTTGTGTGAAATTCATCATTTACTTACTTGATAGCCAATTAGGAGTCACCAAAAACAAGCAAACGTGTGATCTTCCATCTGATAGCTTGGCAAAGCCCTGTGACCAAGGCCTCATATTTTGCTGTGTTATTGGTACATGAAAACGTTAATTTGTATGATTAAGGGATGAAATCCCCATGTGGTGTAATAAACAAAATACCTACCCCTGATCCTTTATGAGTGAAAGATCTGTCAAAGTAGAGCTTCCACTAAATGATAGGGGTGACATTCATGATGGTTTCATTAGGAAAATCTATGATAATAGGATGATCACCGAGAATAGAAGCCTCTGCAAGTTGATCACTAATTTCTTTCCCTTTGATTGATTTTCATTTTGTGTACACAATATCAAATTCTTTAAGTATCATGACCCATTTTATTGTGTGGCCTATTAGAGAGGCTTTAGATAACAATTACTTAAGAAAAGAATATTTGCTATAAACTATACCTTATTATTAAGTGCAAAAGACAATAGCTAGATAAGCTCTCTCAATACCCATATAATTGAGTTCATAACCCACTAAATTTTTTCTAATGTAGTACATGGCACACTCTTTTCTGTTGTCATCTAGTTGTGTGAGGAGAGCATCAAGTGCCATGGTAGTTATTGAGATGTAGAGAATAAAAGGCTTACATGGAACATGCAGGACCAACATTGGTGGATTAGCTAGATATACCTTGAGTTGTTCAAAAGCCTTTTTAAACAGTCAATCCCAAATGAATATGATATCCTTTCTTAGCAGGTGAGTGAAAGATGCACCTTGTATGCCAATTGTGACACAAATCTTCAAATGGATTGAAGTCTCTCTTGCAAGCTTCATAATTGTTTCAGAGTTTTATGAGGTGGAGTTTCCAAAATAGCTTTCACCTTTTTAGGATCCACTTTTACTCCTTTGTGAGAGACAATGTAGCCTACCAACTTACCTGATTGCACACCAAAGACATATTTCTTTGGATTTGGTTGAACCTTGTACTTCTCTAATCTGTCAAAGATTGTGGTAATGATAGAAATGTGTGATTCTCATGTCTTGGATTTTCTTAAGATATCATCCACATAATCTTCCATAATCACATGAAGGAGGTCATGGATGATAGTTGTCATGGCTCTCTGATAGGTGGTGCCTGCATTTTTGAGATCAAAGGGCATGACCTGGTAATAGAACGTACCCCAAGATGTGGTGAATGCAATTTTGTGTTGGTCCTCCTCTACTATGAGAATCTTATTGTATCAAGAAAATTCATCCATGAGGGAAAGAGTATCATGTCCAATAGTAAAATCCACTATGTTGTCAATGTTAGGAAGTGAAAAATCATCCTTAGGATAGGCGAGATAAAGGTCTCTGAAATTAGTACAGATCTGGATGCCCCTAGAGGGTTTACCTATAGGTACAATGTTGGAGACCCACTCAAGATAATTTATGGGTCTGAAAAATTCTACTTCAAGCATCTTTTGTAGTTCAACTTTGACCAAGAGTGAAACTTGTGGATGCATCTTGCATAATTTTTGCTTCGCAGGTTTGAGTTTTGGATCTAGGACAAAAGGTGTACAACTAGATCAATATTGAGCCAGACATATCTTTGTAAGTGCATGCAAAATTGATGTGGGATTTCTTCAGAAATGAAATCATGACTTCTTTTTCTTTCTCATCAAGGGAAGATGCAATGTAGGTGATCTTTGGATCTTGTTCAGTACAACGGTTAACTAGGACTTTATCTTCTAGGAGGATAGAAGATTTCTTCGATGGTAATGACATAAAAGGAAAGTCAACTTCCCCCTCCTCTAGCACCTCAAAAAGGTTTTCACTAGAGGACACATCCTTTATTTTATCTTTTTCTTCATCCAAGGGTGCCTTAGAAAGGTTTTCACCCAAGGATGTTTTATATTTTTTTGAATTTTATTCTTCTTCACTTTTGCGACTAAGGGAGTTGACTTGGCTACCAAAGTAGGCTTGCTCATTGTAGTAAATTTGGTGCTCATTTTCTTGGAGATTTATTAGTCTGAAAAGTGCTAGATCTTCCTCATCTGAATCACATATGTCTAAGGAAAGTGGTGAATCTTTTTGGTCCCAATCGATTAGTTCAGGGTTGGTAAGGGGAAGCTCGAATGAGGAAAGGTCTAATTGGGTGATATGGAGGATACGGGTGTCAATATCATCTTCAATGTACTAGAAAGGGACTTCAAATAACTCTTCCTTGGTGTCTAAATCAGATTAAACCAAACAAGAGTCCTTGGCAAAAGTTTTCTTAGTTTCTATGGAACCCAATCTTTTTCCATGAGGGTATCTAGTTGCTTTTATAAGAATTTTCCTTCCAGTTTCTTTTGCCCCAAGGTTAGTACCATGATACACCATGCCTTCAATAATTGGAGTGGCCTTAATATATTTCCCCTTAGGGATATCCACAGGTCTATCTTCCTTATCATCAAATAGCCAGGATAGGACATTATGGTCCATGTGTTCATCTGAAAGGGGTCCCCGATATTGAAATGTAGTATGCTTGCATTTCATGGTTTCCTTATCTCCCTTAGGGAAGATTTGTGAAGGTTTACCATAGGATATAGGGGAGAGAGGGAGAAGACCAATACGTATGGAATTTGTTAACTTATACTCCCCCATACCTTGATCTATGAATCTCACCTTCTTTTTAGACTCAATAAAGTTTTCTTTTCCTTTAGACTGGTTAAACGTCTTTTCTTTGTCTTCTGAAGAAGTGGACTGGATAGGAGTTTCTTGTGTGATAGGACAAACATACTCATTCAACAGGTAGTAATTTGATTACTTTCCTTCTAGCCTTTTGCAATATTTAAAGGGTTCATGGTCTCCAGGGATTGTTATTTCGGCTCTATGGTGCGGGAATTTTAAACATTGATGAAATGTAGATGGGACACATGCAATAACGTATACCCTTGGTCTACCCAAGGGTGTTATAGAGTAGATCTAAATCAAGCACCTGACAGTCTATTTCAATGAGGGTTGGGCCCACATGTAAGGAGAGTGCAATGACATCTTTACTCACTCTTTCTCTGTCATCATATGCTTTTATTGTGATTCTTTTATTTACATCAATAAGGTCTTCAGAAAGACCTACGTTGCAGATCATACTTAAAGTACACAATTTCAGACCAGATCCATTGTCTATGAGGACTCTTTTGATTTGGGTATTATGGATGGTCACTTGGATATGGAGGGGTTTATTCTGGTGAGGATTGGGACCTTGGAAATCATTGTTAATGAACTCCAGGTGTTGTTGGACAGCTAAGTTTCTGATCATTTTTCAAAACTGGATGCATTGATATTTTCATGGACACGGGACTCAGTCATGGAATTTTTAAGGACCTCTTTGTGGATAGGGGATGTATGCACAAGGTCTAGGATGTATATTTTCACATGAATATTATTTATCTAAGAAAGAAGGTCATAATGTGATGCAAAGAAGGATAGGAATATATAGGACCAAGAGCACACCTAACTATCCAAACCACTTTGTAGAGTAAACACAACAAAAGAAAACAACACAGAGAACAACACTAAGGAGAGAAGGAACAACTGTTACTTTATTTATTTATCCAAATTTCTGCATACATGCCCAACTATGAGGTCTTCCGGGTTACGACCAAAAATATTTATAAAAAAATAGACTTCATAGATCCTGCTATATCTTATTACTTAATCTATTTCCCTATATCTATATCTTTTTCACTACCCCATCTCTATACCTAAAAAACCCTATTTATACTTGCCAAAATGGCTTACAAAAGATTCTAGATCATTACACAATAAAAGGTTGACCACAAAATGGTCTGCACACATCTCAAGACAAGATACCAACATTAAATTCACAACCTAAATTAAATACATAAGTCAGCTCCAACTAAGAACCAAAAATAGACAAGCTCGGTCAAAGAAGAATTGAGCATCAACAAATATTAGGTTCACTTGGCACAAGAAGGAATGCTCGACCAACACTAGACAACTTGACACATACAAGAACACTCGGCCAACACTAGACAACTTGACAATAACTGCAACTTGACAGTTACTGGAAGAATGAACAAAAATGAGTAGGATAGCAAGGAAACCCAAGATGCTCCTGCATTAGACAATCGGGGTTGAAAGAAATGATTCTCCTAAATCATTGAGATGTCACAACCCAAGCTGAATCCAAATCAGATTGAGAAATCCATGTAGCATCTTCAACTGATCTATTCTTCCACTTCACCAAATATTCATAGTAATCTTTTCCTCTTGTGCTTTTACCAATCCTCTAATCCAATATATGTTTGACCTGTTAAACCTGTTTCTTAGGATAATCATATGGTATAACAACTTCATCATTTGACTCGTGATCCTTATGCAAATCAACAATATTGAATATAGGAGATATATCCATGTCATTAGGTAACTCAACTTCATAAGCTTTACCAGTACCAAACTTCCTTAGAATTCTACAAGGACCAAACTTCTTCATTTTCAACTTACTATACGTTCCAATAGGAAATCTACCCTTCTTCGAATGAACCATCACCTTATCACCAACATAAAAAATATTATGTCTCCTAGATTTGTCAGCATCTTCCTTATATTTCTGATTACTTTGTTCTAATTTCAATGCCACTTCCTCATGTAAAGACTTCATAAAATCAACAAACACTTCCCCTTCAACACTTCTCTTTTCTTCACCAACAATATCCTATATATTTGATACTCCTCTAGGCTGTATTCCAGTAACAATCTCAAAAGGTGTTTTTCTTGTACTCCTATTTAGAGAATTATTAGATGCAAACTCGGCTTGTGCCAATACCATATCCCAATTACTTAGCTTATCTCCAACTAAACATCTCAACAAAGTATCCAAGCTTATATTCACAACCTTTGTCTATCCATCTGTCTATGGATGGAAATAGAACTAAACCTTAACTAAGTATCCATCTTCTTCCACAAAGTCCTCCAAAAATAACCAACAAACCTGTTATCTCGATCAAAGATAATACTTCTTGGTAATCCATGCAATCTAACAATCTCTTTAAAGAAAATACCAGCAACATGTGTTGCATCTGATATCTTCTTACATGGTATGAAATGTGCCATCTTAGAAAATATATCCACAACAACAAATATGGAATCATACCCTCTTTTTGTCTTAGGTAATCCAAGAACAGAATCCATACTGATGTCACTCTAAGGTTTCTCAGGAACATAAATAGGTGTATACAATCTAGTATTCTAACTTACTCCTTTTTCAACTTGAAAAATTCCATAACTCCTTGTAAACTTCTGATCTTCCTTATACATATGTGGCCAATGATACTTCTCCTTAAGAAAAATCAATGTCTTATCAATTCCAAAATGTCCAGTCAATCCACCACAATGATTTTCCTTAATCAAATTAATTCTCATGGAAATTCTTGGTATACACAACTGAATTCATTTAAACAACATACCTTCTTGAATGAAATACTCCTCAAACTTACTCGATTGTTATGATAGATTTGGTGCTTTGCATTCTCTCCATGCCTCACAAAAATCAGGGCCAATAGTATAGAACTCCTTCATGTCATCAAAACCAAGAGCTACAACTTTCTTTTTGGTCAACAAAGAACATCTTTTTCTTAGTGCATCTGCAACTTGGTTAGTAACTCCACTCTTATGCTTGATCACAAATGTGAAACTTTGTCAATATTCAACCCACTTCATATGTCTCTAATTCAACTTATGTTGACTCTCCAAATACTACAAAGCTTTATGATTAGTATACAACACAAACTCCTTAGGAATCAAAAAATGTCTCCATTTTTTCAAAGCTTGAACAATAGCATAAAACTCTTGATCATACACATAGTACTTGTTTTTAGCATCATTCAACTTCTTAGTAAAGAAAGTAATAGGTTTACCTTCTTGACTCAACATAGCTCCTATTGCACAACCACTTGTATCACACTCAACTTGAAATATCTTATTAAAATTAGGTAAAGATAACATAGGCAACTCAACAACCTTTTGTTTCAAAGTCTCAAAACTCTTGTTAGCTCCATGTGTCCACTTAAAATACTTTTTATCTCCTCTCATCGTTTCAGTCATAGCATTACAAACATAACTGAAATTCTTAATGAACTTTTTGTAGAAACTAGCCAAACCATGAAATGATCTTGCCTCACCCACATTCTCAGGTGTAGGCCACTCCAGAATTGCTTTAACCTTCTCAGTGTCCATTTTCAAACGATCAGCTAAAATTACAAATCCCAAATACACAATCTCTTATTGAATAAAAGAACACTTCTTTAAATTAATCAGTAGCTTCTCATCTTTCAATCTTTTCAACACTTGTCTAATATTCTCAAGGTGTTCTTCCTTAGTCCTACTGAATATCATAATATCATCCAAATAAAAAATCACAAAATTACCCAAAAATCTCTTGAGAACTTCATTCATAAACCTCATGAAAGTACTAGGT
This sequence comes from Chamaecyparis obtusa, assembly GCA_027943335.1. Lineage (NCBI taxonomy): Eukaryota > Viridiplantae > Streptophyta > Pinopsida > Cupressales > Cupressaceae > Chamaecyparis > Chamaecyparis obtusa. The sequence continues at coordinate 396,412 of BSBK01004848.1, forward strand.
GCATTAGTCAAACCAAAAGGCATAACCAACCACTCATACAAACCATCTTTTATCTTGAAAGAAGTCTTCCATTCATCACCTTCTTTGATTATGATCTGATGATAACCACTCTTCAAATCAATCTTGGTAAAATACTTTTCTCCACTCAAAAAATCCATTGGGTCATCCATCCTCAGCATGAGAAACCTATATTTTACTATTATCTTGTTGATAGCTCTGGAATCAATACACATTCTCCATTCTCAATTCTTCTTAGGTGTCATCACAATTGGTACAATACATGGACTTAATCTTTCTTTGATCAAACCTTTCTGCAAGAACTCCTGCACTTGTATGTTAAGTTTGTCATTCTCGTTAGGTGTTAATCTATGCAGTGCTCTATTAAAAAAACTAGCTCCGGGAATTAGATCCCTACAATGACTTATACTTCTTACTCATGGTAAACCATCAAGAATATCCTCTACAAAAATATCCCCTTGTATTCATTCAACAACTTTTCAATTTCTGCTGGCACTTGGTCTCCACTATCTTCTATTGCTCAACCATTACTATTTTTTGTCACTCGACCATTACTACCACAACTCAGCCACTTAGGAATTATAGCAAAATAGACTTGGTTCTTCTTCATGTCTTTCTCAAATTGCTTTCCGTTAACCATGGAAATTTTCATAGCAGTACAATTTATCTCATATGGAACCTCAATCAAAGGTAACAATGTTTTCTTTATTACATTCACCCAAAGAGTATATTGATTGAATCTACCATCATGCACAACATTTATATCATACTGTCAAGGTCTACCCAATAGAATATGACAACAATCCATAGGCATAATATCACACATAACTTCATAAAAGTAATTTCCAATCTTGAATTTCATAATACATTGCTCACTTACCAATAATTTATGCTCATCCTTGATCCATGAAATATGATAGGGTTTAGGGTGTCTCAACCTCTATAATTGAAACTTTGTAACCAACTCCTCTGATGCCAAATTCTTTGAACTACCACTATCAACAATCACTTTGCAACATTTTCCTACCATCTTACATCTCGTCTTATAAAGACTTCTCCTTAGAACAAGTTCTTCATCAACTCTTTTATTACACAAAGTTCTCATTACCATTAGGTTTTCTCCAACCTCGGGTCCATTTGATGAACCCTCAATATCCTCTTGTACCATAATATTTCTATGACTCTATTCATTTCCATCAGAGTGTCTACACTCAGAGGATCTATGCCCTTCTTTGCCACATTTGAAATAATTACCACTAAAACCACCTCTAGAATAAGAATTACCTCTTCCACGGTATGAACTAGTATCTCCTCAGTAAGAACTACCACCGTTCCACTCGGTCTTGCTTTTATCTTAAGTTTTCCACTCATATTTTCCCTTATCTTGTGCAAAATTATCTGATATGCCACCTTCACCATAGGATCTACTTCTACCTCTCTGGAATCTACCACCTCTACCTTTTTGTTTTTTTTCATACTTCTTTGTCAAGATCTCTTCATCTTTCAAGGCATATTGATATGCTTCTTGCACACTAACCAATTTCACAAAACTTATTTCATCTTGAATTCCATATCTCAATCCATTTAGGTATCTTGCAACTTTCTCAACCTCATCATCGATATATCTAAATCTGATGTCCAATCTATAGAATTCCTTAGTGTATTCCTTCACAATCATGTCTCTTTATCTAAGGTTTTGCATCTTCCTCAATAAGCTAACTTGTTAATCAACAGGAAGGAACTTCTTCACCTTGTTCATCATTTTCATCCAGGTTCTGATCTTTTATTTTCCTCTTCTTTGTCTGTCAGTTTGTAAATTCTCCCACCACAATCAGGCATGACCTTTTGACCTAGTGACTGCAATTTTCACCTTCCTATTATCAGGAGTACTTTCAAACTCAAAGAAATTTTCCATATCAACATAGAATTAGTATCTAACTTTCCATAATAAGGAGTAGCTTCAATAACAAGCTTTGAATGTTCCCTAGACAATACTCTCAACAATCTTTCCTCATCTCGATCTTCCTCAAGCTCTGGAATAGGGTTTGGTGTCTCTTCTTCATCATCAATCACATCATCGAGATGTGCTTCTCTCCTCTGGGTTGTCTCCACAACATCTAATTTATTTATGATTTTTCTTAACATGTCCATTATGTCATTATCAATATTTTCTCTACCTCAAACCATCTTGACAAATAGGTTCCTGCAAGATCATAACCCTCTACAAGTTATGGGTCAAATCCATAGATTTTCCACCCTACAACCAAATCAAACTCAAGGTTTTATATGATCCACTCTCGTCAAGAAAGAACATTCGCTCTAATACCACTTGACTCAAAGAGGGATAAGAATAGCTAGGGAAAATGGCACACCTAACTATCATAACTACTTTGGAGAGTAAACACAACAGAAGCAAACAACACAGAGAACAACACCAAAGAGAGAAGGAACAAAAGATACTTTATTGATTTATCCAAATTTCCGCATACATGCCCAACTATGAGGCCTTCTGAGTTACAACCAACAAGATTTATCAAAATCCAAACTTCACAGATCCTTCCTTTCTATCTATTATATCTTATTACTTATTCTATCCCCCTATATTTATATCTTTTTCATTGCCCCATCTCTATACCTAAACAACTATATTCATACTTTCCAAAATGACTTACAAAAGATTCTAGATCATTACACAATAGAAGGTCAACCATAAAATGGTTTTCACACATCCCAAGACAAGATACCAACATTAAATTCATGACCTAAGTTAAATACATAATTTGACTCCAACTAAGAACCAAAAATAGATAAACTCGGTCAAAGAAGAACTGAGCATCAACAAATATTAGGTTCACTCACCACAGGAAGGAATGATTGGCCAACACTGGACAACTCAACAATAACTATAACTCGACACTTACTGGTAGAATGAACAAAAATGAGTGAGATAACAAGGCAAGCTAGGATGCTCCTACATCATAATGCAATGCAGGTCATGTCAATGTGTATAGTTTAACAAGTGGATCTCTAATAGGTGGATTTGTAATAGCTTGTACGGTGACTCGTAGATGACGGGTGTTAACATTACAATCAATGCTCTTTAGGGTTAGCATGTTTACATGAGCTTCAACTTGTTCGATGTGGCCACACAATGAGTCAAAACCACATACATCATTTTCTTCTAGGCTACCACAAGTGCGCTCATCTCCTAAGATCTTGTTTGTAGTGTAATCATAGGAGAAGCCTTTGGATGATGAGGCATTATTTTGATTATGCTCTGGAAAAGGCTTGGAATACATCTTTAATTGGGCATTAGAGGTAGAGGCATTTTGACCTTCTACCTCAATTTTACCATCATCAATCAAATCTTGCACAAAATGGTGAATTTCATGCATTTCTTAATTTCATGCCCTTTAATGTGATGATAATCGTAGTATTCATTTTCCTTATACCAATTTGGTTTTGGTTGATTGTCAACAAAAGGCCTGGTGTTAGGATAAACTATCATCCCTTGATCAATTAGATGTCGAAAGATGACATCAAGGGGGTTTTCCATCTATGTAAATTGTCATCGTTGTTGTGATCTATTGTTGTTGTTGTTGCTATTATAACATGAGAATAAGGAACCACGATAACCAAATCCTTGATTTTGATTCTGGTTGTTTGAATTATTCTGATTGTTTTGATCATTGTTGTTGTGATTACCTTGGTTATTGTTGTTTGATGCTTGAACATTTTGGACATGTTTATCATCTAGCACTCCATCATTAACAACACCTTTGTTCTTGGAGTAGAACTTGGGTTTATCATTAGTGTTGTTAGATGACTTAGGGGTATAATGTTTAATGGCCCCTTTCATCAAAAGACCATATTTAATGGATTTTCCCTTTTTAATGAGTACCTCAAATGAGTCTGGGGTAGCCATTTTCATTTGGAATGACATTTTTGTAACTAGATTCTTAGTGAAGATATCAATGAGATGTGAATCTAGAATTTTCCAAGGCATCTGGTTTGCAAGATGTTGCCATCTTTGGAGAAAGCTATCAAAGGTTTCCCCATTTCTTTGCTTTGTGTTGTATAGGTCACTAAGTGATGCTTGGTGTAAGATTTTGTAGGAGTATTGTGCAACAAACTTTTCAGAGATATCAAGGAATGTTGATACAAATTTGAGAGCAAGATTTATTAGCCACTCAAGGGCAAGGTCACCAAGACTCCTAGTAAAGAGTCTTTGAAAGAAGTTATTTTTTTGTGTGACTTCTTGAGATGCTACATAAAATTCTTTGAGATGTTGTACAGGGCATGATTCTCCCTTGCATTTTTCAAATTTAGGAATCTCATAATTGGCAGTGAATGGTTGATCACTAATTGATTTATCAAATGGAAAAGGACATATCTTTGAAAAAGTGAATTCCTTCTTCCCACCTTTTTGCATAGTTGTCATCATGCTCTTAAGCTCATTGATTTATTGTACCAGTTCAGGAGGATTATTGTTGATGATTGTATGGTTTTGATTTGCTCCTCCTCCCAATGATGCATGATGTCCCCCAAGAGGTGGAAGATTTTTGTTGTGTCTATTGTGGTTGGTGTTATTCATATGTGAAGAGTTTTGATTCTTCAAGACTCCATTAGGCTATGAGAAGATTGATGCAGAGTGTCACCCCGATGAGCCTAGTTGATGTTCAAGTCCATGACCTCCATTGGAGTCATTATTGTACACTCCATTGACATTATTGTTATCATTCGAGTTGGGCCTATTTAGAAGTTGTCAGATTTGTTCAAGAGTATCCTGGGAAGGTTGATTTGTGTTATCATGCATTGAAGGAATAATGGGGAAAACCTTGCTTTTGTTAGTTTGAATCAGATTATTCTCAAGAAAGGTTTCATCAAAATTGTCAGGAAGTGTGACACCCCTATAAATAAGGCTCATGAAGATATTGGAACTATTGGATTGTATTATATCTTCCACCAAGCTCAAATTTTTAGGATCATCAAAAAACTCTTTAGGTCATGGATTTTCATTGACACTTTCAGGTATGACCGTGTCAGATTCCATATGCAGTTCTTCCTCATCATTAAAGTCTCCTTGATAGAAAGTCTCATGATCATTATCCATGATGAGAAATTATTATCTTAACTTTTCTTATGATTAGGTAAGTACCATGCATGGGTGACCTTAGAATGGTTGGATCAAAGAAGGATGAATGATTGATGAAGAGAAGAAAGGATTTGATGAGCTAGGAGAAACTTGGACTAGGTTTGGATTGGATTAAGAGGACTAAGCCTCAAGGGATGATTGGATTGGATTTGAGAGTAGCTAAGCCTCAATGATTTATTTGATTTGATTTGGTTGATTGGATTAAAGAGGAATGAAGCCTTAACGATTGATTTAATTAAAAGGTTTAGAACAAACCTAGGTGAAACAAGACCTTGTGATTGTGCAAAAAAAGGATTGGATTTGAGTTAAAATCTTCTCTTATTTGGGTGATAGACTAAGCATCCCCAAACAAGATAGGATTGGACTAAAGCTACTAGAGAAAGATTCAGTTCTCAACATAGAAAGGGATTAATTCTTGCGTTGATTAAAGGTCTATGAGACACTATTGGATTGATTATTTCACTCTATTGTTTGATTAAGGCGTGAAATATGGATTGAATTGATTTGATTTAAAGTCTAAGGTTTTGATTAATGCTCCTAATTTGAAATGTGGATGGAGGAAGATGTGATTAAAGATGAGGAAATGATGAGTAATTTGTAGAAGAAAGAAGGTCAAAGGTACTTAAGCGTAGGATTACTAGGTGACAAAGGTCATGTTCACTTTGTTCTTGGCAACAAAATTAGCAACCCAATTTTTATAGTTGATTTTATCAAACTTTTCACTAGATTCAAGAGTCCTTTGGATAGATTTCGAATAGGATTTTTTGACTCTAGCCTTTCTATCAGTGATCTTCTTTTCTTTCTAGACTCGGAAAACTAGAAGTTTTACCTTCTTATGTTTCACACCATTAGGCATGGCTTAAAAAGAAGAAAAACATGATATGGATTATGATGACAAAAATCAAGAAGATAATATCTTGATGGATCAAAGGATGTTCTTGGCAAGAACTGATTTCATGTATACATCAAACATTTGGGTTACAAATACATTTGTTGAAAACAATCCTACAAGGGACAAAGCAACCTTGTGGGATTCAAGTGTATGGGTTTTTTTGCAATGGAAAGTAACAAGCACACTTTTTATCCCTACAAGGAGATTGGGTTGATATTGAAAAAATTTTCTCGCTAACTTAGGACCACACCCAACAACTCCTCATAATACAGTCATCACCAAGCATGTAATGGCTCCAGTCATGATGTCACATTATCAAAATGTTAACATTGATGGGGGCTCGATATGGTGTGTGTCTTGGGGAGATTACTATTCTCCTTGCACACAAATTATCAACCTTTTGGATGTGAACTAGGTGGCCACTACTCTACATCTTTTAGTTAAGGCATCCATTCATGATCATCCCCTATAGTCCTGACTTGCGAGATTGAGGCCTATAGCCCTACAAGTACATCAACCAATGTAGTCTCACAAGTAGGATTTAGGTCGCTTGGCCCTATGCGTGATGAAGCATATGTGAACACCAAAGTGTAAACGTAAAAATAACCATGTCTTGTGAGACTTTAATCTAAAGGAAGTGTATATTTATAGTGGATGGAAGAGCTGACATTTGCTTGTCCCCACTTTGAGTCATTCCTAGGAGGTTTTTTCCTTAACTGAAAGGCTCTCTAAAGGTTTAATGAAAGAATATATGGCCACAAAATGAGTCTGTATTTTTTATTTTCCCTCAAGGGGAAAAGAGCATACTCTCCTATCCAATGAGGTTTTCTCCCAAACAGTCCAAATAATTAATTAATTCCAAGTTTTCTTTAAGTCAACAATTCAAAAGGTTCTAGGTTTCTAATTTTCCCACTTGGAGAAAAGAGCATACTCCCCTAGCTAATGATTCATTATCAAAAATAAACTTCCTACTTAATGCTAGGTGCCTAATAAATCATTAAGAAAATAGAATGTTTGATTGAATCTCCTTGGCAACCTACAAAACAACTTTGGTGAGTAGTTTAATGTGTTTGGTCTCCCAACAATATCCTACAAAACAAACAAGTTCATAGTCTTAAAATGTTCAAATTATGGTCAACATTTTGCAAAAGAACTATTAGAAGGCATAAAATGTCAGTATCTTTCAAAAAAAAAAGATCAACAAACTCAAAATGTAAGATTTTATGAAAAGAGTTGAAATCAGGCAAAGATGCATGTCTGCAAGCAAAGATGCCTATCTATCATCGACGTTTGTCTACAGGCATAGATGCCTATGTAGAGATGCATGCCTGTTAGAGATGTATGTCTACAAGAGGAGACACATGTGTAAAGATGCCTATGTACAAGTAGAGCCACCTATGTAGAGATGCCTATGTGTAGGCAGAGAAACTTATCAGATAAAGATGCCTATGTACAGGCATAAATGACTATCTGTACAACAAATAAATTTTAACTACCAATTTGTTAAAGTTTTAAGCTCCCATTAACTTTCAAATGCATAAAAAGGTTTCTTATGATGAACTATAGTAACTTTCAACCTTAATACGCCAACAAAAACTTTATTTAACCAACTAAAAAGTCTAATAAAAGGGGAACTCCCTTTCTGGTAGAGACACCTATTTGCACAAAAAATAAAGATATTCTTAGTTTTATGTATTTTTATTCATTTGTAGATAAAATAAGGTGTTTTAATAATGATCATTAGTCTTAATGTGATTAGAAAATGAAATTTGTACTGATTAAAATAAACTAAAATGGAAGAAAAACTCTTTCTAGTAGAGATGCCTGTCTATAGGCAGAGATGCCTGTCAACAGGGAGAGACATTTCTAGATGAGTAGAGATGCTTGTCTAGAAATTTTACGTGAAACTTTCACAAAAGAAAGAAAAATTGTTAGAAAATGGGAATGTGGGTCCCACCGAGCGTGCCAAAATGTATATGATGAAAACCTACCTATTGGGAGCAAGCTCAAACATGCAAAAGTTAGAAATAAAATGCATACTCAATGCTAATCTAACATGTTCACAAACTTGCAAAAATAAGAGTTTTCACTATAACCTTGGATGAGCATGAAGCAAGTACACCAAAGAATTGCTTGATTTAAGATCTTAGAGAGGTTGTGGGTGTGCTCTCTCAACACAAATATAGATCCCAATATGAATGCAAAGTAAGCTAAAAAGGATTGAACTACTCAAGGAGGAGCTATGGAAGCAACCCTAAAGTACTCAATACAAGAAGCCATAGAAGCTCAAGGAGGAGATATGGAAGCAATCCTCAAGCTTAATGACATGCAACTAACAATTAAAATGAAGCTAGAACATAAAATAAAATAAATTCTAAATCTTAAATGAAATTTAGCAACTATCAAATGGTTAGTGAAAAACTCTAAATGCAAGAAAACAAACTAGCATTATAATTCTATAAGCAAATGATGGATGATTTTCTTGAAGCAAGGGTCCTATTTATAGGATTTTGGAGGGCTTGGGTGAGGTGACATCTATGTGGAATCCATAGGTGCCACCAAGGAGACACATAAGCCATGCAAAGTCCAAGACTTGCTCACACATGTGTGAGCAACTTGGGATGTGAAGGGTCAATGTGTACTCCAAGTACACATGTGTAAGTGTGTGTAAGAGATGTGTAAGAAAAAGTCCATTTTCATGCTTTGGGTAAGTGTAAGAAGTGTCATAAAAATTTGTAAGAAGCCTTGTTTAGGCAATTTTTAGCAATTTTTGAGTTAGTGTATTTATTTAATTAAATAAATAGATAAATTTAACAAATATAATTAAATAAAAATTAATTATAATGTTATTTGGGGTCATTAATTAAATTAATGTTAAATAGATGAATTTAAGTGTCTACATTAATATCTTCACTTTTCATTGCTTGTATTTAGAGACTATGGATGATATAACCTTCACATAGGAGATTTTTGTCATGTTGACTCACATCCTATGCTTGATTATCATTCAATCATTTACTAGGGTTCTACCTTGAATGTCACTGATTTCTTTTCTAAAGATCATGACATTAGTTTCCAACTTCTTCAAGATCTCTAATGCCTCTACATTAACTTTCTTGAGAAATAGTTCTCTCTCTGTGGTTGTCTTCAAACTATGATGAGTATCACCACTCTTACGTAGGGTACCATCTTCTTCAAATAACTCTACCTATAGAGTAGATGACATAATATTTCGGTCTTGGTTGTGTTGCTACCCTTGTTCCAGAGCCATTGTTATCCCATTTTTGAGTGCATCTATTACACCAATCTTCCATTCTAGCATATCAATCCATGTGCTATATTCATTATCATCCTTATCGTTCATTATTTTGTCACTAAGAAAAAGGACAATAGACAACTATGAAAGTTCTCATAAATCATATAAAATCATTAACAATTATATCTCACCCTTTTCACATTTTGTATATTGTCATTCCATATCTTCCTTTTCTCTAAAATTAGATTTTATTCTCTTATACAATCATCAACACACATCATTACATCAATTATAAGTTTCCAAATCTAATCATCCACTGCCATAGTCACTGCTTGAAACCTTTTCAGTTCTTAGATTTTATTAGGATCCAACCCTTCAATAGAAAGACTCAAAGCTTCCATCACAACCTTATCACTCATGTCCACCATGTACTGAATAAATAAGGTTAAAGAGTTTAACTATGCTCATAGCATTAATTTTTTCTTATACTCCAATTTAAGGCTTTTTGATACTAAACTCACACTAAATTTTGCATGATAGATATTGTTGTCAACACTGGGTGGACCCATATCTAACCTTTGTAACCTAAAGTCAATATCTATGAGTTGGATTTGATCCTTGTCTTTAATAGGATCAACAATTTCCAATAATGCATGTTTGTAGATTGGGTCGGTAATCATTCTAGACATTATCCTAGTCTACTTTAGTTTAGGGGTATCTTGCAATAACCTCACCATTGTATCCACCATTGACCTATATTTATTTTTCTTGTCTACAAATTTTTTTTAACTATGGTGAGGAAGTAACATAATCACTAACCAGGGATAAATCAAAGCAATTGAAACATGTTTTGGAAATATTATCTCCATCTCCAAGTTTTGACATTCCATAAGAAGTTTGGCTTGTATCAAAACTAAAAAATTGGGTCTTCTTTACTAGAAGGGTGTGATCAATATTCTCTACATAAAATCACTATTGGGATTCATAATTTCCACTTGTTGTATCCCTTCAACCTATATCCCCAAGAGATTTGTTATTGTATGGTGAAAATGTGACCACACTTCTATGAATCCTTACATGCAAGAAAACTCAAAAATGAGCCCTCACAAATTGATCCATAGCTCTCTATGCATGGAGTTGCAAGATTTATAAAATTGCTCTTAGCTAGAGCTATAAACTCATGACCTTGCTAGTCAACCACACAATGAGAGATTCAAGGTTGAAGACAAGGGCAACAATGCCAATATCTCCAATGAAATCCAAATGAATGCAATGCAATGCAAAATTAATCTAAGATGAGCATGCAAGTATGAAAATTAGGCTATGAAAATGGAAATGAAAGAGTGACAAACCCTCTCATTAAACTATGTGAGATTAATCTAAAATATGAAAGAAAATGATACCATGATGATTCAACTATGATGCAAGCTATGATGTGATGTAGATGTAAGATGAATGCCAATGATGCTCCAAATCTTCAAAACTTGATGCAAGAATGTCTCCAAAAGCTTCAAGATGACTTAGAAAACCTGTAGCATAACAATAGCATAAAATTCAAGTGTATGAAAAATGAAGAAAAGAGCTCTTCTTTTATAGAGAATGATAATCAATGGACGATCGAGATTAAGAGGCAAAAGACTTAATCAATGATGGAGAAAAATAGAAGCTTGATCCTTGTGCACTAATATCCTCCAATAGGAAAATAGGAGTTGACTTTAGTGTCCATATGAGACAAAAGGTACTTTTTCTCTTTTTATAAAATAAGAATAATGCTTTATTTGTGCAACATAGGATAAGAAGAAAAGTGGAGATTTTTTATTTAAATAAAAGGGGAGGAAATATTCCTTTTAATTAAATAAAGGCTTAGGATTGTATGCACCCTAAAATGGTCGCCTAGACTTTGGGCCCCATTTATTCGATTTACTTATCCTGAATCAATTTTATCAATAATCAATATTTTCAACAATATCAATCTCTTGATCAAGTCTTAATTTTGATCATATATTAGATTTTTATCCTATGGGATAATCATTTATCCTAAGTCTTTATTTAAAAGGAATATTTCCTCCCCTTTTGATTAAATAAAAAGCCCCATTTTCTTCTTGTCCTAAGTTGCACAAATAAAACATTATTCCTATTTTACAAAAAGGAAAAAAAAACACTTTTTGTCTCACATGAGGCTCAAAAGTCAACACTTCACTCTCATTGGAGGATACTTGTGCACATGGATTGCTCCTCTTTCAACCTCCACCGCTGATTAATACTTTTGCCTCTTAATCTCAATGGTCCGTTCCTTTGCATTTCTTATAAAAGGAAAGCTCTCTCCTCCATTTTCATACCATGTTTTGAATACTAATCTTATGCTGCAGGAATTCTTGGAGACCTTTTGAGCTTTTGGAAGCCTTATTATTCTTAGTCTTTCATTCTTGCATTTTAGTTTCATTTCATAGCTTAGTTTCCTTTGATGCAATAGATTAATCTCGCATAGTCTAAATAGGAAGGTTGTAATCCTTTGCATTTCCTTTCAAAAGCTTAATTTGTACTTTCATTTCCATAGAATAATTTGCATTCTCATTTAGATTTGCATTGCATACTTTGATTTCATTGAAGATATTGACACTCTTGCCCTTGTCTTCATTGTGAATCTCTCATTGTATGGTTGACTAGCAAGGTCACAAGTTTGTAGCTCTAGCTGAGAGCAAATACATCATAGTCCCTTGCAACTCTATGCATAGAGAGCTATGAGCCGCTTTGTGAGGCCTCATTCTTGAGCAACCTTGCATGTAATGGTTCATAAAAGTGCACTATTTTAGTGTGTACATTTTTGACGCCCACCGTGGGGCAGAGTAGATAGGCTTTGTCCTTTGTTTCATTGCATTTTCATCATTTTTTGAATTATTTTTCAAAAATTTTGCAGGTTCTGGTTTTCTGTCTCAGAGTATCGTGCGATACTTCTCAGGAATATCGCACGATATACCTTTATATAGCGGTGTGACACTTCACATAAGAGAAGAATCGTCCACCAGTACTGAGGTATATCACCTGGCGTCGTGCGAAGTATCACCCGCCCATAGTGCAGAGTATCGCCCAAACTGAGGTATATCGCCCGACTATAGGAAAATTTGTCGCGCGATACTGGTGAAGTCTGAGGTATATCACCTGATTTGACAGAGACCTGCATTTCTAGTTTTATTATTCGAATTTGATCATTTTAGTTTGCTAGTTTATTTTACTGTATTTAGATAAGTCTAACCTGCATCTTTTAGCTTTGATCTATCAGTTTAGTGCATATTTACATTTGGATTTTGATTTTGCTAACCTTGTTGGTCTAACAAGTTGTGCTTGTAGGTGCTCTCATTGCTTAAAATTTGTTAAAAATACATGTCAAAGAGGGCTACTAACAGTTTTTGCAGGGCTGCCCAAGCATAAAAACAAAAAAAAATCTTGCTTGTTTATTTGCTTTCCTTTCAAGTGTGGCATTCACTAATTGTATTAGAAATTTTTAAAACCTTGTGAAAGGGATTTTAGGTGGTAGGAGAAGTATGCTCTTCACCTTTAGGTGAATTAGAAAATCTTGACCCATCTTAAGGTTTTGGAAGCAAGGGAGTAATTGAACCTCTTTGCTTGGTGTGTTTGGGAGAGATTCTTGAGATAGGGGAGTATGCTCTTCACCCTTGTGGTGAACCAAAAACCTTGAACCTCAAGAGTTGATCCATTCTTTGTTTAGTTTAGGATCTTTTAGCGAGCCTGCTCTTGAGCAATCAAGAGGAACGACTCAAGTGGGGACAACCTTGTCATCATTTTCCTTGGTGGCAAGTGATTCCAACTCACTATAATCTCAAGGCTATCAAGGACACCAAAAACCTTGATAGACATAACACTTATCTTTGTTTGATGTGAGTAGCTCATGGGATTACGACCATGGGGAAAATATTGAACAAGAATGCTTAAGGTACTCTTGAGGCCGCGAGGTCCTAGTCCTTTATGAGGAGCAAGAGGGGTGTTGTGAACGAAAATCCTTATTAAGAACCATTAGATAGAAGCCACCTTGTTTAGCCGCTTATCTTCTTAGTGCAAGGATTGATCCAAGTGGTTTACCCAGATCACCTTAAGATACTCACCATATGTGTCCATTTGGTTGTGTCATTTGACACTTCCACGACAAAGCCAACATCTCTTGTGGGTAACCACTTGGTGTGAGGTGAGGGGGCATCAAGTTGTGGGCTAAGTTGGTAAGTATTGAACCTTGACTTTTTAGGATAGATTTTCTTGAATTGTCTTCGGTTGTGTGATGCCAGTATAAATGTTCTCACATACAAACAATCGGTAGCATTCATAAGGTGCTTTTTAAATTCTGATATCACAAGTGTTTGCCTTGGCAAGGTTGCTTTTGCCCTTGTTTTAAGTGTTTTGAGACATGTTTGATCCCTCACTATTTGCAAACCTGCCAAAATTCTACTGATATTGTGATTGAAATCGAAAATATCAACCCTTAGACCGAAAATTTTGACCAAGCAGACCCAAAAATGCAAATTTTACACAGTTCTGGTCAAGAGTTAAGTAATCTTGCAACAGTATCGTACCCTTTAGAGAAAAGTATCACGCGATACTTCATGGGTTCGAGAAGTATCGCCTGCTTTGAGAAGAAATATCGTGTGATAGTTTGCCCTTGGCAGACTATCGCCCGACCTACCTAGAGTATATCGCTCGAATCTTATAAGGTATATCGCCTGGCATAAGGTGAAGTATCGCACGGTTATAGGTATATTGCCCCAGTAGCTTGGAATATATCGCCTGGGTAATTTCTGTCGTGCTTGCAATTTGGTCAGTTTTAGTTGCTGTTAATTAGGTTAGGTCTTAGAGTAGGCTTCTTGCTCTGACGTTTGAGACCTGTCTTGACTCTAAATTTTTAGTTTTAGTTCTCTGGGATAGCATCATCTGATTTACGAAATCACTTTGGAATAATTGTCAAATTAGAAGGTCGTTCTTGGTGCCAAGGTTCATCTCTAAAATTGTTAGCTACATTCTTAGAAAATTTTAGTGCTCTTATTGTCCAAATCGCTTTCATATTAAATCTCAATTCCAATCATATTTTGGCCTAGTCCAACCTCCTAGTTCAAAAGTGCAAGGGTAGTCACCCTTTGATTTGAAGCACCTCTTTGACAGTGTTGGTAAAGCCCCTTTTTTTTTTATCTTCTCATTTCTCTTTGGACAATAGAGGACTTTGATTATCCTAGTTTGGCGCTGACACTTTGAGAGGTCACCTTATCATTGAGAGTATCTTTCTTTCATGTTAGTTACGATGAGGTACCAAGTCAATCAAGGGAAGCGACCCCCTGTTGCCTTTAGCCAGTTACCACCCGTCAAGACTCGTTGACAGCATAAGGGAAAAGGACCCCTTTTTGATCAATCACCTAAGAGTGAATTTGAGGTTTTGTTTTAATCTAGAAGCTAATCTTAGTGAAGTGAGCACCTCTTTTGTACCACTTTCATCAAGTATGGACATGAGTTACACTTTCACCTGACAACAAAGAGAAGCCATGAATCAAACTCTTGAGGATATCTTCTAACGACATAGAAGAGAGTACGGTGGTTCTTCTCATGCTAGTCCACCCGGGTCACCTCCCAACAATGCAAGGTATTTTGATGCTCACCAATGAGCCGAGAGACATCATAGGCAAGCTCACTCAGATTCAGGGTCACAACATGAGGACTAGAACAACGAATCTAGTGATCACAACATAAACACAGCCAATGCAATAAGGCATTCGAGACCATCCTCCCCACTTAAAGACACCTCTTGATATGAAAATACAAGATTGAGAAGCATTGAGAGGGAGAAGCAAGCCTATTTAGATGAACAAGCTGCTAAAAAAGAAAAATTCAGACAACTAGAAGAAGAGGAACGCGCATTGTTGGATATAAAGAAAAGAGTCACTCAAGAAGAAGAAGATAGACTCTACGCACAACAACTCCAAAGCTGATTCAATAGGAGGGGAACCAATAGTGGGACCAACTCACCCCCATCTACCCCTTCGCCAAGTCCTAGAAGAAGATTAAGGACACCCTCACGATCCCCAAGTCCTAGAGGAAGAAGGGTTTCAAGATATGATCATCACAGGAGACGATCACCTCATAGACATTCAAAGCAACCGTCCCAATGAGCACATCATGGCTCACAACATGGAGGAAGTTATGCCAAATTTGACCATATGGATTTTATGACTATGCAACAAGAACCATCCTTTCAAGCATATGTGGAACGATATGTGGAACAAAACAAGGATCAATTCCTAGAAAGCCTTATCAACAAAGGTGCTAAAGTTCCATATGATTTTGACATCCACCAAAAGATTAAGAAATAGAATCCTTCAACCAATGAGGTGATCATGCAAATGCAGAAGGACATAGAAAGGACGAGGGCTCCTAAGAGCACATTTAATTTGGACTCCATATGTCCCAACCCAATTGACAAAAGTGTGGTGTTGGTTGAGTTCCCCAAGAAAGTTGAGTTTCCAACCTATGACAAATATGATGGCGTTGGTGACCCTCATGACCATGTTCGACAGTTCTACATAATGAACTTTTTTTTTCATCATGAAGACTCCTACTTGATGAGATTAGTTCCAAGGAGTCTCAAAGGCCAAGCCATGGAGTGGTTCACCAACCTTACTCCTCCAGTAAAGTCATTTAAAGAACTCGTCCAAAGATTTGTTCAGCATTTTGCTTATAATCTATCAAGGTCGGTCACAATGCTTGATTTGTGCAAGCTTAAACAAAATCAAGGAGAACCTTTTGTCACTTTCCTACAAAGATGGAGACGTTTGTGCTCAAAATATCCCAGGACAATTCCTGAGGAGGAAATAATAGACATCATTGTGAGTAATTTAGTGCCAAAATTAAGATATGAGGTAAGAAAGATACCATTTAATTCTTTTGATACCATGGTCGAAGTGGCATGTCGCATAAAGGATGTCCTAAAAGAACAAGGAATTTTGGCTAAATCAACTAATAACAACAATGGCCAAAACAACAACAATCATGGTTATAAGGACAAAAAGAACTCCTATTGGAATAAGAATAAACAGGTGGTCAATGACGGAGTTGTTGACTCACCAAAACCTAAGAATGAAGGAGTTCTTAATCTCTCTAATGCGGTACAAGCCATGAAGCTGCAAGTGTCCTCAGGACAACAGGAGAGTAAATCCAAGAATCAAGGGCAACCCAAGAAGGAAAAGAGACAATTCACCAAACTTGGGGATTTCTATGCCGACATTTTCAAAACACTAATTGCTCATAATTTGGCGCAACCTCAGGATCCTGCCAAGCACCGCATACCCGATCCTCAACCTCATTGGTGGGATGAGAAAGCCTTTTATGTCTTCCATAATGGAATTGGACATGATATCAAAAATTGTTTTAGGTTTAAACATCTTGTCCAAGACCTCATTGAAAGTGGGTGATTACAAGTTGATGGTTTAACCACTAATGCAGATCATAAGGCTTTTAAGGAACCCTTGCCCAAATATGAAAAAGGGGAAAATTCTAACAACAAGCATGGTAAGGCTGCTATCAACTATACATACACAAATGCTGAAAATGTGATTAACATACTTGAAGTGGCTGACGATAACATCAACATGATGAGAGGGAAAGATCCTTATGGATATGATGTGGACTCAACTCCTATGACTGATGAAAGACCTGTTGTGGTGATAAGAGGTCCTCACTCACGAAGAATGCCCCAGTCCCTCAATGCTATCACTAGGGGTCAGGCCCAAGCTCCCATTATTATCAGAGGTCCTAGCACTAGCAAGTCTAAGCAGCCCATGTCCAAGGGCATTCCTCCTAAATCTGTCATTGGTCCTGATTCCAATTATAATCTTATTGACCAATTACAACGAACACCCACGCAGATATCTATTTTTGAACTTTTAAAATTGTCCCCTAAGCATAAGCGTGTCCTTGAAGACACTTTGCGAGCAGCCAGTGTCCCTAACAACTTAGATATTGATCAATTCCAAAATATGGTCAACCATTTGGCTAGCCCTCATTACCTCACCTTCTCAGAAGAAGATGACAAATCCATCAGTCACCCACATAACTTGGCCTTACACATTGAAGTCATGATTCATAAAACCCGTGTTAGGCGTGTACTGATAGATGGGGGTGCAGGGCTCAATATTTGTACCATGAGTTTGTTGAAGGCTCTAGGATATTCCGAGAATGTCATCGACACAAGGAAAAAGATCACAATCAAGGCATATGATGAAGTAGAAAGAAGTTCTAAGGGATTGGTCATTTTGCCTATTCGCATTGGTCCAGTAGAAAAGGATATCTTATTTCAGATTGTTGATGTTGGACCTTTAGCCTACAACATTTTGCTAGGTAGGCCATGGATTCATGAAATGCAAGTAGTCCCATCAACGTATCACCAGTGTGTTAAGTTTCCCCATAATGGTGTAGAAATTTGCATACCTGGAGATAGTGCCTTGTCAGTTAATAACATTTCTGCTGGATCACATGTACCTTTGAATAGGGAAGCTGACAGTCCTAGTTGTTCACTTGAACAATGCAAGTAGAAGTTTAAGACCATAGATCTTGGGATGGGAGATTATAAAATTGATTCTTTTACAAAAATGCCAATCTCTCCTAGGTCTTATGGGAGACCATCACCAAATATGAAAACCTCATCATCAGCAATGACATTATTTGGAAAATTTGTTGAGTCTTCAGTTCCTATTCAGGAAGAGAAAGAGGAATTTGTCGTAAGGGACTGGATCTACCACGAGGAAAAATACAAACACAACGAGAACTTTGCTCCTTCACCTAAAACTTATGGGAGAGGGTATACACTAGTTAAGAATATGGGTTATCCAAGATATGGTCCCCTTAGCCATAGGCTGGATGCTAAAGCCGAGCCTCTTGACCATGCCCTTTTTGGATGAAAGAATAAGTCCACAGTTGGCTTAGGTTTTGAAAATAAGAAGAAGAAAGGTGTCCCTGTCCCAACTGCGACAGACAGTGACAATGATTCAGACTATACACCTGATCTTTCTAATCAACAAGACATGTCTGATGATTGGGTGCCTTCCACAAATCTCCTTTGGGGAGATTCCACAGATTTGATAACTGACGGTCCTACTATCCCAGCTGCGATGGATAGTGACTATATGACTGCTAGATCGATAAAGGAAAGTGTTGCTATCCTAGCTGCGATGGATAGTACCAATGCTAGCACTAGAGAAGGGGAAACCCTTCCTAACCTTGAGGCTTCTACATCACGAGGCCCAAATGATGATTCAGACACAGACTCCCATGAGTATGAATGGGACTCACTTTCAGATGCAACAGTTGATTTGGACATGGATGTTGTCCATGCTTATAGTACCCAACCCGATGCGGCTAACGAGCTTAGTGTAGGAATAGAGGATTGTACTCCTCAAATTTCCTTAGTGGACGACACTTTGTTTGGTAGGATGAGTCCTAATTCAGGTATCTTAGGAGAAGACTTGATGAATCCCAATTGTATGGTCACCAAAGATAACACCTTTCACATAAATAATATTGAACCAGTCATTGACCTACCCCTTGTTCACTATGACCTAATTGACTGCTCTCAGCGCCATCAAGAGCCTATATTCCTCACTTTTCAGAATGATTATGAAATTGCCTACTATCTGAATGCTCTTGAACCAGTGGCTTCTTCCACCAGTGAACCAACAACAAGCATGATGGAGCCTGATATTAAGTACCTCAGTCTAAAAATAAAAGAGAAAGAAAGAAAGAAAAATAGGTCTGATGGCGAAAACCACTTTGTGGCAGTATCAGAACCAAAAATAGTAAAAAAAGATGACGTATCTAAGGGTGAAAACCTCTTTGAGGTGCCTAACGATGGGATACTTAATAACTTGCCGAGTTATTTCCAGGATAGATCATCAGTATTGATTGAGCCAACAAAACCAGTCAATTTGAACACAGAAGAAACTCCTCAAATAGTTCATCTTGCTCAGTCTTTATCAGAAGAAGAGACCAAGGCATATATACAATTCTTACAAAAGAAGAAAATTAATTTTGCATGGACCTATTCAGACATGCCAGGGCTTGACACAAATCTTATAATGCATCACTTATCCATAGCTCCAGGAGTCAAACTAGTGAAACAGAGACTTAGAAAAATGCATCCACATGTAGCTCTCCTTGTCAAAGCGGAATTAGAAAAAATTTTAAGAGCTGGATTCATCAGAGCCATCGATTATGCAGAATGGATCTCAAACATAGTACTAGTTTCCAAACATGATGGGTCATTTCGTGTATGCACAGATTTTAGAGATTTAAACAAAGCATGCCCAAAGGATGATTTTTCACTTCCAAACATTGACATGATAGTGGACATGACAGTGGGCTATGACATATACTCTCTAATGGATGGTTTCTCAGGATATAATCAAATTAAAATAGCTCTCGAAGACCAAGAGAAAATAGCGTTCACATGTGCATGGGGAACCTATTGCTGGAATGTCATGCCATTTGGGTTAAAGAATGCAGAAGCAACCTACCAAAGAGCTATGACCACTATCTTTCATGATATGATGCACAAAAACATGGAAGATTATGTGGATGATACCCTGGCAAAATCAAGAAAATGGGACACACACCTCGATGATCTGGAAGTAATTCTAGATCGTATGGAACAGTTTCAACTCAGATTGAATCCAAAGAAGTGCGCATTTGGTGTCACCTCAAGCAAACTTTTAGGATTTATAATATCAGCAAAAGGTATAGAGGTTGATCTCGAAAAGGTCCAAGCAATTTTAGACATGCCACCTCCAAGAAACATTAGTCAGATGAGAAGTCTTCAGAGACGACTCCAGTCAATTAGGAGGTTTATCTCACAGCTGGCAGATAGAGCACAAACCTTTAATAAGACACTGCATAAAGGTGCTTCTTGTGTATGGAATGAGGATTGCCAAAAGAGCCTTGATCAAATAAAACAGTATTTGGCTAATCCTCTAGTTTTGATGCCTCCTATTCCAGGGAAGCCATTGATTTTATACATTTCAGCAATAGAGTCTTCCTTGGGGGCATTGTTAGCTTAATTAGATGATACTAGGAAAGAATGAGCCATATACTATATCAGCCGTACTCTAGTCTCCTATGAGATCAATTACAATAACATTAAGAAGTCTTGTCTTGCAGTGGTGTTTGCTTCTCAAAAGTTGTGACACTATATGCTTGCTCATACCATACATTTGGTTGCAAAAATTGATCCTCTTAAATACTTGCTTAGTAAGGCTTCCCTCACGGGTAGACTTGCTAAATGGATGATGGTCTTAACTGAATTTGACATAGAGTATGTTGAAAGGAAGGCCATAAAAGGGCAAGCTATTGCTGACCAATTAGCTAATTTCCCAATTGAGGATAGGATGCCTGTTCAAGTGGAATTCCCAGATGAACACATCCTATATATGACTACTCGCACTTGGAAAATGTTCTTTGATGGTTCCCACATGCAAAATGGATCAGGTGCTGGAGTATTATTTTTTTCTCCACATGGGTACAATATTCCAAAGTCTTACAAACTTTTATTCCCATGTACGAATAATATTACAGAATATGAAGCTTTAACCAATGGCTTGAGAATGGCTATAGAATGGAACATCATAGAGTTACATGTCTTTAGGGATTCCCAATTAATCATCAACCAAGTCAATGAGGAGTATCAAACCAAGGATGATAAATTGATACCCTACAAAAAGATGGTTGACTCATTGAAATGTTACTTTACCTTTGTGACGTTTCAACAGATCCCTAGGATAGAGAATAAAGCTGTAGATGCCATGGCCACATTAGCTTCACTTCTTCAGTTGGAGACACATGAATCAAGATTTGAATTCCTGGTGGAAGAGCTACACCATCCCATCTTTGACTCGTTTGAAAGCCATGTCATTTGTACCATTGTCACACACGAGTCTTCCCGATATGGTGCTATTTATTCATATCTTTGTGATGACATCATCCCTAACACATTCAACCACTCTGAATGCCAAAACCTCATCCGTAATGCCTCTCACCACACCCTTATCTCTGGTGATTTATATAGGAGGGGTTTAGATGGGATGCTCCTTAGGTGCTTGGAAAAGGAGGAATCCAACCAAGCGTTAGTTGACATCCACGAGGGCATTTGTGGTGGACATTCTAATGGTCTTGCCATGGCCCAAAGGTTGCTTAGGGTGGGATATTATTGGCCCATAATGCAGATAGACGCAGTAGCCTTTGCTAAGTCATGTGAAAAATGTCAGAAACATGGAAACCTGATTCATGCTCCAGGTAGGGAGCTGATCCCTTCTGTTTCTCATTGGCCATTTTAGCGCTGGGCCTTTGATCTGGTTGGGTAGATTCATCCCAACTCATTAGGTGGACATAAGTTCATTATTACTGCTACTGACTACTTCACAAAATGGGTGGAAGCTGTGCCACTTTTTGTTGCTTCAGGAAAGACTATCTCTTTGTTCATCTTGAATCATATTATTTGCTGATTTGGAGTGCCTTCTGAGATTATCACTGATAACGGAGGTCAATTCAAGAATAAGGACCTAAAGCATTTATGCAAAAAGTTTAAAATCAAGCAACATTGGTCCTCCATCTATTTTCCATAGGGAAACGGACAGGTAGAAGCCTCTAATAAAACCATTCTTAAAATTCTTCATAGGACAGTGCACAAGAATGGTAGGGATTGGCACTTGCAAATCAATCCAGCACTATGGGCATATAGAACAAGCATTCACACAACTATAGGAGCCATGCCTTTTTCCCTTACCTATGGCGCTGAGGTAGTATTACCTTTAGAAGTAGAGATCCCATCACTCAGAGTCTCACTCAAAGGATTGATAACAGATGAGGATTACCGCGCTATGAGGTTATAGGAACTAGAACTTCTAGATGAGAAGCGTAAGGCTTCCTTTGACCATATGAGAGTGTATCAAAAGCGTATGTCCAAGGCATTCAACAAGAAGGTTCACCCTAGAGAATTTCAAATAGGTGATCTTGTTTTGCGAGAGAACCCTAAGAACCAATAGAACAGAGAACAAAAGGGCAAGTTTGAACCTAACTGGCTTGGACCATATGTCATCACAACTGCTTTTGGTACAGGTGCATATTTACTATCAGATCCAGATAGAGAATAGCTCCCTGATCCCATCAACATTATGCACCTCAAGAAGTTCTATCCTTGATGCCCATTTCTGTCTAGGGGCATCCTTTGTACATATTTATTGATCCTGAAAAAATACCCAAAAAAATTGATATATGATGCTGAAAAAATCCTAAAAAGCATATACAGTCTTGAAAAAATACAAAAAAATTAAAAGTTCAAAAATTCTAAAAAAATAGAAAAAGTGCCTTGGTGAAAACCTGGAAACAGGCACCTTGGTAGCAAAAATCCAAAAAAATGAAAAAATGAAAAAAGATTCCAAGTGGTGAAAACCTGGAAACAGGCGCTACTTGAGGCCTTTGCACCCTTGTCTTTTAGCATGCGTCCTCGACACCTAGCCACTTTCCATGATGCCTTGACCTTATTTGGCTTGGTCTGGAATTGGTCTTTGTCTTTGTCTAGGGGGCATAACTGTTTGCATAGGTCCTTTAGGTGCGTTTGTCTCTTGGGGCATTTCACAAACAGGTGTTTTTCAACACCACCCCAAACAGTATTTTTCAACACTACCCTTGCGTCGAGTGTTTCTCAACACTTATAAGATGTCTTTCCCAATAGTTTAAGTATGATGTGATATTTCTCACTAAGCAGATGTGATACTCAGAGTTGACTCTATCACCAACACACATGCACTTCAACAATCAACTCGCTTGTGATATGATGACTTTATTTTTCTTTGTGTGCTGTCTATGAGGATTTCTTTGATGAGTGGTCTCTCCCTGAGAAGTTTTCGATGATGCATAGCTAGAAGACTGAGGGTATGAGAATATGTTTTATTTCTTTATCTGCTTATGGGTATATTCTGTTGATCCTAATTGTCATGCGCATTTATGCTGGTCTTACTTGACACTATGGATTGACAAGGTATTATCCTTGATTATTTTATGCAAGTGCATGCTTCTAGTTATCCTGACTTTCATGTGTCTTGATACAAGCATAATCTTTCCATATCAAACTTAGGTAATCTCACTGCACTAGTCATCTTGACCTATATGTCTTTGATGCCTAGATGAGATTCCCACATATCTATCTGATAGAGATCATATTCATATCCACATAGTTATGCTAGTGTGCATTGTATGATCTTACGACGCTACCAATAACGCTTGATGATGATCATATTAGATGTCTATAAGTGTTGTGACCTTGCAAGTCAACCACTTTCATAGTAGCTTGCATTTTTAGGGTCATGATAGTCTAGTTTTGCATTTCTTGCATATGGAGAGAGCTCTCATTTTCATCTTACGTGGACCTGTCAGTTGACTGCGCTCACCTTTCCTTCTTCTTGATCATGTCTTTCACTCCTTGTCTTTTTCATCTTGAACCTATTCCTGTTCATCACAAGGGGTTATCATATCATCATCACAACTGTCATTTCCAGAAACATGAGTCTATATCATACACATGAGAATTAAACATACATCTATGATAGAGAACATACATAAGCATGTACATAAGTATTTTTGAGCAAAATGACAAGACAATATACATAAACTGATACATCCATCACAAGAGAGACATAAACACATGATACAATCGAACATCCAATAATCTCATATATACATCAATGTCATGATACAATATACAATATGGGATCCCATAATTTGGATCAATGTCTCAAGATATGTCTAAACATCTATCTTAGGACTCGCTACCACCCTCGTGAGGAGCTCATGGTGGTGGAGGCATGACTCTCCTATCAAGTACCACATCTGATACCCCTGCCCTCTGAGAATATGATGGTGCTCTCTCACCCCCTGGAACGGCCTGAAGGTAGAGTCCGTGATAATATGCTACTCTCACTAACTCCTGTCGGATCTCTAGCACATCTGCCTGTGTCATCACCTCACGGCGTGCTATCTCTGCCCTAAGATCAGCTATCTGCTAATCTCACTTCGCTCTCAGATCTAGTAACTGCTGGTCTCTCACTACTATAGTAATCTGGAGCTGCTACATCTCAGCCTTGAGAGCCTGTATCCTCGCTCTCAGATCATCTCCACCCGTAGGCTGGTCCTGCTGTGCCTCTGCCTACCAGCGAGTTGGTCTCACCTCATCCTCAGGCGTCGCCGATCTCTGTCCCCGTGACCATTTTTGGCCACCTGCTCTCGATCCCTCCCCTCTCTCCATCCTCCTCCCTCTCCCCCTCCCACAATCTCCTCCATCTCCTCCATCCCCTCCGTCCCCTCCTTCTCCTCCGTCCCCCCCGTCATCTCCTCCGTCTCCTCCCTGTGCTGGTACCTATGCATTTGATATCGTAAACTGAGGGAATGGTGCCCTCTACCGCTCTACCCTGTATGCTGCATCAGCCCTCGCATCTGCCACATCTGAGAAATACTCTCAGGGCTCACTCCTGATACTCATTGTCTCTGCGATAGCTTGCTAATAGTCTAACATGGGTAGCCACCCATGACCCTCCTCATCCCTAGCCCTGACATATGTAGTCATCTCTATCGAGACTCACTGTTGCCTCCCAAACTGCCGCCACACCCGAGTGATACAAAATCTCTCCACTATCTCGGTATATCGACCTACTAGTGGCCAAGTGCACATCATATAGCTCAACTCATCAGCTGCATCTCCCCAGACCTCCACCTCCCTATATGGCTTCCATGTGAAAGAGGCTATCTCATCTAGGATCTTCCTATAATATGTCACATCCTTAGTATGGGCATGTGATATGAATCTTAGGTACCTGTATATAAAGGGGTACCTCCTCTCCCTCGGCTGAACTCTCGGGCGCACCACAGCGATGTGCTCCCAAGCCCACACCTGTGCCAGGATGGCACCGCAAGTCCAAGTCTGACTGTCCTTATATATGATCTCATGTAGCTCGTGATACATCTCTACCAATATGGAAGGACCCCATGCCATCCGATGAGACTTGCCTACCAAATCCACCAGTAATCTAGCCCATCCAAGCGGGAAACCCTTCTGACTGCGGTCAGTCATCAGGATTTGTGAAATGATAGACGCCACTATGCATGGCACTGGATAATCTCTGCCAAAGTCATCTATCAGCCTCTCCTAGCTGACATGCCTGTCCAGAATCGTAACATCATGGAACATCTCCTGGATCAGTCGGTGCCCCTTAGTGGCATCCTGATCATAGTACACCTGTGCCAACAAACAAATCATGTCAGTTTTCATCATATGGAAATAATACATTTATGATTATATCTCAAAACATGATTATACTCACAAGCTCGCCATGACATGGCACTCGTAGGATCCTGTAGACATCCTCCAGAGTAATGGATGCCTCTCCGGTAGGCAGGTGGAAGGTGTTGTGCTCACTATGCCATCTCTCGGCAAGAGCAGTCAACAACCCATGGTCAGCTCTGATGTAAGGATATCTCAATAAATACCAAAATCTCATGGCCCTAATATCGGCATTACCCGGATCATCCAGATCTCGGACACACTGCAACCTAGTCACCCTCGGCGCTTTGATGATCAACACTGAAAAGACCTCCTGCAAGCCAAAAACCAAGCTATTTGTTAGCACATATCATGATGGATGTCTAAAAATCAGTATAAACCATCTCTAAAACGTAACATTGTCTGGACCCATGTCATTTTTGCTCAAAAATGCGTCAAATATCAAATTTCTAACTTGGGCGATACTATTTTTTGGAGAAGTATCGCGCGATACTTCTCCCTATAGCGGGGCGATATACCTTAGGCCGCATGATACTTCACCCAGTATCGTGTGATATTTCACCCAGTATCATGCGATACTGGTGCCTATGGTCGCGTGATACTTTGGGGACCCATAAAGTATCGCGCGACACTTCTCCCCAAAGGGCGCGATACTTCTAAAGTATCGCGTGATAGTTCGCTCAACTCAAAAAATTTAAAATTTAAAAAAATTAAAAAATGTGCTAAAAATGTATTAAATGCGAAAAATGACTAAAAAAGCTCAAGTTTTTTGAAAACATACCGAGGCAGGATAGTGTGGTGGCCGGTTGTGCAATCGGGCGCGCTCGAATCGATGCCTGTAGATGGGAACTCTTGCTTGTTGGGCCATTTTCTCTCTAAAGCTCTCAAAATTCTCAAACCACTATAAGACAAATAATTTTGAAAATGACATTTTCACCCTTTTTATAGCATTTTGACTTTTTGACAAATTTTCAAAACACCTCAAAATTGCGTGAAAATTGCACTCCTAGCTAATTTCGACGTCCTGGATCCATTTTTAGACTCGAAATTGAAATTTGAGGTCATCTTGATAGTCAAAATTTCATTTCAATTTTCCCCTTCTTCTGCGTAGTTGGCTACATCTTTTGAGGCCTAATCCTTCGATCTTTGTTGGGGCATCGTCATTTTTTCATTTCCATGTCTTCCAAACTTCTAGTCTTTCATTCATCTTCATTCAATTCACTCCTTTCTCACGTTTGATTGCATCTTTCTCAGTCAGGCTGAGGCATGATTTAATGGTTAACCTATTGACCTTTACATCCGATTATGATTTCATTCTGATTTGATCAAATCTTTATCAATTCGCCGTTCTCCTCTCTATGATTTCAATTTCGACTCCGAGGGGGCAGTATTTATGGGATTCTCATTCCTGATTTCCTTGATTCTCTTGATTCAGACATCTTTTGTGAGCTTTCGCTCAAATTTGAGATTCTTATCTCTTACTTTGAATGTGATCCCGAATCAACCTCATGTTCAAAGGCCTTTGTCTATGTTTGTCCGGGTGTGATCCTGAATCGACCTCACATCTGAGTTATTTTGTAATCCCAGATTGATCTCACATTTCAATTCTTCTTTGACTGCATGTGTTCCCAAATCGATTACACATTAGTCAAAGAGGGGCAAATGTATGCACCCTAAAATGGTCGCCTAGACTTTGGGCCCCATTTATTCAATTTACTTATCTTGAATCAATTTTATCAATAATTAATATTTTCAACAATATCAATCTCTTGATCAAGTCTTAATTTTGATCATATATTGGATTTTTATCCTATGGGCTAATCATTTATCCTAAGTCTTTATTTAAAAAGAATATTTCCTCCCCTTTTGATTAAATAAAAAGCCTAATTTTCTTCTTATCCTAAGTTGCACAAATAAAGCATTATTCCTATTTTACAAAAAGGAAAAAAAATACTTTTTATCTCACATGAGGCTCAAAAGTCAACACTTCACTCTCATTGGAGGATACTTGTGCACATGTATTGCTCCTCTTTCAACCTCCACCGCCGATTAAGACTTTTGCCTCTTAATCTCAATGGTCCGTTCCTTTGCATTTCTTATAAAAGGAAAGCTCTCTCCTCCATTTTCATACCATGTTTTGAATACTAATCTTATGCTGTAGGAATTCTTGGAGACCTTTTGAGCTTTTGGAAGCCTTATTGTTCTTAGTCTTTCATTCTTGCATTTTAGTTTCATTTCATAGCTTAGTTTCCTTTGATGCAATAGATTAATCTCACATAGTCTAAATAGGAAGGTTGTAATCCTTTGCATTTCCTTTCAATAGCTTAATTTGTACTTTCATTTCCATAGAATAGTTTGCATTCTCATTTAGATTTGCATTGCATACTTTGATTTCATTGAAGATATTGACACTCTTGCCCTTGTCTTCATTGTGAATCTCTCATTGTATGGTTGACTAGCAAGGTCACAAGTTTGTAGCTCTAGCTAAGAGAAAATACATCATAATCCCTTGCAACTCTATGCATAGAGAGCTATGAGCCACTTTGTGAGGCCTCATTCTTGAGCAACCTTGCATGTAATGGTTCATAGAAGTGCACCATTTTAGTGTGTACAAGGATAAAATAATTTTATTATTTAATTAAAAGAGATTTTTAATTAATTAAAAGGAAGCATGTTCTCTTAATTAAATAATTTTTTTTTTTAAAAAAAAAAGTTAAATAAGGCTCAAACCTTAGGAAATATTGAATTGATTATAATTTGATCAAGGAAATTGATATAATTGATATTATTGATATTTGAAATTATTGATTCAGGGATTTGATAAATTGAAAAAATGGGGCCCAAAGTCTAGGCGACCATTTTAGGGTGTATACAGTTATGATTGTCATTCTTCTCCTCTTTCTTGAGCTTAATTCTGAATTGCTTGAATCAAGGGTCACCAAACTAGTGACTATACTAGACAAGTTTGCTATTACAAGGCCATTGTCTTCTAAGGGCTTGGTTGTTTGTGGACATTGACACTTTTCACCATTGCCTTTCTTCTTCGCCACCCACTTTTTATTTCTCCTAATAACTACCTTTGTTCTCCTATCCAAATTATCTTCTTCTAGTGCATTCCAATCAATCAGTTCTAGTGGTTGCCATTGTATTTTTGAATTATACACAAGATCAACTATATCACTCTCGTCATTTATAATGCCACTCACATCAATTGGAGGTAGTAATCAACTACTTGCTTTAGCATCATTCTTGACTATCTCCTCTTTCTAACTTCAAGTTCTTCCTCACAATCTACCCAAAAGTCTTCTAATTGTGGGACATAATGGTAAGAAGATCCCAAAAATAAAGAAATTTTTACAGAGTCTTTTGGATAAAATGCAACCTCAAAATGTTATAAGTATCCATTTTATATTTCTCTGTATCTTTCAACATATTCAGAGCATTTGAGTTTGATTCACACTTGTATATTCTCAAACGAATTAGAAATTGGATACCTATCTTTCCCTTTTCACTGCACCTTTTATTCACTTTACATATTTGTCTATATAATTCAATAATAATTGTAAGAATTTGCCTAAGGAAAAGAAGGAAATGCCAAGATCTAAAAGCTCAATTGATAACACAAATAAGTTAGACAAAATGACATGATCTAATGATTGATTCAATATTGACCAAATGATAATGGATACAAAATTAGTAATGGCCAATTGATATGCCCGAATATATAGGCAATGCATGATAACTAGGAGATATGAAAGAGATAACCTATCACCTACACTAGGTGTAATCATATGTCCACCAAAGGTGGATCATCATTTATTGTACAATGAAGTATGTGCAACATGTGCAACAATGAGAGGATGATAATGTGATAAAAGCAATGAATGTGGATTTCACACATAAAGTGGAATGAGATAAAAACTAATTTCACCTTATGTAGATTTCTCCTACACCATGTACTAAAATGAAGTGCAAACTCCTATGTGCCTACATGAAAAATAATATACAAATGCATTATCCTAAGTAAACTTATGTAAAGTGTAATTAGGAAAATTTAATTACACCAACAATAATAATCTTGTCCTTGACATACCTGGGTGATTTCCAAGGAAAATCATCAAAACCTCTGATTCTGAGATACATAAATATTGGAAATTGTAAGAAGATACTGCCATAAATTTGTATTAGAGCAACAACCTCATAAGAAATTCTTTGTTTTGGGTGATCCTACATTTACCTTACCAACTTCATTGTAAATGTGTCATTGACTCTCCCATAATTTGAATAGTTAGTTTACAATTGAAGGCTTGGATAAAACTCATATATCTGGATATCTTCTTCAAAGATTTTAACATAATCCAGACCCACCCAATATTGTGTACAAGCTAGAGAATACACAAAATATGAGGACATGTAAAAAGACTCATTGAATGGAATTGAGTGATCATCTCATGCAAACAGTCACTTGTCAAACCAACCCATTCTAGGTAATCCAACCCCCCTCAAAAATTACTTGAACAAAGAAAAACTTCCACTCATCTAGGTTTAAGGAATCTTCATCACCTCTAATCCTATGCAATAAAACAACAATATTGACAATTTTCCCTTAAATAAAACTCCTATATATTGTACAAGGTAATTTGCATTGTCCTGTCCTTGGGGGTGAAAACCATTCTCTAGCAATTATATTTATGTACATTCTCTTTTTGTTGTTAAACTCGCATTGTGATTGTACACACTAAAATGGTGCACTTCTATGAACTATTACATGCAAGGTTTCTCAAGGATGGGGCCTCACAAAGTGGCTCATAGCTCTCTATGCATGGAGTTGCAAGGGACTATGAAGTATTTGCTCTCAACTAGAGCTACAAGCTTGTGACCTTGCTAGTCAACCACACAACGAGAGATTCAAGTGAGGACAAGGGCAATAGTGCCAATATCCTCAAGAATCACTATGAAAATGCAATGCAAACTAATCTATGGAAATGAAAATGCAATGCAACTAAGCTATGAAATGGAAAGAACAAGTGTTACAAATCCCTCTTATTAAGCTATGTGAAGTTATCTATTGCATAAATGGAAACTAAGCTATGAAATGAAGCTATGGATGCTATGATAATGCAAGAAATGAAGTCTAAACTATGAAGCAATGAGGAAATCTAAGAAGGGCTTGATGTAGCAATGATCTCCAAAAGCTCCAAATGCACCTAGAAAACCTGCAGCATAACAATAGCATGAAAGAGATGGATATGTAAATAAAGGAGAGAGCTCTCCTTTTATAAGAAATGCAAAGGAATGGACCATGGAGATTAAGAGGCAAAAGTCTTAATCAGCAGTGGAACTTGAAAGAGGATCAATCCATGTGCACAAGTATCTTCTAATAGGAAAATAGGAGTTGACTTTATGTCCATACGAGAAAAAAAGTGCTTTTCTCCTTTTTATAAAATATGAATAATACTTTATTTGTGCAACTTAGGATAAGAAGAAAATGGGACTTTTTATTTAATCAAAAGGGGAGAAAATATTCCTTTTAATCAAATAAAGACTTAGGATAAATGATTAGCCCAGAGGATAAAAATCCAATATATGATCGAAATTAAGACTTGATCAAGAGATTGATATTGTTGAAAATATTGATTATTGATAAAATTGATTCAGGATTGATAAATTGAATAAATGGGGCCCAAGGTCTAGGTGACCATTTTAGGGTGCATAAATTTGCCCCTCTTTGACTAATGTGTGATCGATTTGGGAACACATGTAGTCAAAGAATGAAGTCAAAATGTGAGATCGATCTGGGATCACAAAACAACTCAGATGTGAGGTTGATTCGGGATCACATCCGGACATAACATAAACAAAGGCTTTTGAACATGAGGTCGATTTGGGATCATAGTCAAAGTAAGAGATAAGAATCTCAAATTTGAGCAAAAAGCTCACAAAAGATGTCTGAATCAGGAAAATCAAGGAATTAGGGATGAAAATTCCATAAATACTGCCCCCTCAGAATTGAAATCGAAATCAAGTAGAGGAGAACAACAAATCAATAAAAGATGATCAAATCGGAATGAAATCACAATTGAAGGTAAGGGTCAATAGGTTAACCATTAGGCAATGAAAACATGCCCCAGTGAGGAAGTAGAAAAATAGAAATAGAAGACTAGAAATAGAGTGAATGAAAGACTAGAAAATTTGAGAGACATGGAAGGAAGAAATTCTACCAAAAATTAAATTATGCCTCAAAAAGTAAGTCAACTACGCAGAAGAGGGAGAAGATTTGAAATGAGATTTTGACTAGCAAGATGACCTCAAATTTTGATTTCAAGTCTGAAAATAGATCCAAGACGTCAAAATTAGCTAGGGGTGCAATTTTTGCGCAATTCCAAGGTGTTTTGAAAATTAGGTCAAAAGGTCAAAATTCTATAGGAATAGAAAAGGATGTGATATGAAAGACAAGAAGTGAAAGACATGATTGAGAAGAAAGAAGGATGAGCGTAGTCGATTGATAGGTCCATGTGAGATGAAAAGGAGAGCTCTCTCCATATGCAAGATGCAAAAACTAAACTATGATGAACCTAAGAATGCAAGCTACTATGAAAGTGGTTGACTTGCAAGGTCACAATGCTTATAGACATCTAATTATCATCATCGAGCATTATTGGTAGCATCGTAAGATCATACAATGCACACTAGCATAACTATGTGGATATGAATATGATCTTTATCAGATAAAAATGTGGAAATCTCACCTAGGCATCAAAGACATATAGGTCAAGATGACTAATGCAGTGAGATCACCTAAGTTTGATATGGCGAGATTATGCTTGTATTAAGACACATGAAAATCAGGATAGCTAGAAGCATGCACTTGCAAAATAGTCAAGGATAATACCTTGTCATTCCATAGTGTCAAGTAAGACCAGCATAAATTCTCATGACAGTTAGAATCAACAAAATATACCCACAAGCAGATAAAGAAATAAAACATGTTCTCATACCCTCAGTCTTCTAGCTATGCATCATCGAAAACTTCTCAGGGAGAGACCATTCATCAAAGAAATCCTCATAGACAGCACACAAAGAAAAATAGTCATCATATCTCAACAAGTTGATTGTTTAAGTGCGTGTGTGTTGGTCATAGAGTCAGACTCTGGTTATCACATCTGCTAATGAGAAATATCGCATCATACTTAGACTATAGGGTAAGACATCTGATAAGTGTTAAGAAACACTTGACGCAAGGGTAGTGTTGAAAAACACTGTTCGGGGTGGTGTTGAAAAACACCTGTTATGAAATGCCCCAAGAGACAAACACACCTAAAAGACTTATGCTAATAGGTATGCCCCCTAGACAAAGATAAAGACCAATTCCAGACCAAGCCAAATAAGGTCAAGGCATCATGGAAAGTGGCTAGGTGTCGAGGACGCATGCTAAAAGACAAGGGTGCAAAGGCCTCAAGTAGCGCCTATTTCCAGGTTTTCACCACTTGGAATCTTTTTTTATTTTTTTATTTTTTTGGATTTTTTCTACCAAGGCGCCTGTTTCCAGGTTTTCACCAAGGCACTTTTTCTATTTTTTTGGAATTTTTGAACTTTTGATTTTTTTATATTTTTTCAGAACTGTATATGCTTTTAAAGATTTTTTCAGCATCATATATCAATTTTTTTGGGTATTTTTTTAGGATCAATAAATATGTACAAAGAATGCCCCTAGACAGAATTGGCATCAAACTCCCAAGCAAGATCACATCGTGTATTCCCAGTGTCTAGGAAGGTGAGGGACAAGATGGATAAGCAAGCTGGTGAATGAGATGGAAGACATGAGAATGAAGGAGAGAAAGGGAAGAAATCTTCAAGGTCAAACTCCTCAAGAGTACCCAAGCTAGGGAAAAATTATTGTCATGTAAAGCACATTTGGACAAG
Organism: Chamaecyparis obtusa; assembly: GCA_027943335.1. Classification (NCBI taxonomy): domain Eukaryota; kingdom Viridiplantae; phylum Streptophyta; class Pinopsida; order Cupressales; family Cupressaceae; genus Chamaecyparis; species Chamaecyparis obtusa. Next base: position 430,025 of record BSBK01004848.1, read on the forward strand.
CAATGAGAGGCTAGCATAGGATAAGTCACAAAAGCACATTGCAAAAGAAGGAAGGATGTAGTCCAAAGGAGTAGACATGTCAAGAGGCTTCATAGCATCGTGTTTTACTTTTTTTTTTTTTTTATTAGAGCAAGACCAAAGGGGAAAAGGATAGCGAAAGGCTAGAATGAATGAAGGAAAATGAATATGAAGGCTAAACATGAATGGAATGAAAGTAAGATCATCATAAGATAGCTCACAAAATAGCCAAATGTTCGTGTATAGATCAATATTGTCAAGATCAAAGAGAGAAGATGGAATGGATGAAATATGTAGAAGAACTATGCATGACGCCTGATTGCCAGGTTTTCATCATGGTACTTATCCAAGGCGCCACAAGGGAGTGGTTTTCACCATAGGATGAATTTATTTCTCTTTACTTTTGCTACCAAGGCGCCTGTTTCTAGGTTTTCACCATGGCACATTTTCAATTTTCTTTTTTTTTTTTTTCTATTTTTTTTAATTTTATCTTTTTTGGAAGAAAGCGAGCTTTTAGGTAATGCTCCTCGAAAGGATAAATCATTGATATGCCAAGGATCCAAAATGATATGCTCAAAGATGTTGATAGGGAAAGGAAAACGCATGAGGAATAGGCAAATGAGGAAAAATGATAGAAGGTAGAAGGATAATGAATGGAAGGAATGTGAAAAGGTAGAGGGAAAGAAAGGTAAGATCAACGTCAATACACACCTTGAAGGGTGACGGAAAAAATGGAGGAAACATAAACCATATTCTAGTCCAAATGTGAACCATATTCTGGTTCATTATTGCTATCTAACTCTTCGAAAAGAGGATTGGTGTGCTTGTTATAATTCTGAAATGTGAATGGAGGAATATGAGAAGGAATATGGAAAATGTTTAGTAGAGGTTGTGGTTCAGGCGCATGGAATGGAAGAATATTTTTGGAAAAAGATGAAGTGGAAGCCTTTGGAAGCTTGAATGTCAACTTCACTTTTTACTCAGCATGAGACTTTTTCAAGAGAGACTTTGGAATCCATATAGTCTTAGGATTTTCATTTCCTTTTGATGACTGAGAGAGAATATTTTCAATGATGGGTTTTGGAACCCATACTTGTCTTGTAGTTTTCTTCTTAGATATCTCTTTCGACTTTATGCTCCCATGTCGACTAGAGGAGACATGGTGATCTTCTTTTTTTGATGGATTCTTGTATTGCTTCTTTTTCTTGTTTTGAACATTCAACTTACTTCCAAAAGACTTGGGACTTGTGAAAGAAGAAGGAGGATATGACCAGTTTAGATGGGTGGGTGGATGAAAGGGATTCAAGGGTATGCATCTATGTTGATCTTGAGGAAAGATAAGAGATGGAGGGACGTAAGGACCTAAGATGGATGATGAATTAAGAGAATTAGGAGGGGAAAGTGAAGGGACATAAGGGCCTAAGATGGAAGGAAGACGTGAAGCCCTTAGTATTGGTGGAGGAGGTCCAAGGATGGACAGGGAAGATGCAAAAGGATAGTCAATAAGTTCATCAGCATCTATATCACAACCAAGGATATCAACATCTTTAGAGTGAGCATTAGAATTTTCAACAGGATCCTGCACATCTTGAATAGGAGAAACTTTATTGATAGGATTGTTTAAAGCTTGCAAAGATTTAGGAAGAGTAGAAAGCGGAAGTGAACATGGAGCGGTAGAACAAGAAGGTGGAAGACTTTGATCTTGACAAGGATCTTTGGATAGCATAGGTGTAGGATTTTTCTCTTGATTTTCAATAGGCTTAACATTAGCAGTAACAACACCATTTTTAATAACCTTAATGGAAACATCATCTTTGGAAAGCATAAGTGTGGTAAGGTTATTTTGATCATCAATAAGCTCAATGGTGCAAGTAGTAGCTTGATCTTGCTTAGGAGATGGTGGAATGAATGCGGAAGAGTGTAGAGGATCAAAAAAGCCATGAAACAGATCAGAGACATCATGAAAAGGATTGGATGACATGGAGGGTTCTTGATCTTGATCTTTTTTTATGTTCTTTTCTTTATCATTTTTAGAGTCCTCTTGACATGGAGCCACTTCTATGGATAAGGAAGCAGGTTGGGATTGTATGGAAGACTTTGGAGGAGATGGTGAAGGATTAGCTGAAGTAGGCATTATAGCACATAAAGGCTTAGGATCTTTAGGTTTAACATTATTGAAAGTATTTGCAGCCAAGTGAAGGTTAGCTTGAGTTTCTTTAAGAGGTAGCCCTTTTGGATAACTATAGGGGACCGCATGAAAAGCCTTAGGATTTGAATCAGATGAAGTATTTGTGAAAGATTTGGAAGACTTAGAAGCTTTAGGAAGTGTGTGGGTATTGGAGGAAGTAGAGGATGGAAGGGAACCATCACAAGACAAAGGTTCAACATTAACATGATCTTGCTTGAGATTGTCATCTTTATTTTCAGCATGAGAACTTTTAGAGGAGAGATTCTTTTGACGTTTGAAATCAGCGCGATAGATTTTCTCTTCCTCAGTAGGAATATTGTATTGTTCACAAAAATCATCAAAGAATTCTTCAAATTTAGAGTCATATGGATCACCATCACAATCTACCCAATATGACTCCCCCTTAGAAATCATAAGTGTACCACGAGGATGATGCTTAGGAATAGAAGTTTCATGGGCATCACTACATTTTCCATCATCATAGTCATCATAGGTGGATGTGTCACTCTTTATGGAAGAGACATCATAAGGACTATCATGTTGCTCTTTATGGTGAAGAGAAGTAAAACTCTTTGAAGAAGTAGAAGAAGAATGAGATCGTGAAGAAGAGGAAATTGAAGAACTAGTGGAAGAAGAATACTTGGATAATGAGGAATTTGAATGATGTTTAGAAGAGTCATGATAAGATTTGGAAGATGAAGAATGTGAATAGTGTTTAGAAGAATCATGATAAGATTTAGAAGATGAGGAATGATGAGAAGATTTAGAAGATGAAGAATATTTGGATGAGATCATGAGTATGATTATAGCAAAGGCATCTGATTTAAGCGAATTTTCTTTTATTTTTGCTATAAGTTTATCACCCATGCCATATTTAGAAGAACCATTGGAGGAACAAAATTCTTCAAATTGAGAAATGAGTTCAAGATCATCCATTCTCAAGAGAGGTTCCATGGCAAGGTAGTTGGAATTCATGGTTCTAGAAGAGGAGGAATCAAGCATGGAAGAAATGAATAGATGAATAGAAGAAAGTAGACTAGATAATAAGAGGAAAAGAATCAAGAAGAAGAAGAAGAAGAAGAAGAATTTCCCATGGGAATAGAAGACTTTAGAAGAACATGGGAAATGGAGAAGAAAGAAGAAGACTAAGAGCCATCTTGTGCAATTGATACCATAACGTTCATTGAGATGTTGAGCAACATGACAACACCTAGGATCTAAGATCTAGACTGACCAAGGAAGACTGAAAATAGAAGACCCTTGGTAATAGGATGACCTCACAAAATGTCAACACCAAACTAGGATAATCAAAGTTCTCTATTGTCCAAAGAGAAATGAAAAGATAGAAGAAGGGGCTTTACCAACACTGTCAAAGGGGTGCTTCAAATCAAAGGGTGACTACCCTTGCACTTTTGAACCAGGAGGTTGGGCTAGGCCAAAAGATAATTGAAATTGAGATTAAATGAAAATTATTTGGACAATAAGAGTACGAGAATTTCTCAAGAATGTAGCTCACAATTCTAGAGATAAACTTTCTCACCAAGAACAACCTTCTAATGCGATATTTCTCTTTGGCTAATGTGATACTGATGTTGATCTTGACCAATTTGTGCAAAATTTTGAGTTTTAAGGTCTAATTTCAAGTTTTTGAATGTGAGGGTGAAAATGTCTGATTTCTATCACAAATTCAATAGCAATTGGACAGGTTTGCAAACAGTATGGGATCAAACATGTCTTCAAACACTTGAAACAAGGGCAAAAGCAACCTTGCCAAGATAAACACTTGTGATATCAAAATTGAAAAAGCACCCTATAAATGCTACCAATTGTTTGAATGTTGATAACGTTAACACTGGTATAGCACAATCGAAGATAATTCAAGAAATTACTACTTAGAAAGACAAGGCTCATTACTTAGCAACTTGGCCCACAACTTGATGTCCCCTTGCCTCACACCAAGTGGTTGCCCACAAGAGATATTGGCTTTGTCATGGAAGTGTCAAACAACACAACCAAAGGAACACATATGGTGAGTATCTTGGGGTGATCTGGGTTAGTCCACTTGGATCAATCCTTGCACCGAGAAGCTAAGCGGCAAAAATAGGTGGCCTCTAACATATGGTTCCTAGTAAGGGCTTCCGTTCACAACACTCCTCTTGCTCCTCATAAAGGACTAGGACCTCATGGCCTCAAGAGTACCTTAAGCATTCTTGCTCAATGCTTTCCCATGGTCACAATCCCATGAGCTACTCACATCAAGCGAAGACAAGTGCTATGTCTACCAAGGTTTTGTGTCCTCGATAGCCTTAAGATTATAGTGAGTTGGAATAGCCGGCAAAAGGCTTGTCCCCACTTGGATTGTTCCTCTTGATTGCTCAAGAGCAGGCTTGCTAAAGGATTCTAAATCTAAACAAAAAGTGGATCAATTCTTGAGGTTCAAAGTTTTTGGTTCACTACAAGGGTGAAGAGCATACTCCCCTATCTCAAAAATCTCTCCCAAACACACCAAACAAAGTTCATTTACCCTCTTGTTTTCAAAATTCAAAGATGGGTCAAGATTTTCTGGTTCACCAAAATGGTGAAGAGCATACTTCTCCTACCACCCAAGAATTCCTACAACAAGATCTTAAGTGCCTAATAAATGAAACAACTAGTTTTGCCACACTTAAAAGGAAAGCAAATAAACAAGCAAGATTTTTTTTTTGTTTTTATGCTTGGGCAGCCCTACAAAAACCATTAGTAGCCCTCTTTGACATGCATTCTTTTGAAAAATTTCAAGTAATGAGAGCACCTACAACCACAACTTGTTAGACCAACAAGAGTTAGGAGAATCAAAATCTAAAATCTACCAATGATTAGTACATGAAAAATTAGATAATTTGCAAAAATAACTAATCAAATGATAAAATATGAAAATGAAACCATCATGGTTGGATTAGGCTCGGAAAGACCTTTCCAACGATATATCACACTTTAATTTTTGATACCATTTGCAAAAAAATTTTTTAAAAAATGGGCACCCATTTTTCAGAGTGGCACAGATTTGAAAACGCTGGAAATTTCAAAATTTTTTAAAAAAATAGCTAACAACCCGAAACTTGCAAGATAGATAAAATAGCCCAAAAATAACTCATTGTCAGGTACAGACACAGTACAGACACCAGTATCGTGCGATAATTCACAGTATACTGGGGCGATACTTTTTAGTCTGTGCGATATTTCGCCTTATGCCAGGCGATACTTCGCACAACACTAGGCGATATACCTTAATATTGGCATGCGATTCTTCTCTGGTGTGAAGTGTCGCGCGGGTATTATAAGGTATATCACGTGATATATTGAGAATTATCACGCGATATACTGAGAAGTATCACGCGATATTCTAAGACATAAAACCAGAGAATGAAAATTACACTAAAAACTTACTGAAAAATTGACAGAAAATGATGAAAATGCAGAAAAAGAAGGGACAAAGCTAGTCTACTCTACCCCACGGTGGGCGCCAAAAATGTACACACTAAAATGGTGCACTTCTATGAACCATTACATGCAAGGTTGCTCAAGGATGAGGCCTCACAAAGCGGCTCATAGCTCTTTATGCATGGAGTTGCAAGGGACTATGAAGTATTTGCTCTCAGCTAGAGCTACAAGCTTGTGACCTTGCTAGTCAACCACACGACGAGAGATTCAAGTGAGGACAAGGGAAAGAGTGCCAATATCTTCAAGAATCACTATGAAAATGCAATGCAAACTAATCTATGGAAATGAAAATGCAATGCAACTAAGCTATGAAATGGAAAGAACAAGTGTTACAAATCTCTCTTATTAAGCTATGTGAAGTTATCTATTGCATAAAAGGAAACTAAGCTATGAAATGAAGCTATGGATGCTATGATAATGCAAGCAATGAAGTCTAAACTATGAAGCAATGAGGAAATCCAAGAAGGGCTTGATGTAGCAATGATCTCCAAAAGCTCTAAATGCACCTAGAAAACCTGCAGCATAACAATAGCATGAAAGAGATGGATATGTAAATAAAGGAGAGAGCTCTCCTTTTATAAGAAATGCAAAGGAATGGACCATGGAGATTAAGAGGCAAAAATCTTAATCAGCGGTGGAGCTTGAAAGAGGAGCAATCTATGTGCACAAGTATCCTCCAATAGGAAAATAGGAGTTGACTTTATGTCCATATGAGACAAAAAGTGCTTTTCTCCTTTTTATAAAATATGAATAATACTTTATTTGTGCAACTTAGGATAAGAAGAAAAGGGGGCTTTTTATTTAATCAAAAGGGGAGGAAATATTCCTTTTAATCAAATAAAGACTTAGGATAAATGATTAGCCCATAGGATAAAAATCTAATATATGATCGAAATTAAGACTTGATCAAGAGATTGATATTGTTGAAAATATTGATTATTGATAAAATTGATTCAGGATTGATAAATTGAATAAATGGGGCCCAAGGTCTAGGTGACCATTTTAGGGTGCATACAGTGATAACATGAAGTTCCATTGCACATATTGACACCTCTTAGGGAGACAAAAGAAACTTGCAATGTTCGCTCTATCTAGACTGACTATAACTTGACCATCATGTATTTTGGTTGTCCTTGAGTTGGGATCACATCTATTTATGCATTCCATTGCCGACTCCATACATTGTACAACTACTGGGAACTTTGCTGCTTCAATTAATCCACTCTACCAATTTTTTTATGATACTATGTTGCTTACAATGTTCTACCCTTCCCCAAAATTCATTTAGATCCACATAACTCAAATTTGTATTGCCTATGCATTTTAAACCATTAAGATGATCATATCTTAAATGCTTAAACTTCATTTTTCTACACTATGCTTTACTTTTCTAATTGAAACAAAAAATATTATTTTGCAACACAAACAACTTCCCAATTTCACCCAAAATGCTTCTATAAAATGCTACCTAATTACACCGAATATGCTTGTAGAAAAACTTGTTGTGCCCTACCTTTTTGAAAAATTCCAAACATTATGGAGAGTAATTAACATTATGCCATCTTGTATTTTCACTACTCTAACTTTGCTATGCAATTTAGCATATCAAATAATAAATATTCCTTTCTGTGTTTGGCTGTCAAATTAATCCCCTCAACTAAGAACTTCTTACTAAAATATAAATATTTTTAAATTGTGAAAACATATTTAAAATGCATCCAATAGACATGTCAGATGCCACACCAAAAATACCCTAATCATTACCCTTAATGTTAGACTATTTGTCAAAATTTGAACCTTCGCTAAATTGACAAAGATGTTTGGTAAACAACTTTGTTAGATGGAGTGAGGAGGAGGAGGAGAAAGAGCGGGAGAAAATAATTTGAATTCCAGGCAAGACAGAAAGCTAGATGCCCCTGGAAAAGCTGTGGAATTTGTGCCTAAATTTGGAAATGCTGTGGAATCTGGGCCTTTAACCACTGGTATTGTTGAAAGGCCTTTGTTAGATGAGGGGGCTAGTGTCAGTGGGTCAAGCCTAGCCCAGCCCAGCAAGGACAGTAGTCCTACATTGGGACCAGAGGTGGAAAAGGCTAAAACCTCTGAGAAAGGTGAAGGGACAACAAAACAAGATGAAGATTCCTCACATGGTGGGATCTCAAACCGAGGTAAGCGGAAATGGTCGGGCCTTTTCGGAGTCAAACCAATTGGAAAATCTTCTTTCCCTAAGGTTGATATTGTTTCAAATTTTTTTAAGGGAGGGATAGGTATTAACATTCCTAACCAAATCATGGACCATACTGTTTCCATTATGGCCTCAACTCTGATAGGAAAGTTTATAGGCCCTAGATCGAATATAGATCTGGTGAGAGCCTTCACTTTCTAGAAATGGAAACTAAAAGGACAGGTGGATGTTGCGGCTATGCTGAAAGGATTTTTTTCCTTTGTATTCTCCAATGGAGAAGACCTTTCTAAAGTGTTGTGTGATGGCCCTTGGATGATGGGGAAATCCTCATTATCGCTGTAGAAATGGTCAATGAATATGGATTATAATGAAAGTTTCTTTATCTCTACACCTGTTTGGGTTCGTCTGCCTAGCTTACCCTTGGAATATTGGCATGAGGGTATTTTTGTTGCTTTAGCTGATTCATTTGGTGAATTGCTAACAATAGATCCGATGACAATAGCCTGAACTAGACAAGTGTTTGCTAGGATTTGTGTTAATATCCAGCAAGACATAAAACTTCCCCAAGTTATAACACTTAACTCAAAAGTTGGCAAGTGGAGACAAGAAATAGAATATGATTCAATGTCATTTTCCTGTTTCACTTGTAAGAAGTCTGGCCACTGGGCTAAGAATTTCCTCCTCAAGCCTCCTACAGATAAGAAAGATCAGGAGATAAAGAAAGCAAAGAAATGGGAATGGAGGAAAAAAAGAGGAGTCCTACACACCCCTTGAAGACTAGAACCCCCTATTCTAACTTTGAGGAGAAGAATATTTCCCCTCAACCAGAGATGGAAGTAACAAGAGAACAAAAGGAGGGAGCATCCCAAAAAGAGAAGAACATATCTCAGGAAATTTCTTATTCAAATATTTTGTCTGAGGAAACCCTTGATCTTTTAGCTGGATTAGATCCTAAGTTGATCTCCAGGGTGGAAGATAGTTTGGATTCTACGAAGGGGAGTGATTCCCAGTTAGGACAAAAGGGGACTGATGATGACCTAAAAGCTTCTACCCAGGCTAATCAATTTAGTAGAGAAGCCTCGAATGCTATTCTCCTAGATTCTAATTCAAGGTAGGATCAACTTAAAGGATAGAATGACGATTTTGAATTTGTAGAAGTAGAGCAAAACAAAAACCCCTGGATACAAGTTAAGAAAAAATCACCATGTGGGAAAGGATCTGGTCCCTAGCCTAAAAAGGATCATAATAAAGACCAGACTCCCGTATCAGGAAAAAATAGTTCAAGGGCTTCAAAATCAAGCAAAAAGGGTGGACAAATCAAACAAGGAGGTGTCCAGACAAGAGGTAAAAAACAAAAGGTAGATACGGGCACTCCAAAAAGAGAAAGAGGAAGAACATCTGAAAAAGAACAGAGGGAGCTGGAAGCAAAACATAACATAGCAGATGGAAGATAGCTCACCATCGACTAGGTGTGTTCCCCAATCCTTACATGAAGATCCTATCTTGGAACATTAGAGGGCTTAATGGTCCTCATAAGAAAGATGTTGTCAGGAACTTAGTTAGAGATTCTAATCTGGACATTCTTTTGATTCAAGAAACTAAGATGGTTAAAGATAAGATAGCTAGAATTAATCTGCTTAAGCATGGAGGGACTTTTGGTTGTGACTTGGAGGGAGCTTCTAGTGGTTTGGCCTTTTATTGGAATTCCAAATGCTTTACTTGCAACCTTCTGAAATAGGATAAGAATTTCTTGACAGTTAAGGTGAACAACATTAAGGATAACTTTTCATGGTCTCTGATCAATGTGTATGCCCCAAATACCAAATCAAGAAGACTTAAACTTTGGAAAAGGATACATGATTTTAGGATAAATTACCCTAATGAGAATTGGATGTTGATGGGAGATTTCAACACTCCCATGAAAGAAGTGGAAAAAAGAGGAGGGAATATTACTCAAGTGGACAATAGGGTTGATCTAATGGAATTCATAAGTAGTGAAGGCTTATTGGATGTTGATCTTTAAGGTATTGATTACACTTGGACTAATAGGAGAGTTGGAGCTGATCTTATTTGGGTTAATCTTGATAGGGTCCTTCTTTCTCATGACTGGTACACTAAGTTTTCTTGCACTCTTTCATCTCTCAACCGTATTGGTTCAGATCACTACTCCATTTCCTTTCTTGCAAACCTATTTAGCGATAAAGGAAATGCCCCTTTCAGATTTGAAAAAATGTGGCCGTCTCACCTAGACATTGAAAACCGAATAAGGGATTGGTGGAAAATTAAAGTAGAAGGAAAAGCAATGTATCCAGTGGCAAAAAAGATGGCAAATGTAAAAGCAAAATTAAAACAATGGAACAAGGATATCTTTGGTGACATCTTCCAAACCAAGAACAAGGTTCAAATAGACTTAAAAGAAATTCAAGATAAGATTCAAAGCACTGGACTGACCAAGGAAATGAGAAAAGAGGAAAACCAAATCCTAGTAGACTATCATAATATCATTACGAAAGAAGAGACCTACTGGAGACAGAGGTCTAGGTCCCTTTGGTTGTAAGCGGGAGACAAAAACACAAGATTTTTTCATCTTACAACATTGAAACATAAAGCTATGAACATAATCAATTCTCTTGTTACTACCAGGGGAACTCTTGCTAGAGAGGAGGATATTAGGGAATAAATGATGGGCTACTTTGCTTCTCTCCTTTCTAAAGAGAAAGCTCTTAACCAAGAGAGCCAAAATACCTTGTTGAGATCCATTCCCTCATTGTTGGTTTCTGAGGATAATGATTTCCTCAAATCTATTCCTAAGGATGAAGAAATAAAAAAGGTTGTCTTCTCTTTTAAAGGAGAAAAATCTCCTGGTCCGAATGGGTTCCAAATGTTATTTTTTCAATCAATCTAGAGTATCATTGGGAAAGATGTGTGTGGTGCTGTAAAAGAGTTCTTTGGATCTAAATCCATCCTTAAAGAACTAAACTCTACCTTTATAACCCTTATACCGAAAAGACTGGGAGCTAATGCTGCTGATTGTTTCAGGCCTATCAGTCTTTGTAACTCCTTGTATAAGATCATGTCTAAGGTCCTCACTTCCATGCTCTTAAAGCTTCTCCCCCACCTTATATCTCCTCAAAAGAATGGCTTTTTCCTGGGGAAACAAATTCTAGATTCCATAATGGTGGTGCATGAGAATATTCATTCTTTGGAGAAATCAGGGAAATGAGGCTTCTTGATGAAACTAGATCAGTCCAAAGCCTATGATAGAGTGGACTGGGAGATGCTTTCTAAAATTATTTAGGCTTTTGGCTTTGATCATGGAGTGGTTAAACTTATAATGCAATTGGTTACCATGGTTTCCTCTTCTGTGATTGTGAATGGGGGCTCCTCTCCTTTTTTCAGACCATCTAGGGGCTTGAGACAAGGAGACCCCATTTCCCCTATCCTCTTTTCCATTATGGCTGAAAGTATTGGGAGATTCATCAACAACTTGGTTATTCGGGGCTAGATTTCAGGCCTTCAACCATCCTGAGCTAGGCTTAAGTGTTCTCACAAATAATTTGTTGATCTTCTGTTAAAGAGGCGAGGAATTTGAAAAAGACCCTCAATGTTTACTCAATTGCTACAGGTCAGGTTATAAATTGGGAGAAAAGTTTCCTGTATTTCTTTAACACTCTAGAAGATAGAATGAATAAAATCTCTTCCATTCTTGGTTGCAAGATAGGGAAGCTTCCTGCTCCTTATTTAGGTATGTCATTGTGCTTAAAACCGAAAGCCAACTTCTAGAATGAAATACTTGAGAAATTTCATAACAAGCTGGCTAGATGGAAGGGGGCCATTCTTAGCCAAGCTAGTAAAGTTCAATTGCTGAAGGCCACTCTTCAAAATCTCCCAGTCTATGCTCTAAGCTTGCTCAAAATTCCTCTGAAGTATGGTGACCTTATTGAAAACAATCAAAAAAGGTTCCTTTGGTTTGGAGTTGAAGACAAAAAGAGACTCAGCCTGGTGGCCTGGGAGAAGGTATGTAAACCTAAGAAGCTAGGGGGGTTGGGTATTAGAAACATAATCAATACTAATAAAGCTTTATTAGCCAAACAATGCTGGAGGATCTTTGAAGATGAAAAAGAATGGAATTCAATAATAAAAAGTAAATATCATCTCACTTCTCTTGAAGGTATCTTACAGAATCAAAATGATACTCAGGGCTTGTTTGTCTAGAACAGTATCAACAAGGGTAAGATTCTGATTAGTAAAGGAGCTAGATGGAAGCTAGGAAATGGCAGGAAGATTCAATTCTGGAATGATAAATGGATATCGGAAAAACCTCTTATAGAGAATGAGGAATGGCATAATGCGATCCAGAATTGTAAAGAGACCATAGGAGTTAAGGTGAGTGACTACTAGATTAATGAAGATTGGATTGATCTGGGATCAAGAGATATCAGATTCAAAGAGGTGAATAAACAACTTAAGAATTGGTTTATTAGAGAAAATGTGCCCAATGAATTGATATGGGGCCCTGCTAACTCTGGCAAGTTCTCGGTTGCCTCTGCCTCGACTCTTCTCTTCCCTCTTGATGATCAACCTTTTTGTTCTCAGGTATGGACTAAAGATCTTATCCCTAAAATTAACATGTTCTTTTGGTTGCTTGTTCAGAACAAAATCCTCACTTTGGATAACCTCATTAAAAGAGGGTTCCAAATGCCGAATAAATGAATCTTGTGTTGTAAAGAGGCTTAAACATGTAACCATTGAATGATCCATTTCCCCTTTGCTAGTGAGGTCTGGGACTCAATATTAATGTCTTTGAATCTGAATTGGGTTAAACCTCATAACCTCCAAGACTTTATTCAGTAATGGCAGTGCCCTTTTTTTGATAAAAATGCTAAGGACCTTTGGAAACTTGTTCTCCCTCACTTTACTTGGCAGATTTGGAAGGAGAGGAACAACACAATTTTTAGAGATAAAATTATGCCTTCCCATATGATTGCTAACTATGTGTGTAGAAGCCTTATGGATAACTATAGAAGTACATGCAAGAAGGATACTAACTCTTGGAATCCTTATTCAAAGAAGGACTGTAACATTTCCTGGGATAACTTGAAGAGTAGAACAGATCCAAATCCTAGAGACAACATTATGTGGTTTGATCCTCCTCCAGGATGATTAAAAGAGAACTTTGATGGTTCTGCTAGAGGTAACCCTGGAAGGGCTGGAGGGGGAGGCCTCATAAGAGACTGTGTTGGAAATTGTCTTGGAGCAATAGCGGTCCCACTGGGGATTCAAACTAACCACGTGGCAGAAGTTGAGGCAGGGCTCTATGTGGTGAATTTGGCTAAAGAAATGGGATGTTTGAAGTTATGGTTGGAAGGTGACTCCCTCAACATAATAAACTATATCAAAGGGAAAACGTTGAGCTCTTGGACTATAGTTCATATTATAGACCGAATCAAGATGATAATCCACTCTTTTGAGGAGAGTTACATCACCCATATTTACCGTGAAGGTAATAAGTCGGCGGACAGGCTGGCAAATGAAGGGACCCAGAGTGACATCACTAAAATGTGGAGAGGGGAAGAAAATCTTAGCCCTGAGATTTTAAGTCTTATTAATTATGATAAGATTAATCACAAGGAAGGAAAAACCACTTAAAGTAATGATGAAAAGGGTAAATCAATTTTCGAGGAGAGTTGCATGTAAGGCAAAGTGTGGGATCATTATTTCTATTTTAATGAAACACGAGCTCTGGGTTATATCAAGTGATCTGAATAGCAAAAGAAAACAAAGCTACGAGACAAGGAGAATTGGTAACAAATCGAGCCAGAATAGAAACAGAAAGCAGAAAATGGGAGGAGGTATGAGGAGAGAGGATCCCTTCAACTGTGAGAAATGGAGACAAGAGAAGAAAGTATGGAAGAAGCTAAAGAAAGGAGGGGTCACTCAATATATGGAAAAGCTCCATGACTACAATAAATAGGTAACTACCTTATTTGTTGATGGTTGGGTAAATGGTAAAGTCAATTTATGGGGTAAATCTTTCCCCCTCACACTTACCCTTATTTTTGAAATCATTGGTTTGTCCATGGAAGGCAAACATTTCTATAGAGACAACAATCATTTAGGTACTGAAGCTTTTAAGCTTTTCCCTAAAACTATTGATGAAGAAGCCTTAATGAAAAAAAGCAAAGGGGATTATGTGGATATAACTAAAATCAAGGATTCCTGGGCAAAAATGCTGAAGGTGTTGATTGAGTATTTCACACTCAATGGGCGCTACTCCAAAATCTATAATCTGCACTTTATCCTGGCAAATCACTTTAGGCACAACAAGAAAATCTCTTTTCCTTATTTTCTGTTGAGCTCTCTGAGTAATAGTATAACAAAGGATAGGAAGAAAGTGAGTAATTTGGTGTTGAATGAGGGTTTGATTCTCCTCATCGCAGACTATGCTAGGGACATTATCTCGGACCCAATACCGAAAAGGATAACTAGCAAAAGAAAGGCGAACATAGAGATTGAGGTCAAGGGAAAGGATAAAACGTCCAAGAAGAGGAAGAGAAACAAGAAAAAAGCTATAGGTAGTAGTGAAGAAGCCAAGGATAGCAAAGATGAAGCAGATGTCAAAAGCCCTCTGTCTAAGGGTAAGGGAAGTACTAATGAAGGAAATGTTGAAGAGGACTCTTCAAATGAGGAGGAAGGCCAAGAAAAAGAGGACCTGAGTGTTGAAGAAAAAGATCAGGAAGAGGAGATGAAGGAAAAATAAATAATGGAAGAAGATGAGGAGGAGGAAGAAGGGGGTAAAGAAAAGGAAATGGAAGAGGAAGAAAAAGAAGGAGCTGAAGAGGAGGAGGAACCTGCTCAGGACGTCTCTTCTCTTGGTGAAAAAGAAGAAGATCATAATGATATTGAGGAAGGAAAGATCTAGGCTAGTAGAGAGGAAAAAGATGATGAATGTGCTGAAGAGGGAGAGGAAGCTGGTTAGAAGATCGCTACTCCAGGTGAAAAAGATGAAGAAAAAATTGAAACAGAGGGTGGAAAAGACCAGGCTAATAATGATGAGGGAAATATCCATAAGAAGGAGCCCTTAGGCATCCTGAAGGGTGCTACCATGCTGGAAGAGGTCAAGAAGGCTGATGGCCATGATATTCTTTGGGACAAGTGGGTCATGTAGGAGATGCAGGAAATGAAACTCCATCTGAAAGCAATGGAAGATACAATAAAAATCCTCACTACTAAGCTGGAGAAGCTAGAAAAGAAGTTTTTAGATAAGGTAAATAACAAAAAATTGAATGAGGAAATTAAAAAGATGGTGGACAACAAGTTAAAAGATGTTACCAAAAAAAGCAGTGACAATGGGAACATGATAAATGAAGTCCTCAAACATAGTAATGAGGGCCTTAGCATTTGTGTTATGAACCTGAAAATGCTATACAACTATCTGGAAAAGAACCTGCTGGAAAAAACTACCATAACAATTGATGATGAAGCTGGGAATGTTGGTTCTAGGAATGCTGGTCTAGGACTAAGAACTGGAGGATGCACTCTGAGGAAGATTCCAAAAACTCCTAAGGAAATGAAAGATCTGAAAGGTGCTATCCAGATGACGGAGGACCTGTAGAAGAAGGCGGAGAAAATGATAAAAAACTAGTCTGGTCTGGGGGGTTGCTGGGCGGTCATTGGTAGTTGTGCTATTTACTATTTTGTTTTTTGCTGTCACTACTAGGGTTGTTTCATGTCCTGCTTTTGTCTTTTTGGCAGGTGTCTCCTTTTGAAAAACTAAAATGCTAAATCTCTATGCTTTTTTGTAAATGGTTTCGGTTTCCATTCAAAACCTATTTTTGCCTTAATCAAAAACTTTGTAAATTGTCTAATTATACAACTACTTGTCCTCTTCCATACATATTCAATGAATGTGATTAAATCATCTCTTTCAAATTAACCCCTCAACCAACATATTCTTGGTGCAATATAAATATTTTAAAATCGACCAAACAATTTAATTAGATGCCACACCTTTTTGCTACCCTTCTCATCCAATGATCACAATACTTAAACTTTTGCTCAACTGACAAAGTTTAAAATTATCCTATTACACAACCACTTATCGGTCTCTATGACACTTATTATTGGACTATCAATCAATACTTGAACTTTCCCTCAATTTACAGAGTTGAATGATCGACAACTTTCTAAATTCATTGATTACATGACTTTTATTATTTTCCCCTTTCAAATAGAATAAATTGTCCATTTACTAAATTCACCAATTAAATAATTTTTACGCCATAGGAATTTCCATTTTGGAAATCCCATACCTATTTTGTGTGATCAACAGTTGCAAATTGTGGAGAAGCCAATGACTACCTTTGGGAGCTTCTTGGTCGTCCATCCTACGTGACCATGTAGAGAATCTGATCGTCCTTGCTGCACCCTCAAATATCTTCACTTTTTCACCATCATTTTGTTCGATGACATGATTCTTTTTCATTAGCCAACACATTGTTGTCTCACAAAAAGTGATGCCTAAGACGAGCACTATTGTTCCCTAACATCTAAGATTTGAGGGTAACATAGGTATATAGATTGTCATTCTCATTATTGGCAGCATGTAAGCTGGTTTATCCGTGAAGGAGGATTTTTAGTGATTAGATTAGGCAATCAAAGACATGGCAATGATGACATCCCCTCCTTCTCTATGTTAGGAATGTAAGATCTCAATAGAGAAAGATTAATACACTCTATTGTGTGTAATAAATAAATAAATAAATAAATAAATAAATATTAATATATATATATATATATATATATATATATATATATATATATATATATATATATATATATATATATATATATATATATATATATATATATATATATATATATATATATATATATATATATATATATATATATTGTGAAATTGTAATAATGTATTATCTAAATTATATTTATGTATATTGCAGAGGAGAAGAAATGCCAATGTGATTGATTTTCTTTCCCAGCACATATGAAGAGTCATGACTGTGTAAAGACATGACCCTACGTGGCTTGAGCCACGTCGGGCCATGTCTCACATAGCCATGCCTTTTCTTTACTGCAATATACTATAGCAATGTTTCATTATCATCTTCGATTAGTAATGTTAGGTGTTACATATAACTATTAGTATGTGGTTATCATAACACATCTAATAATGTGTTACGATAACCACTGACTATTAGTTATCATAACATCACAATCAACTAAGTCGATTTCAACAATGAATACATTAGTTATTAGATAAGCCCCAGTTCAATACAAATTGCAGTCGACTATAGTATATTAACAATAATATATATATATATATATATATATATATATATATATATATATATATATATATATTGTAGGATTTGAGAAATACAAATCCACAAAACCCAAAGATCACCTGCATACAAAAACCTGTTACAAGGAAGTAGAGACAAGAAAAGGGCAAGGGTTTGACTCAAAAATATGAACAAGAAAATATCTTCAATTAATGAATGAATTAAATGTACAATGGATCATCTTTATAAAGGAGATCAAAAGCCTTGAAAGGCAAACCTAGTGCATGTAATAATTAGTTTAATTATTATAAGACTAATGCATGCAAGTTTATATTGAAAACAATAAGTGCATAAGTTTAAATCAACTAGTGCATGTGTGTTTAAATATAAACAACTAAAAATAAAAGTGTTGACATCTTAAGAAAGGAGTAAAGTTAATTAATAAAATTAATACTTTACTCTAACACCCCCCCTTAAGATGAGCAAAAATGTAGCTACAAACAATGCAAGAAGAAAGAAAAGGAAACTATAGTGCTGAAAGCATAAAAATGGGTCCCAACAACATGGCCTGATGAGGTACCTAGCACAACCAAACCTCTGTAAAATAGAGAAATAGAGAAAACCCAGTGGGAAAAAAACCTACTCCAAAAAGAGATTGAAAAAAATGCAGAAAAAGAAATGGCTCAAGAGACTCTCTCAAAACCATAAGTACAGTTAGCCCCCCCATGAGAGAGGGATGAGACACCAAAGCCCCCCCAAAATGAAAGAACCCCTGGATCAATGAACAAACCACCGTGACTCCAATGCAGAGGAGTGGAAGTCAGTGGATACTAAAGAGGTAATCTTGAAAGATGAGGTGTTACTGGAAGGTCGAGCTGATGCTCAAAAGAGTAAACATGAGGATCCTAAAAGGGAATCCCCAATGTAGGTGGTGTGACAAGTGTGCTGACACTGTCATGAAAGAGGATATGAATGTCCTCTATAGAATCCTCAACAAGTGCACCTGGTGGCTCGGTGAATAGAGTTGGACAGTCAGGCAATGCCGAAGAAGAATCCTGCTGAAGAGAAAAGACCTCAACAGGATGTGGTGTGGAAGTCATAGCAGTGATCTCATGAACAATACAAAGGTTCAAGTGATTTGATTGCACCACATGATGCTCTTGTGAAAGAGGAGAGCTATGCTCCAATAATGGAGATGGTGGACCAAAGTGAGAGAAGGTGTAGAGATGGGTGGAATGATCAACTATCCCTGTAGCAACAATGCCTCCTGTCACACTATCCCGAATGAAGACTGAATCTGCAATGAACTCAACTGTCTTCCCCGATCCACTGTGTGTAATCTGATAAATCAAGAGAAGGTTTACAAAAAGAGATGGAACATACAATACATCATTGAATGTGCCATCCTGAATGCCTACTGAACCTTTCCCGCAGACTGTCAGGATAGTGTTATTCCCCATGAGAATATGAGGAATGGGAGAAGCCTCAACAGTAGAGAAGACCCCTTGAGAAGATGCCATATGGTGAGAAGCACTTGAATCCAGTATCCAAGGGACCTATGAAGGAGATGCAATGGATGCCCATAATGCATGACCCTAACCAAAATCCTGTCCAAATGTCGAAGAGGTGGAAGAAGATTGAAAAGTAGACCCTTGTGAGGTAGAAGAGGATGGAGAGGAAACAGTGCTCTTCTGAAGAAGATCTTACAAATCTACAATCTGTTTCTCATAACCATCAAATCTCTTCTAAAAATAATGTGACTCATCATGAGGTCCCTTCTGACAATAGGAACATGTAGGTCTCCCAGTCTTCTGTTTCTCCTTCTTAGAAGAAGATGGTGGGCTAGTAGAGTGCTGAGAAGAGGAATTTAATATCTGCTTCAAATTTTGCTTCTGCTTTTCTTTGGATGGTTGGGCAACCAATGTTTGGTTCTTTGATCCTATTGGAGAGTCCAACTGAGTAAGCTTGGCCTACTCTCTAGTCAAACAATCACATAACACCTCAAAAGTGGGCATGGTGAATGTAGGTCCCAAAGCGTCCATGGTAGAATGAAAGGTAGAAGAGAAGATCTGAAAGTTTCCCCTAAGCTTAGAGAGAATCAAATAAATGTACTCTTTATCAATTTTTTGCTTTCCACATCCATGTAACAAATATCTCTATTGTTTGAACTTCATCAGAAAGTCCTCCATAAAGGGAAAAGAATCAAGTACAAGAGAGGTAAGCTTTGCCTCAATCTGAAGTGCTCTAAACTCATTCACTGTACCAAACAAGGTGTTTATCTTGGTCCACATAGCTAGAGGGGTATTGCACCCATCAAGATGAAATTGCAAGCTGTTTGATACCTGTAAAGCAATCAACCCCATAGCCTCATCCATCTTGTTTCAATGTTGCATGATCTCAAAGGGCCTCTGTAATACTGGTTGCACTACATCTAGACAAGACCAGAGACCTTTTGAATGGAGAAGCCATGTCATCAGGGTTTTCCATGTGTGATAATTATGTGGGGTCAGAAGTTCTAGACAAGAAGAGGTCTCAGCCATATTTTTTAGAAGGGGTTTTATTTTGATAAATATCTGGTTTAATTGATAAAAACAAGAAAATAACACCCTCCCCCCCCCCACAATCCAAATATCGAACCCCTAAGCCTAGAATGATATGCTTTATCCAGAGAAGATCAAAAAAGTTTTAGATCTAAATCTTGTGTACCTTGAAAAAAATTGATGAAAATAGGTAGAAATCTAGATGGTTCTCGAGAAGAGCTTTCCAGCACTTCTTCCGGATCGAAAAATAGAGCTAATTTGAGCAAATTAGCCCCCTCGGAATGCAAAAAAGATAATATGGTGTTGATAGAAAAAATAGAAAGCTAGTTGACAAAAAATACCAGATTAACCACCATGAGAGCGTCGGGCTCAGAACCAAATTTTCGGCAATATCTCCTTTGTCAAAAAATGATGTCTGGAGCTCCCGGAACGCCAATTTTAGTGAAGGGCCCTTTAGAAAAAAAAAATCCTCCAAAAGAGAAAAATTTTAAGCTGCTAGCGCTAGCCCCTAGCCTTAGCAGCTGGTCACATGGGCTCCCTGGTGCTGGCGGTTTGGGGCTGACCGCTGGCGATTTAGGGCCTGCCATCGGCAGTCAAGCTTGGTAGTTTAGGGCATGCAGCGGTGGTGGGGACAGGCGGCCCGAGCTGAGCATGGGTGGCGTGCGGGCGGCGCGCGGTTTATGCTATATTTTTTGATTTTTTGAATTTTCCACCTTGTACTGTGCACAATTAATTGCCTCGGGGTGCAAGCATATTTGGGGGAAAATTTTTTTTGCCTCTACCAAATCTCTCAAATCAGTCAAAAAATCCCTAAGTTGAATCCTTCAAATGCGAACAAGATGTAGCAGATTAGGCTCTGATACCATGTAGGATTTGAGCAATACAAATCCATAAAATCTAAAGATCACCTGCATACAAAAACCTATTACAAGGAAGTAGAGACAAGAAGAGGGCAAGGGTTTGACTCAAAAATATGAACAAGAAAATATCCTCAATTAATGAATGAATTAAATGTATAATGGATCATCTTTATAAAGGAGATCGAAAGCCTTGAAAGGCAAACCTAGTGCATATAATAGTTAGTTTAATTATTACAAGACTAATGCATGCAAGTTTATATTTAAAACAACAAGTGCATAAGTTTAAATCAACTAGTGCATGTGTGTTTAAATATAAACAACTAAAAATAAAAGTGTTGACATCTTAAGAAAGGAGTCAAGTTAATTAATAAAATTAATACTTTACTCTAACACACACACACACACACACACATATATCAATCAAATCGACACTATAATTTAACACTCCCTCTTAGTGAGAGGATTGATAATCACAAGATGTGAGTGTTATTGAAATCCCCGACTCAATTCAGAACTGGATTTAGTGATAGGTGTCAAGATATTCAGCGCAATCCGAATCAAAACTTGAAACACTAGTTATCATCATCCCTGACTAAATTCGGAACTGGATTAGTGATGGTGTCAAGATATTTGGTGCAATTTGAATCAAAACTTGAAACACTAGTTATCATAATCCCAGACTAAATTTGGAACTAGATTAGCGATAACTTAATTAAGTCAAACTATTGTAGGTCGTCACCTTACAACAGTGACTTCACACATATGAAAGATCGTCATCTTTCCAAAATACACAATATTGCAATATTTAATTTAATTTAATTCATGAATATAATAAATTACATAAATTTTGAGATGAGATCTCAAAAATTTAATCAAAACTTAATCATACCAAGTTTATTTCTGAAGTACTCAATTTTCAACTTTGCAAGAGGCTTGGTAAAAATATCAACATTTTGTTCTTGAGTACCGATGTAGATGAGTTTGATAATGTCTCTGTCCACCATGTATCTTATGTAATGATAAGGAATTTCTATGTGTTTGGAGCGATTGTGAAAAAATAGATTTATAAAAAGTTTAATGCAACTTTGATTGTCACAAAAAATTACTATAGGTTTTAGAGGCTTTCCAAACAATCCTAATAGTAACATTCTTAACCATATTGGTTCTCGAGCTCCCATAGAGGTGGCCATATATTCTACTTTAGTAGAACTTTGAGCAGCTGCTGATTGTTTTCTACTGAACCACAAAATCATTGTTGATCCAAGACTAAAGCAACACCCTGTAGTGCTTTTATGATCGATTGAATTTCCAGCCCAATCAGAGTCAGTGAACCCTTGAAGTTGTATCTCAACATTCTCACATTTTAGGCCCAATTCAATTGTACCACATAAGTATCTTAGTATATGTTTAGCAGCTATTAAGTGGATCTTCTTAGGTTCACACATGAAATGACTTAAAACATTAGTAGCATAGCATATATCATGACGAGTGTTTACCAAGAACATGAGTGATCCAATTAGTTGTTTATAATGTCAAGGATCTATAGGTTCTGAGTTTGTTGCTTCTTCTTTGAGCTTATGAAGATTTGTTTCCATCGGAGTGGTTAATAGTTTACATTCCTTCATGCCAAATCTAGTCAAAATGTCCATAGTATTTTCTTTAATTTAGAAAAATGTGGTTTTCCTTTTGTAACACTTCTAAGCCTAAGAAGTAGTGTATCAACCCTAGATCCTTCATGTCAAATTCATTTATGAGTTCTTGTTTGCATTTAGCAATAATATAATCTTCTCTTGTTATCAATAAGTCGTCAACATAAAGAACTATAATTACCATTTTACCTTTGAATACTTTAATTAGGATCAACTTCATTCTTGGAGTATCCTAACTTGGAGAGATAACTATCTTTTCGTTCATACCAAGCCCTGGGAGCTTGCTTAAGACCGTAAAGTGCTTTCTTCAATTTGCAAACATAATTATTGTCATGGGTGATAAAACCTTTTGGTTGTTCTATATATACTTCGTCTTTTATAACACCATTTAAAAATGTTGTCTTTACATCCATTTGATGTATCTTCCACGCTTTGGATGCTGCAATGGCTATAATAGCTCCTATAGAAGTGTATCGAGCAACTGAAGTAAAGGTTTCTTTGTAGTCAATTCTGGCTTTTTGAGAAAAACCCCTGGCAACAAATATGGCTTTATGTTTTTCAATACTACCATCAGAAGCATATTTGACTTTGAATAGCCATCTGGAGGAGATGACTGATTTCCCTTTAGGTCTAGGCACTACTTCCCAAACATCATTTTTTATAATAGATTGGTATTCTTCGATCATGGCATCTTTCCAGGCTTGACATGCTAGGGCTTCTTTAACATTATATGGTTATGATTTTATAAGTTTTGTCATAAGTGCAAGATAGAATTTCTAATTTCTTGTCTGTTTACTTTCTTTAGATATCTCATCTGGTTCAATATCATTTTCCTCAATCATTTTTCTTGCCCATAATGGTCTTTTCTTGTTGTTAGGATTTTCAACATTTTTAAGGTAAGATGAAGGGAGTTCATTGATTTCTATTATGTTCTCTCTTTGGTTCTCATCATCTTGAAGAACTTTCTCCCTCTGATTCTCAATTTCATCATTTTCTATAACATTCTCCCTCTGATTTTCATTTGATCCTTCTTCAGTGAGTGTAGAAACTTTTAGAGCAGTGTCTTCTTCAAATTTGATATCTCTGTTAATTTCAATGGATTTCTGTCCTAGTATGTATACCATGTATCCTTTACTAGTTTCATTGTAACCAACAAATATTCCTTTTTTTTCTAGAGGGATCTAGTTTGGTTCTTTTCTCTTTAGGGATGTGAACATATACAAGGCATCCGAAGATTCTAAGATGACTTAAATCTGGTTTCTGCCCTATAAAGGCTTCTTCAGGTGTGATATTTTCTAAAATAGAATGAGGACATCTATTTTGAATGTATACAACAATATTAGAAGCTTTGACCCAAAAGGAGGTATGAAGATTTTGATCATGCATCATAGCCTTGGCTGCTTCAATAATAGTTCTATTTTTTCTTTCTGCTACTCCGTTCTGTTGATGATTATAAGGTACTATATACTCCCTCTTAATCCCAACAGAAATGTAAAATTCTTTGAAGTTTTCAGAAATATATTCTCCTCCATTGTTAGATCTTAGGATTTTTATCTTCTTCCTAGTTTTATTTTCAACTAATGCTTTGAATTCTTTGAATTTTAGCAATAAATCATTTGATTCTTTTAGTTTAAGAAAATAAATCCAAGTTTTTCTAGAGTAATTGTCAATGAAAATCACATAGTATGAAAAACCTCCTAGTGAGAGAGTCGCCATAGGTCCACACAAATCTGTGTGAATGAGTTCTAATATAACTTTGGTTTTATGTTCACTAGAGGGAAAAGATCTTTTTATATTTTTACCTAGAGCACACCCTTTACAAGTACTTGTATGATTTGAGTTTAAATTTGGTATCCTCGTAGTAATTTTCTTAAGGGAGGGAAGGGTGCTAAATCCAAGATGACTTAATCTTCTGTGCCAAAATTCATTAGGGTTTGATACTTCATGACATAGGACTAATTTGAGACTATTTCCTACTTTGTATAGGCTTCCTTCTCTATACCCTAAGGATATAGCATTTTTAATATTGGTGTTCTTTGTCCATATTAATACTTTATTTTCTTGGAATGTGACTCGATAGCCTTGATCGACCAATCCTGAAATAGAGACTAAGTTCCTTCTTATGCTTGGTACAAAGAGAACATCTTTCAATCGTAGAGTTGCCCTTGATTTCAACTTGATTGAGTAGGTCCCAATTCCTTTTGCAGGATAAGTGGAATTGTCTCCAATTGTAACTTCTTCAGAGGAATCTTCCTCTAGGGTTTCAAGTTGATCTCTGAATCCTGTTATATGCCAAGATGCTCCGCTATCAATTATCCAAGTGTTTTTGTTTGAGTTTACTTCACTTGATAATGCCAAGAAAAATAAGGATGTTTCTACCCCTTTTATTTCAGCTAATGCTGCCTTAATTTCTTCCTCCCTGGACAAAATCTATGTGTATGTCCAAGCTTATCACATTTATAGCACTGAATTTTGGAGAAGTCTTGGATTTTGTAACTTTTGTTAGAGTTTCCTTTGTGGCTTATGTTAAAGTTTTTTTAAACCTTCCTCTTATTGCCTTTGAAGTTTGAATGAGTATGTAGTGCTTGAATCTCATTTCCTTTGGCAGGCCTGATCCCTCTTGATATTAGCCAGGACTCCTCTTGAGTGCAGCCATTCTTGAGTTGGTCAAACTTGGGTAGAGAAGAACGTCCAGTTATACATTGAATAAAAGATTCCCATGTGATGGGTAATCCTATAAGAGCTATTA
This sequence comes from Chamaecyparis obtusa, assembly GCA_027943335.1. Taxonomy (NCBI): domain Eukaryota; kingdom Viridiplantae; phylum Streptophyta; class Pinopsida; order Cupressales; family Cupressaceae; genus Chamaecyparis; species Chamaecyparis obtusa. The sequence goes on from BSBK01004848.1 coordinate 454,996, forward strand.
ATGTTAACTCCATGTCATCAATATTATTTTCAATAGTGGAGAGTTGATCTCTTACTTCAGAAATTCAAAGAAAGTAAGATGTGATAGTTTCCCCTTTGTTCATTTTTAGATTCAAAAGTTGTTGTTTGAGAGTAAGTAATCTACTTGTGTTATTAATCTCAAACGTTTCTTGAATGGTTTTGAATACTTCATAGGCAATTTTAAGTCTTGCTATGGAGGGGAGGATATGATCCTTAACATCATCAATTATGATCTTTGCTTTGTTGTTACATCTTTTCCAAGTTGATTTTTCTGGTTCATCTTCTTACATCTTTTGATCTTCCTCAACATAAGACTCTAACTCAAGTTATTGAAGCAATGTAAGAATACGTATTTTCCATGAGAAGAAGTTCGAAGCGCCTTCAAGTCTATCTTCTACTTTAATGCTACTGGCTATTATAATTTCTCTTTTGTTTATAATGGATCTTGAAGGAATTCAGAATTAGTCTTTGATGATTTTTCTCTAGTAAGGCTCTGATACCATGTTAGGAATGTAAGATCTTAATAGAGAAAGATATATATATATATATATATATATATATATATATATATATATATATATATATATATATATATATATATATATATATATATATCTGTGTGTGTGTGCAATTGTATTATCTAAATTGTATTTATGTATATTGCAGAGGAGAAGAAATGCCAATGTGATTGATTGTCTTTCCTAGCACATATGAAGATCATTAAATATAATATGAATAGTCATGACTGTGTAAAGACATGACTCTATGTGACTTGAGCCACGTCGGTCCATGTCTCACACAACCATGCCTTTTCTTTACTGCAATATATTGTCGCAGTGTTTCATTATCATCTTCAATTAGTAATGTTAGGTGTTACGTATAACTATTAGTATGTGGTTATCGTAACACATCTAATAATGTGTTACGATAACCATTGACTATTAGTTATCATAACATCACGATCGACTAAGTCAATTTCAACAGTGAATACATTAGTTATTAGATAAGCCCCAATTCAATACAAATTGTAGTCGACTATAATACATTAACAATAATAAATTATATATATATATATGTATATATATATATATATATATATATAGTCGACTAAGCATGATAATATGATTATAAATCAATCAAATCGACACTATAATTTAACACTCTGGATGTTTAAGTAATTCATAATTTTGTGGATGATGTAAAGGTTGTGATGGTGATGCTAGCTTCCTTTTTGGGCGTGCAAGATGACGAAGAAATGTTGGTAGCGCAGGGTGATGACAATAGTATGGAACAAGTACAAACACAATTACACGCCCTCGATACAATCCTGATCATTTTCTTTATTCACATCTTTATCTTTAGTTAGATTTAAACTTTGAACTTTAAACTTGATGTAGAGTGAAACAAGGCAGTTGAAAATGACGATCAGGTAGTAGAGGAGCCTCCTGTTTTCAAATTCACTTGGGCAGTAGACCACTTCTCCCGCCTCAACTCAAAGAAGTACTATTATGAGATTTTCATAGTGGGAGGATACAAGTGGTAAAGAGCTTCCTTTTTGTCTGGTGTGGAATTGGATTTTGGATTCAGATTTTGTGGCTAATAAGGTATAATGAAATTCAGGTGTGTATTGGCATTTCACTTTTTCATTTATCATTTTGCGTCTATTATTTTACCATTCCCAAAGCAATGCAATTTTCACTGGTGGAAGCACATCCTCACGAAATATATGACACACGTAAATTCTTATTAAATAGTTAACAAAATAAATTGTGGCATTCCGTGTTTCCATCTTCATAAAGAAATGGTTAAAATAAATTGCACGTATGCAAATTTGTTGCCACATTTAGGGTTAACGTGGTAGCTCTGTGGCAAAGAAATTGGATTAACTATGATTTGTTTTTCCTCTCTATTGACCACTATGACGAGAAATTGCCCTATCTTTTCACAGAGCCATTCTTCTCAATGATAGGGACAGACATACAAAGCCATTCCCTTTACCTCTCAATACACCTCAGTATTGTACGAAAATATGGGACTTATAGAGAGAGGGAGGGTTCTAGGGATAAGAAAAGATGGAGAGGGGCAGAGAAGAGAGAAAATGAGATAGAGATGAAGAGAGATAAATAGAGCAAGATGGGGGAAAAGACAAAGAGATATATTGCAAAGAAGAGAGAGAGAGAGAGAGAGAGAGAGAGAGAGAGAGAGAGATGTGTCTAGATGGAGATATAATGTGTGTCTGCGTGTGTGTATGTGTGACGGGGGGAGAGATACAGTTAGAAATAGGGATAGGTACAAAGGGCAGATAGAATCTAGAGAATGAGAGAGGGAGAGATATAAAGATAAAAATAGAGGTAGAAAGTGATAGAGAGAGAGGTAGAAAAGGGGGAGATATATTGGGATAGAGAGTGATAGAGAGATGACAAGATAAAGATAGATATAGATATAGAGGGAGAGATGAGAGAAGAAATATGGAGATGTAGAGATTAAAAGGTATAGGAAGAGGGTGATGGAGAGAGGAGTGGGAGGATGAGAGAAAAATAGATAGACAGAAGAAATAGATCAAGAGGTAAAGATAGAAAGAGATCTAGGGAGATACATACAGAGACATAAAGAGGGAGAGATAGAGATGAAGAGATATAAAGATACACAGATGATGAGATATATTGATACAAAGATAAGGAGATCTAGAGAGGATGAGCGGGAGTGAAAAACAAAGGGACAAATACTCAAATGACCTTTTCATAACTCTACGGCGTACCCATTGCACACTAAGGTGCGATTGCCATCCATTATTTCCCTCTTTCAGACCGAACCTATCGACTATTGGTTACCTCCCCACAAGCGCACAACTCCTAGCAATAATTGAGTCTCCCTTTCAATAGTAAAGAGATGTTTTGTTGGTGACAAGCAAAGGCGGTTGTGGGGTACTTGAACCTAAATGGACAGGTAATCTCTCAATTCAATAAAATTTGCATGCAATGTGAAAAAAATGTACTGAAAACCCTTTTTGGTGACGTGGGAATCCAATTGAAATGTGTTCAAAATTTAATTTGCACTGGTTTCTGTTCTCTTTCTCTTTAATGATACATTGTGTAAAGTTGTCTTTAATGATAGATGGCCTAAAGTTGTCTTTAATGATACATCGTGTAAACGAAAAAGGACATGGATGCAACAAAACATCAAATGGACGAGTAAATGGAATATTCAATTCAATATGTGCCCCACAAATAACAAAGAAATAAAGGTCTTTGTTATGGAGAAGTTCTATAAGAGAAATTGGGGGAATGAGATTGGGAGGAAGAAAATATATTATATAAATGAGTTCAACCTCACATGTGATCAACTCTAAAAAGCGTACATAAGAGCCAACATTTCTTGAAGGGCTAAAATTCTTATTGCTCAGCTAAGAACCAACTCTCACCAACTTTGTTGAGAGACCGAGCGTTGGAAAAGACCAAAAGAGGCTTGGGAAGAGAAAATTTGCAGATTTTGCAATTCTGGAAAAGTGGAAACTGAACAACACTTTATTTTAGAATGTGAGACCTACAAAAACAGCAGAGATAAATTTGCAGATACTATATGTGACAGCTCTTGGCATAACCTATTCAGCAAAGAGTACATTGAGCAGCTGGGTGGACTCATCATCAACCTGCACAAGAAATAAACGGAGCTACTTAAGTTTGCTTAAGGTGTCTTGCTGTCCCATAGACTATTTTAGCCTCGCGGACGTTAAAATTTTAACTATCTATCTTTTTGGTTACCACCGTTTCAAAGACCTGACAAACTACCACGATGTAGGGGACTATCTGGGTTCAAACTGCAATACCGGTTTCTCCCATGATCGAATCTGAGCTTGTCCATGCCCTCAGATATGCTATCACGCAAGAGAATAAAATCGAATTCATAATCACGGGTCCATCGGTCTAAAAAAACAAGTAGAAGAAAACCGAAATCTCGATCGCTCAGGTTAGGCTATTTATAGCAAGTCCTTTCTCCTCATTTTGACTACAGGTGAAATTTCCTTAATACTGGCTTTTCAAACAGAGGATAAAAGAAAAAAAACTGCCGTTAACTTCTATATGATTACGTTACAAGTAATATTTGGTGCGGGTTTTAAAACACGCGATTAAAAGAAGTAAATTAGCCCTTGTTTTGTTTGGGATGAAATTCGTTACAGGTGCGAAAAATATATGAACTTGAAATATACAAAGAATTGGCAAGGTCTATATGGCTACAGACGTCTCGTCTCGCAAAGGTAAAACATAGAGTTGTGATTTTTGAACTTGTGCCTTTTTTCTGGTTCGAATTTTTTTCTTTACATAAATAATTCGCTGGGATGAGAATGCATGGCAGTGGTAATACTTCTCAAGGCTACAGGGGATGCTCCAATTCTCAAGCAATCAAAGTTTAAGGTACCTTATTAGTATTTTTTTTAATCCCTGGTTTGCATTATAATGAAATTAGTTGTTTTGCTTGTTTATTAGGAATCTCAGTGTGGCATTAGATTAGAATAGGTTTTGTATGTGATATCTGGTCATAAGTTTTTGTTTGTGATGAGTGAGCGAGGAAAATCTTTTGGAGCCATCATCCATTTCAAAACAATGCAAAACATCCTTCAACACAATCTAGGGGGAGCCTAAACTTCCAACCAAAGAGCCTGAAAGAGCCTATCATACTAAAACCAAAACCAGCCCTTTACATGTGATGATCAACCATGAGCGGAGAGCACCCTCCTTCCTTTTTGGGAAAGAAGGTTCTTCATGTTCCATCAAGAATCCTCAACAATTTTATTCATGGCTTCCAATTTTAATCTTTCTTTTTCTGTCTTCCTTCTTCTGCACTTAACTGAGGACCTACAATTGGCTTTGGACTTTCATTGGTTCTGTGTGGTATATAAGTATGTCTGAAGAAAAGCCAATCTAACATCCTCCTCTCCAGGATCCTTTCAACACCTGTGGCATCCTTTGATGTGTTATCCTCAGGAATAGCAGAAAATGGAGCCTCCTTATGAAATCAACACTCAGTCCCAAAAGGCGCTCTTATCATGCTCAATGCCCATAACCTTGCAATGTTCTGAAGGAGGAGGAAGGATTAGAAGAAAAGTCCTAAGAATTTTGTTTCTCAAACTCAAGTCTGGGCTGCCAGCTTGTTATATCCATTTCTGTAGGTGAACTGAGCTAGAACCCAAAAGATTCTTGGAATGGCACACTGTCAGTTTGTGTCGCAAGTGATTGCAACAGAAGCACCTAAAAGGCAGTCACTCGAAATTGTTGATCTGAAAGCATGAGCTCTGAAAAGACAAATCTTGATGGTGTAGAACAGGATCATGAATTTTCTGCTGAACTTATTTTTAATTTTTTGTTATTTTAATCTTTATGGAGAAGTATATGTTATGTTATAGACAAAGGGCTTTATTAGTTTTTTTTCTTTCCCTTCATTTTATTAGATTTTTCGGCAATTACTGGGTCAGGTTTTAAGGAGCCTCTAACTCAGTTTGTTCTAAGTTGCACCACATTCATAAGATTATAAACTTGGGCCAGCAGAAGTTATGGTTTGCTTTATTGTCTTGGCATTAGAGCATGATCATTCACATACAAATGCCCCCCTACCATAACACCATTATCCCTTTTGACAATTTTGTCTTTGTGGAATTTAATATGGTCTGGTTCATTTTATTGCACTGGGGTTAGAATTGGGTTACTCTGTTATAATTCTCGATATGATAAATTAATCACCCTGGGGGTTTTAGAGGAATTAAAATTTTGGTCCACTTTATCATTTTTACAGTTTGAACCAGGGTCATGCTTGGAGACACATCTCCCCATTATCATTATACAACCGCCCTTTTTAAGACAAAACCAGCTATGTCTTATTCCTTTCTATTAATGATTGTAGTTTTATGTCCAAGGCACTAATAAACAACATCATAATTTGCCAATTTAAACGTTCTTAGGATACAAAGCCATTATAACACTCATTAATCATACATACTACACCATGATTTTTTCGATAGAATGCTTGGTTGTAAATGGCAAGAAGACACATATCTATAAAATAAAAGTAATCTAAATTATCAAACATTTTATGGCATCAAATGTCATTCAAGAAGACTAGTTGAATACCCATAAATTGTTAAGTAGGGGTATTTTCCACAGCAACTCAAATTGTGATATTACTATCAAGATTCAACTCTGTAATTTTTGAGTCAAACTCATTGACCCATGTTTCATGAGTAGTGATTCATAAGAACCCATCTCTCATGAGAATGAATGGAACACTTAGCATTCATTGCATCTAGGTGATGCCCATAGGGGTGAAGCATCAGGCCTTCCCGGGGGGTCACCCATCCTAGTATTGCTCCAGCTCAAGCGCGCTTAACCATGGAGTTTCCTCCAAAGTTAAACCCACTTAGCTTGCAAATGGGGGTTCTTATGATTCAGTACTCATGAAACATGGGTCAATGAGTTTGACTCAAAACTACATAGTTGAATCCTGATAGCAATATTACACTACCCATAAATTTTCATAAACACAATGTACACAACAGCACAAGCATAGATCAAGAATCCCCTCACCTACACATATGCAATCAAATGACATGACAAATACTTAGACAAACAATCAAATTACAAGTTGTGTGTGTATCCATCTCTCTAGTGTTGTACTGTAGTTAAATACACTCTCCCATTATTGTCTTCATGGTCATTTTTGCTAGGGTATTCCTACAAGCACATGCAATGCATGATTGTCATTTTATTAAAACATAATTAAGTAATCATCATTACTAGAATTAATAATTAAACACAATATCAATATCAATAAAAAATCATGTAATTAATAATTAAAAATTACAATTATCTTAAAAGAAAGTCAAGCAATCTGTCTTATAATTTATTCAATGATATTAAATTGTTCTAATTTGGATATGCCAAATTATTTTTTCAAATGTTTGGGAAGCAAAGGTGAAGAATATTTTATAATGCTAACCCAATGAGATGGCTCATATTCATAATGTCATCTATTCATCAAATGTGATAGAGAGATCATTAATTATGAGAACCAAATGCTTCCAAGCCCTTCAAAGCCATCTCTATTGCCCATTTATGGACCATAACCAAAATCATATCATTTAGCTTGATAAATACCATGTCAAAAGTTGGCTGATGTAACTAAACTGCTGTATTGATCTTATAGATTCATTTCAAACACTTCAAACTGGAGGTCAAACCAAATTTATATGATAAAGATATACCTCTAGAATATTAAGTCTCAAATTAATCTGTGCATTGTAAGTGTTAAATTTGAACTTTCTTCTGTATGAGAATGAAATATCTGTAAAACTGCGATTGATAAATCTAAAGATGGATGGATATCAAAACTAAATTTTTTGTTTTAAAATCAAAATGACAAAATTTAGAAAAAAACACAAAATAATGAATGAATTTTTTCACAAGAAAGTAAAATGTGTGATCAAATCTAGAAAATTGCATTGTATGATAAGGAGTATAATTTAGGCCATAAATCTCTAAATAAGAAAAGAAATATGAAGCCCTTCTCTTAAGCAAAATGCCTGGCTGCCTCACCCCCCACACCTCCCCTCCTTTCAAAAGACTCGAAGAATTTCATATCTACTACCAAAGTGCAAGAACACCTAATAGTGACAATAGGAAAATAACAATATCTCCAAAACTAGGGCATATGAAATTTTGAAACTTTATTCACATAAAAGAAATTCTTCAATAAACTCAGATTTTTATTGAGATTATAGAACTGATTTTTTTGCTAATAAAATTGAATTTTCTAGTATAGAAAAAGTATATTAAAACAATCACTCTAAATCTGCCCATAAATTTCAGAAGTGATTCACATTGATTTTTTTCTTATTTTTCTGAGATGAAGAGGATATAAATATGCAGATTTAGATACAAATGCCTCAGAATTTGTCTTCAAACCCTAGCTGTCCTCAGAAATGACTTCAAATCCAAGCTGTCCTAGCCAAACTCCCATAAAACCAGCGCTACGTCTAATACACTTGTATTTTCTGTTGCTGTTATCAATGATGCCCAGAAATATGAAGACACATTGCTGTAGACTATCCAAACTTGAACCTATAGCTCTGAATTTCACTTCAAATTGGCCTCCAAACCTGATAAACGGTTGCAGCCCTGAAAAATGATGTGCTAGGGCATCATGGACCAATGCCCATTCACTGAAACACACCCTTTTGACTAGGGCGAGCCCATGTCTCTCAGAAACTAGGGATACTCGAGGGGTTCAGACCTTAAGCCAAAGATTGCAGCAGCAAAATATAAAAAACTGATAAGATAACACAATGAGCTCTAAATTGTAGCGAGTTATATAATAACTCTCAAAGAGATGAATTAACTTCAGCCCTTAATCCACCACCTCTTAATCCAATGCTCCACATTAAAACCTTAAAATTGAGCTAATAGGCTCCTAGAAAACCCACACCCCCTTTGCCTTTCTGTCACTTGCTTTTTAAATCCACTTAAAGTAAGGGGATCAACTTAAGTCTTTTGGCCAGGAATCACTTAAGTTGCCTAAAAAGATGTGCCCACAACCAAAATTCACTTAAGTTGCATAAAAAGATGTGCCCACAACTTAAGGATCGAATAGATATACAAGCCAAAGACTCCTTACCCAATAATGCTCAACGTCCTATTCCTTTTGGGTAATCAAAAGAAAGAACAGCCACTTTTCTGTTTAGCCTCATGGCTTGAGTTGGGGACATCACACAAAGTTTTTCTGATACTCTACTAACTTACCAAATATTTTCTCTTTCTTTGAACTGTGCAAAATTTCACAGCATGACTAATCAATAAACATTCTCCTGGGGTATCAGTATGCATTTGTTAACCAATTTGTTGGACTGGAACAAAGCTTAGGAGTTTTAATCCTTAATATCTGGTATTATATGAATTAAGTGCCAACTTCCATCATTGATAAAAACAAATTTTGGCACAAGCAATATATATCAACACAAATAGTACAATCACATGGAGAGTTGGCTTAGTTCTACAGTGAGTATATGAATATAGATAAAATTAATATACCCAATATAGAAAAGATAGACATATAGATGTAATTAATGCAAGATACTAGATATAGAAAAAAAATATAAATTACATAGATTAGATAGATATAAGTGGAGGCATATCCTCTTTACTTGTATGTCGATTCTTAAGATGTTTGGAATGCTCTGTGGTTACATCCCAGTACAAGTTACTCAAATTTATGCCACGAGATTGGTAACTGAATGGATTCTACAAGTTGGTTTCAATATTTTAATATTTGGATGTTATTCTAAGTATATTATATAGATGCAACATAACCTTTCCATTCAGCATCTCTATTGTCAAAATATTATATCAAGTGGAGAAAAGATGCACTCATGTTTTGTAGAGGCTTCACCAAGAACTTGCTAAAAAGAGAGCTTGGAACAAAATTCACGAGGGTTTGATTATATTGCAACACACATTTGAATTATTAAAGAGATGAGACCTCATATCATAGAGGCTTAGATAGAGACAAAAGGAAAACATGTCATGTGTTATTAGTTCCTTACAATCCAATCATTCCTAGTGTTCATTTGACAATTTTGAAAAACAAATGAAAGGAATTTATTCCAATGTGTTGAAGACAATAGAGTTAAGTGATAGTCTTTGTAATGATGGTCAAAGAATTTGAAAATGCCTCTAGGTAGAGATAAAGCCCAAGAATTTTGACCTTGGGTGTATTGAAGAATCTTCTCAAACAAAAAATAGTTCAACTATTATTGAAGAAAAGTCATATCTAGATGTATTAGATCTTGATCCTGTTGGTCAAGTACAAAAAGTAACTTGTTAAACATATAAATATCTTCTTACTAATACAAATAGATATTAAATGTTATATCGTATCTTAGAGTTATCTTTGTAAAAGGGTTTCCAATTTTTATTTATGTTGAAATCTGTAATGTCCCCACTTTAGTAGTTGACCAAGTGTGTGTGCGTTAGCCTTGTTCTACATGGTCCCGAGGGCTAACGAAGGGTTTAAGGGGATCCTGGAGTGTTTTGGCCTAGTCATTTCCAGTTTGGGCCAAAATGAAGTTGATTTACTCAGTTTCAGGCATACTTGCTATTTTTAGTAAGTCAACAGGACACAGTGGAGGCCAGTTTTGGTGATTGGATTTGATACTCTTCGGTGAGAGCTTTCCGACGAGCTATCACTCACATTATTCGGAGTCCGATTGCTAATACATTTTAATGCCTGAAGTTTTATTAAAGTAACATTTAATTTAATTGTAAAATATTAAAGTGTTACTTTAATATTTATTTTATGGGGATGTGTACCCAAGGGAGACATAAGGGAATATTTTAATATATGTTTTATATTGCACATATTTTATCCCACATTGCCCATGAGAGTTGAACCGACCCTTGGGAATAGAATAAAAGGAAGCGTTTGTGGCTTCATTAGACAGGTTGAATATGAGAAGAAATTGGTGTGTGAGTTGCAGATCCGTTCTTGGCATTTGAGGACGTTTATCCTCTCTTGTGAGATTCTAGACGTCATTCCCTTGGGGTTTGGCCTTTGGAATCCAGTGTTCTCAGCTTCATTATCAGGCAGATTGGACGTATTTCCAGCTGAAGACAAACCGTTCCTGTAGCACAACACTATTCAGTTCCTGTAGCGCAGCACTGTTCAGTTCTTGTAGCACAGCACTGTTCGTGTTCCTGTAGCGCAACACTGTTCAGTTCCTGTAGCGCAGCACTGTAGCAGCCGCGTCACTGTAGCAGTCGCGTACTGTAGCAACCGCGTCACTGTGGCAGCGTCACTGTAGCAGCTGCATACTGTAGCTTCTAGTTAGCAGCAGCCTAATGTTATGGCCCAGGTCATCACTCTTTGAAGTAAACAATATTCAAGCTATTCTATTGCTGGAGTATTTAGTGAGTTGTTTCATTGCCAATATTGTACTTGACCTGAAAATCATCATAAATATAGTGTGTTGGTTATTTTCAGTTGTGTGTTTATGCTTTCATTTTTATATTCATGTTACATGCATAGTTCTTTGTTAAAAGAGCACAAACAAAACAATACACCAACTCATTCCAGAGTCATAAGGGTTGTAACACAAAACAGAGAAATTAGGGACTGCAAGCAAAGTGTTTGATGGAATTACTTTATAGTTGTGACTCGTTTAGAAGTGGATTTTGGGGTAACCATTACAGTGGTATCAGAGCTATAAGTCCTGCCATCCTGTGGAGGTCTTATAGGGAATTTGGAACAGCCGGATAGAGGGAAAAGTGTTTGACGAAATGTCAAAACACTAAAATCAGAAATAAAAAAAAAACAGGCTAAGCATTTATGTTTGAGCATGCGACAGGGGCCTTATAATTTTCGCAATACTAGAGCAAGACAAAACAGGATTTTAGACTTGCAGAGCGAACAGTCTAGTTCATCCGTGCAGGTGGAAATAGAATCCAGTCATACAGACATAGAGGAGATATTCTTTGATCAAGACAGCAATATGGGTGACCGAGATGACATGAATATAGGATTAGGCGGAGGTAGGAACACTGGTCTAGATCAGGGGGAGGTAATGTTCAGGCAGTTACTGGATACATTAGAGCAAGGGCAGCGTATGCAGCAGGAGCAGAATAGGCGAATGGATATGATGTTGCAGCTCATGGCTAGACAGATGGGTGTCAATATTAATCCAGGTGATGCCAACAACAGAAACAATAACAATGGGGGAAACAATAACAATGGGGGCAATGATAATAATGGAGGCCAAGGTAACAACAATGGTCCTAAGAATAACATTAATGGTAATAATGGACACGGCAACAATGGGAATGAGGCTGATAACTTTAGACACGTTGCACGCCCAGCTCGGACAGCAAGCTTGAGACCTCTTCTACCCACCTTCACACCCAGAGATCCGGTTCAACCAGTAAACGAACCGTAGATTACCGAGTTACAGAATCAATTCAGGAGGGACTGGGAGGCTAGTGGACCGGAGTTTCAGGTGGATATTTCCCTCAGAGATTATATGGACTTGAGGATGAGACACATGCCTAGAGCAGGAGGGAGGAATCAAAACTTTGAGCTGAGAAAGAAAGTTGGAAAACTTTCTTTACCTTATTATGATGCTTCAGGGAAGATGACTGCACGAGTTTGGGTGCAGAAGGTAGATACATACTTGCAGCTAAATCCTATGCCTGAGGAGGAGGCTATCAAGTATGCGGCTATGCACTTGGATGGCGTTGCACATGAATGGTGGCATCATGGCATGGTGACTCTGGGGCATAATCAGATTACATCCTATGAGGAATTCACCGAAAGATTGATTGAGAGATTTGACACTAGGGATCCCGAGTTACATTTCAAGGAGCTAGCACAGTTAAAACAGTCAGGTTCTGTGGATGCTTACATCGCCGAGTTTCAGCGCTTATCTGTACTTGTTACTGATATCTCACCTAGGAGATTGGTGGTGTTATTTTGTGATGGGCTTGCTGATCCATTACGAGGTTGGGTGAAGGGACATGATCCACTCACCTTAGCTAAAGCAACTAAAAAGGCACGAGATTTAGCCCCTTCGTTATACAAAGGAAAATACCATTCAACAGATTCTTCCTACCGCAAGGACAAAGATAAAAAACCATTTCAGAAAGAGTATAACAAACCCAAAGAAGGATCAAAAGGACTAGACAATGAAACCATGAATGAACTTCGAAAGAAGAAGCTGTGCTTCCACTGTAGAGAGCCTTGGGACTTATCTCATAAATGGCCTCTCAAGGCTAAGGCAAATCAAATGGAGTATTTTTCAGCAGAAGAGTCAGAGTCAGAGGGGGAGGATCAGCACTCCGATTCAGATGAGGGTAACACTATAGAGGAGAGTAGCATTCCTAAGGATGATAGATTGTTGGCACGCTTGACAGGGGCCCAAAAGGCAATCACATTTAAGGTCAGGGGTACTACCCAGGGGCAGAAAGTGATATCTCTCATTGACACTGGGGCTACACATAACTTCATAGATGCACAATTGGTAGCTAGAAGAGGGTTATAGACCGAGGAGCATGATGGGTTTAGAGTCATGGTGGCTAACGGTGACAAATTATTGTGCACTCGGAAGATATCTAATCTTCACATTAGGTTTGGAGATGGCTATGAGTTGGAGGATGAGTTCTATGTTGTGGACATGGGAGATTATGATGTCATCCTCGGCATGACATGGATGGCTTCGCTAGTTGAGTTCACACTCAACCTAGCGAAATTGGAGATGAGATTCCAGCATGAGGGCAGAACTGTGGTACTTAGAGGACTTTCGGATGGAGGTTGCAGAATAGTGTCCTTGAGGAGAATGTAGAGATTTTTTCGTCATGATGACATAGAGTGGGCGACAGAGTGCTACATTATGCCAGCTTCACCAAAGCCACAGGAAAAGAGTCATCCACCAGATATCCACAAGATACTTGATAGACACGCTAAAGTATTTGGCGATATTCCTCATGGGGTTCCTCTTGACAGAGGGAGAGAGCATGTTATCGAGCTCGAGGAGGGAGCCAAACCAGTTATGATTACTCCATATCGTCATCCTAAGAAACACAAGGATGAGATAGACAAGGCAATTAAGGATTTGTTGGAGATGGGGCCTATCAGGCCTAGTAAGAGCCCCTTTGCTTCAGCAGTAGTATTGGTAAAGAAGAAGGGTGGGACGATGCGCATGTGCATTGATTACAGGGCACTGAATAAGAAAACAATTAAAAACAGGTATCCCATTCCTAGGATTGATGAGCTGATTGATGAGTTGCATGGGGCATGCTTCTTCACCAAAATTGATTTGCAGTCCGGATACCATCAAATCAGGATGAGAGCAGAGGACATTGAGAAAACAGCCTTCCGATGTCACTATGGCCACTTTGAGTTTATGGTTATGCATTTGGACTAACCAATGCACCCGCTACATTTCAGAGTTGTATGAACCAGGTATTCAGGAAGCAGTTGAGGAGGTTTGTCTTGATCTTCTTTGATGACATCTTGGTCTTCAGTAAGACCTGGGAGGAGCACTTACATCATTTGGAGGAGGTGTTATCTATTTTGGAGAGAGAGTCATTGTATGCCAAGGAATCTGAATGCGAGTTTGGCATGACCGAGCTCCTTTACCTTGGGCATATCATTAGTGCAGATGGTGTTCGGGTTGATCCCAAAAAGATTAGAGCTATTGTAGATTGGCCTACTCCCACAAACCTTACACAGCTTAAGGGGTTCTTTAGTTTATGTGGTTTTTATAGGAGGTTTGTTAAGGGATTCTCACAGACTGCTGCACCCTTGACAGATCTTACCAGGAAAGGGGCCTTCGTGTGGACAGGGGCAGCACAGAGGTGTTTTGAGCATTTCAAGCAGGTAATGTCTTCATGTCCAGTTCTATCTCTACCGGATTTCACGAAGCCTTTTGAGCTTCATTGTGATGCATCAGGTGATGGGATTGGAGCAGTATTGATGTAGGAGAAGCATCCCATTGCATTCGAGAGTAGGAAGCTCTGGGGAGTTGAGAGGAGTTATTCTATCTATGACCGAGAGATGTTGGCCATAATGCATGCATTGGCCAAATTCCGATCATATTTGGTAGGTGAGCGTTTTGTGATCAAGACTGATCACAATAGTATTAAATACTTCATGAGCCAGCGTGATCTTAATGACTGGCAACAGAAATGGGTTACTAAATTGCAGGCTTATGACTTTGACATAGAATTTGTCAAAGGTAAGAAAAACGTGGTGGCTGATGCCTTATCTCAGAGACCTTACTTATGTGCTCTGGTAGAGATTTCAGGAGATTGGAGAGATCGGATTATAGCAGAGTATGTCGGAGATGCTTGGGCTTCTGGATTGATTTCAGGTACCATACATGATGATCGCTATGAGGTGATAGATGGATTGATCAGAGTTCAGGACAGGGTTTATTTGATTCCGTCGTCACATTTGAGAGAGGCGATACTGAAGGCATTTCATGATGCACCCACAGCTGGGCATCTAGGGGTCTTCAAGACCTACAGGCAGATCCGAGATCGGTTCTCATGGAGAGGGCTCAAGGATGATGTTCAGAGGTATGTCAGGGAGTGTGCAGTTTGTCAACAGAATAAGGGAGAGCACACATTTCCTGCAGGGTTATTACAGCCCTTGCCCATTCTTGATAGGAAATGGGAAAGTATTTTGATGGACTTCATCACTGGTTTACCACGAGTGTAGGGAAGGGATTGCATCTATGTGGTGGTGGACCGCTTGATGAAGTTCGCTCACTTCTTTGCTATTCCGTCCACTTACACAGCAGCACAAGTGACAGATCTTTTCTTTAAAGAGATATTCAGGTTACATGGGCTGCCCAGATTCATTGTTAGTGACTGGGATAGTAAGTTTATGAGTGTTTTTTGGCAAGAGTTGTTTACGTTGTGTGGTACATATCTTACACCTAGCACTAGTTATCATCCACAGACAGATGGGCAAACAGAGATTGTGAATAAATAGGTGGAGGGATATTTGAGGAACTATGTAACTGCACAACAAAAGGCTTGGATCAGATGGTTGCATACGGGAGAGTATTGTTATAACACCACTTATCATATGTCCATCAGGATGACTCCTTTCATGGCACTTTATGGTTATGAAGCACCTAGCTTCATGGATTTAGTTTTGGGGGACAGCAGAGTGCCCAAAGCCAGAAACTTATTGCAGGATAGTCAGGACATCCTGAAAGTGCTCAAGGAGAATATACAACAGGTCCAGAATCAACAGAAATTGTACGCTGATCAGCACCGAATAGAGCGCAGTTTCGAGGTAGGGGATATGGTTTACTTGAGGCTACAACCATATAGACAGTCATCGCTCAAGAAGAGCGGAGCTGAAAAGTTGAAACCTAGATTTTATGGTCCCTACAGGGTGATACGCAAAGTGGGCGAAGTTGCCTATGAGCTTGAGCTTCCAGAGGGCAATTGGGTGCACAATGTGTTTCACGTGTCTAGGCTTAAGAAAGCCATTGGTCAGAGTGTAGTGCCTTCTGCAGATTTACCCCCTTTGGATGAGGAGGGGAAGCTTGTGTTAGTACTCGAGGCTATTTTAGACACCAGAGAGAGGAAGCTTAGAAACAGGGTAGTGAAGGAGTATTTGGTTAGATGGAGAGACCTGCTGGAGGAGGATTCTACATGGGAGAGTGAGCAGGTTATTCTGCAAGTTGGACTAAGATTGCTTGAGGACAAGCAATTTCAAGGGGGCGGACTGTAATGTCCCCACTTTAGCAGTTGACCAAGTGTGTGTGCGTTAGCCTTGTTCTACATGGTCCCGAGGGCTAACGAAGGGTTTAAGGGGATCTTGGAGTGTTTTGGCCTAGTCATTTCCAGTTTGGGCCAAAATGAAGTTGATTTACTCAGTTTCAGGCATACTTACTATTTTTAGTAAGTCAACAGGACACAGTGGAGGCCAGTTTTGGTGATTGGATTTGATACTCTTCGGTGAGAGCTTTCCGACGAGCTATCACTCACATTATTCGGAGTCCGATTGCTAATACATTTTAATGCCTGAAGTTTTATTAAAGTAACATTTAATTTAATTGTAAAATATTAAAGTGTTACTTTAATATTTATTTTATGGGGATGTGTACCCAAGGGAGACATAAGGGGATATTTTAATATATGTTTTATATTGCACATCTTTTATCCCACATTGCCCATGAGAGTTGAACCGACCCTTGGGAATAGAATAAAAGGAAGCGTTTGTGGCTTCATTAGACAGGTTGAATATGAGAAGAAATTGGTGTGTGAGTTGCAGATCCGTTCTTGGCATTTGAGGACATTTATCCTCTCTTGTGACATTCTAGACGTTATTCCCTTGGGGTTTGGCCTTTGGAATCCAGTGTTCTCAGCTTCATTATCAGGCAGATTGGGCGCATTTCCAGTTGAAGACAAACCGTTGCTGTAGCGCAACACTGTTCGCGTTCCTGTAGCGCAACACTGTTCAGTTCCTGTAGCGCAGCACTGTAGTAGCCACGTACTGTAGCAACCGCGTCACTGTAGTAGCTGCATACTGTAGCTTCTAGTTAGCAGCAGCCTAATGTTATGGCCCAGGTCATCACTCTTTGAAGTAAACAATATTCAAGCTATTCTATTGCTGGAGTATTTAGTGAGTTGTTTCATTGCCAATATTGTACTTGACCTGAAAATCATCATAAATATAGTGTGCTGGTTATTTTCAGTTGTGTGTTTATGCTTTCATTTTTATATTCATGTTACATGCATAGTTCTTTGTTAAAAGAGCACAAACAAAACAATACAACAACCCATTCCGGAGTCATAAGGGTTGTAACACAAAACAGAGAAATTAGGGACTGCAAGCAAAGTGTTTGACGGAATTACTTTATAGTTGTGACTCGTTTAGAAGTGGATTTTGGGGTAACCATTACAAAATCTGCCATTGTGAATTATGTGATAAGTTGAATCATATAAGTTGTAAATGTTTGTTTCCATTCCTATTCAAAAATCCTCGTGCTTAGCAAAAATGAATTTGCATGAATTACCCAAAAGAATCACTTATTCATTGATAAGCTTTTATTTTCATTGGAAATACAAAAACATTATCTCGTCCTTTAAATTCAGCACAATTTAAACTATTCCTTCCCAAGGAATGGTGAGTGAATCTTTGTGAGATAGTCTCCTTAAGATAATGAGTTCCTCTTTAAGATGGTCACTTTTCTTAAGACCGACCTCTCTTTAAGAAAATGACATTCCCTTAAGACAATCATATAATTGAAGTCACAATTCCTTTATCAGTGTACACAATCATTTTATAAGAGATGGCTATACATTACTGTAATGTAGGGAAATAGGGTTGACTAGCTTAGGCATGCAAACTTGGAAACTAGGCCTATTTCCACTTTGTTTATATTGGAGAGTGGATCCACTTGGCTCGAGGGATTGGGCACAAAGTGAATTTGACACTCCTTTTTTGAGTTGAAAATGATACTACAAAAGATGTAAATTGAATGTTGGATCTAGGGTGAATGGTGGAAAATTGAGGGTTTTTGTCATGCACAATGAGTTACAAAATAGATATGCAAACGGAAATTATAGATTTGGAAAGAGAAGATAGAGAAGAATCTGTGTCTGAAATCTGGGTAGAATCAGGGGGACTATATTACTTGGGGCAACGTTGACCTGGGATCACCAAATGCAGATAGAACTAGTGTTTTGGAAATTAGTATGCTGTTCGGAACCTTCTCCGAAAATTTCATCAGAAATGTCTAGGACTTAGTGGCTCGGGGCGACGCCCAACTTACTTTTTCAAATCTATAAAAGTCCAATATGCAGGTCTTCGTAAGCTTGATTTGATTTTGAATTTGTGCACCTGCACACACAAAGAGAGAAAAATACTGGGTTGATGAGGGTTTGCCTAGGTCAAACCAATGTTTTGGATTTAACCATGAAATAGAATTGAAATATGCTTGAATTTAAAGTGTGCTGTAATATAGCTAAGGCTAGATTAAAGTATTTGATTATTATACCTTGGTGTTGTAATGGCCTTTGAATGTGATCACAAATGTTGATGTAATAACATGACTTAACAAGACAAAGGAAATCAATCATAAAGACATGCTTGCATCAAGGGGTTTGTAACTTGCCACAATGCTTAGGTTTGAAGAATATGGTGGGATGAAATGTCTCCTTGAGTGCTTGATCTCGGATATTTCTTGAATGCTCATGATGTGAAAATGAATTAGAAGAATGCTCTTATATAGGGTTCTCAAGCTATTTTTGCAAATTAACTTGACTTCCAATGATCATACTGAGACCCTAGGATCGAGGAACATATGGTGGGAAATCAACACTGACATTTTTGAATTTGGGCCCAACTTAGAGGGTCAAGGGTGCCCTAGGCACCATTGACCTGGCAAATCAAGCCAATGTTGTTGGAGGTGAAATGTATTGAGTGCGGGGTGGACATATGACATCAAAATTTCAATCTTTCAGCCAAAAATGAGCTTGGATAAGAGCTAGGACACCATAGACTAAGGCAAAAGCACAAAATGTGGTGTAAATTGTATAAGGTTACAATTTACGACACTACATTTAGCCCCTGCTTTAGCTAGAGTATGAGTCTACACACACTCGCAATTTAGTTGAAGAAGGAGAGAGAGAGAGATATATAAGCAACTAGGAGCAAGACTAGAAATAGATAAGACATCACTAAGTTTGAGGGAATAAGCCCCCAAGCTTAGCATATTAACACATTCAAACATGTGCAAGGACACACAAAACAAAGACAAACAAAATTCAAAAATAAAAAGACACACAAAAGGGGGTTAGTACTAACAACAAAGGCTCCAAGTCAACTAGTCGAAGAGACCTTGATGACAAAATGTCTTAGCCACTACTATCATTCTCAGAATGTCATTGTAAGAGCACAAGTTGTCACATGGAAAGAGCAAGAACATACATCAAGGATGAGATAAGAAACCATGATCCAACCAACTAGCAAGGTGTATTATGCTATAGGCTCATGGAGGAGAGAGAGAAAGGAAACATGGATTCCATGGGATAGCAAGTTGTGTTACACTAGGTGATCCATGGAAGACCATAGGTTCTACAAGACAACAAGTTGTGTTATGTTGTTTGATCTGTGTGAAAAGTGGAGGAAGAGTTGAAATAGTCTAGCAAGCTGTGTTATGCTAGTTTCGCTCATCCTAAGAGTTTGGTGCAAAGAGAGTTGAATAGTCTAGGAAGTTGTGTTATGCTAGTCAAGTCATCTTGAAAGATTAGTGCCAAGGATAACCAAGCAAAGCATTGTCCACAAGAAAATTCGTAAATCGGTGCCAAGGATAACCAAGTAAAGCATTGTCTGCATGGAAACCCATAAATTGGTGCCAAGGAGAGTCAAATGGTCTAGCGAGTTGTGTTATGCTAGTCAACTCATCTTGAAAAATTGATGCCAAGGATAACCAAGCAAAGCATTGTTTGCAAGGAAATTCGTAAATTAGTGCCAAGGAGAGTCAAATGTTCTAGCAAGTTGTGTTATGCTAGTAAACTCATCCTGAAAAACTTTGAAAAAGGATAACCAGACAAAGCATTCTATTCATAAGGACATCTTGCAACATTTGAATAAGGATAAGTAGACAAAGCACATTGTTTGTAATGAAACCGTACAAAAAAAGCAAAAAAGAAGGGACATATGTGTGCCCCCCTCCTCCCCGCCCCTTAAGATGGCAACGTAGGACTATGGTGGCATCTTAAGGAAAAGAAGAACAAGGATAAACACCTTCAACACCAAGGAGATATCCCTTGAGAGGGCATAGCTCTTTTGAGGCAAGGAAGAGATAGTTGTAAGAAGATATCTTGCAACAAGTGTAAAGGGATCTTTTTGAGGGATGCCTAAGGAGAGGAGGAAGAGATCTTTGGTCAAAGACATCTACCTCAAGAGGAGATCTTTGACAAAGATAACATCATTGAATAAGAGAGGGGAAGGAGAACAAGAACACACACCTTCTCATTGCTAGGCAAGGAAGGGGATTCTTGGTGAAGGATAACACACTTTTTGCCCCAAGTGAGAGATCGTTTACAATAAACAAATACTTTCAAGCATGGAAGAGGTTGCAATCAAGGATATACACCTCGTGAAAAAGAGAGAATCTTTATGTAGAACAAACAATTCCATGCAAGAAAGGATATCATGTTATAAAAGATACAACTTAACAAAGTTAAAGTGTTAAGTTTTATGGCCTTTACGGCAAACATTTCCTTACTTGTGCAAATCAATATGATAAATAATAATAATAAATATTGGTTATATTTATTATTCATTGTTTATCAAAATCGATATATATGTTGAATGAAATTGAGGGCCCAAGGTCGGCCTCTTGGCTTTAATAATTAATTGGTTTTTATGGACCAAGTCGGCCTCCTTGTTGGTGGTTTCATAGCATATATAAGGTGCTCTATCAAAAGGAGAGAAGCACCAAAAACTTAACGTGCTTCCCTCCCTAAAGGTTCGAATCTTCAATACATCAAGGGCGAACTTCCTCAGCATTTTATATAGCAGTTCGGCTATATATTAAGGAGCGAATAGGAGCATCAATGCAGTGAATTAATTTGCCAGCTAGGGTGACCTCAATCTGAGGCATGGTGAGCAGAGAACTAAAAGGAGCTTCGATATAAATATATACCTACGATCTTTAGGGCTGATTATGTGAGTTTCTTCAGCACTTGTTTGGCACTAGTAGTGCAGATTGGATGTCAATCTCAGGGCAAATTCAAGGTGTAATTCAGACTGATTTCAAGGCATTCGAACTGCTAGAAGTCTAGCCCTAGGTGGGCTAAATCAAGAGTAGATTTGGACATCATAACTGGGTATGATCTATCCATAATTGAAGTTTACTTTTCATCATCCTGTGCTTAGTTGTTAGATCTCTATAGATTGAATTATTCCTTATTAGAATCTGAAAAATACTAACATGGTATCAGAGCGTTGGTTGAGTAAAAGATCAATTTCAGATTTAGGAGTTCAGTCTAACTCTTTCAAAACTAAGGAAAAATGGTAACCGGGGGTTTGGCCTAAATTTAAATTTGATTTTATATATGAAGCATTGCCCTAGTTAGTCCAATCTGACCTAAGAGGGAGTCTAAGCTTAAGAAGAGTTTAATCTTAGATATATTGGCATGGCTTAGCTTAATGGCATATGGCATGTTATTGGCTGGTTCATTAACACTCTATGTATGAAGAGCATAACTTCTAATTGTGTACAATTCTGGTATGTATGGTATAGGAACTTACCTTATGTTGCTTGAGAGCATACCTTACATCGGCATATGTTATGTTTAACATTACCTTGCATATGTTACACTTGGCTTATGTTAGCATACCCTCCTTTACTGTTATGGCTGGGTCTATATATGACATATAGTTAAGACATAATACTTTTGGTATAGCTGGATAATTGTTCATGTATCACATTCATGTGTGAGAGCACACTTTATGTTGCCTTAAAATATTTTAAATTATGGAGACATTTAATCTGGTATGTATCTCTTGCATATTGAGAGGGAGTTCTTCTATATGCAGCTATGGCAACTTCATAGCCATCTACCTGTTGGTATACATTATACTAGCTGTTATGTGAGTTATGAGAACTACAACATACTATCTTATCGGCCTATTCATGTATGATACTTGTCATACATTACGGAAGCATACATTGGCTCAGGATCACAAGATCTTATTGGCATTATCCCTCCTTATTGGTTGAGGGAGTTTTTAACCTTGTTAGAAGGTGAAAATAGGTTCATCTAGAGAGAGTAGATCCCTTGGGTAGCTTGATTGTAGGCATATGGTTTAAGAGGGAGTTCAATCATAGGCTCATTTAATTTTGTGTGGTGATCTCCTTCCTTATGTCTTGCTGATCTCATGTATGGGTAGGAATATACCTCATTGGTGTGATCATCATAACTTGTTAATTTTTGATCAGCTGGTTAACCAGCTGCCTAATTAGCACAACTGATTATTTGTTTAGCTGATTTACATAACTGAATATATGAGGAGCATACTTCACATTATGTATGAATGAATGCATACTTCAGATTGGTGTATGGGGGTAACATACATAACTATCTATTCACCATAGATATTGGCATATTTGGCATATTTTATAGGATCATACATTGTGATTGTGGAGTATACCTCACACTAGGATATATTATGTTTTTACATTGTCTTGCTTATATGTGAACACATTTCTTTTTAGAGTAAGAAACTATATGAGTAAATACATCTCTTGGTCTATGTTAGCATTGGAATATGTTGGCATTGATTTGTATATCTTCTTTGGCTCATATTCTTTGTTACGGAAATCACAGTTGATTGCTAGTACAACTTACATACTGTTTTCCTTATGCATAAGTGCATACATTATTAGTTGGAACATTCTTACATTGGCATATGTTAGAATAGGTATATCTCTTAAGAACATTCATTTAGAGTTAATGTTGTTATCTGCATGGGAGCATTCATATATGATCATATATATGTATAGATACACTTCTTTTTAAAGAGAACTATATTGCATCTTGCTGTAATCACATTGCACCTGGTTATATGTTGGTTACCTTAGGTGATGAAGACTTATGTGATTACCCTTATGCTTGTCTATAGATGCTGGATAAACTAGGCTGGTTCTATGAGAGAGCTGCATTTGGATGTTGACTACTTAATATGATTGTATGGGGCATACGTCATTTGTATAGCTTGTGAAGCATACTTTAAATATTGTGTATTAATGGATCATACTTTCTTTCATTTACTGATTATAGCTAAGACTATAATACATGTGGTTCTATGTGTGAACTTTTCATTTAATTTATGATCATATTGGTTAATCTTGTACTTATGTGGATTCATGTGGTTATGATTATTCATTTGGATATACTTATGCTTATGGACAAGTTATTCTTATGAATTGAAGAATATCATTTGATATTCTTTGAGTCCAGGGGACTCGTGGATCAGGGATCCACATCCGAGCATTTGGTGAATATCATGGATTTGATATTTGTTAGGCCAATGCTCGAGGATATCATTAATTTGATATCTGGTGAATCAGGGATTCACTTCTTAGCATATGGTGGACATCATGGATTTGATGTCTGGAGGCCATTTTCTCCGAGTACTTGTGAATATCATGGATTTGATATTCGTTAGGCCAATGCTCAAGGATATCATTAATTTGATATCTGGTGGATCAGGGATCCACTTCTTAGCATATGGTGGACATCATGGATTTGATGTCTGAAGGCCATTTGCTCCGAGTACTTGGTGAATATCATGGATTTGATATTCGTTAGACCAAGACTCGAGGATATCATAGATTTGATATCTTGTGGATCAAGGATCCACATTTGAGTAATTGGTGGACATCATGGACTTGATGTCGGTAGACCATTACTCCAAGTACTTGGTGAATATCATGGACTTGATATTCATTAGACCAATGCTCGTAACATCATGGACTTGATGTTGGTTTGATGTCATGGACTTGACATTTCTTGAGTCTTGGTGACTCGTGGATTCAGTTATCCACAGATTGGTTGGTATACATCATGGATTTGATGATAACTTGTGTTTGGAAAGTATCATGGTCTTGATACTACCTTGAATATCATGGACTTGATATTCAAAATAGTCAAGGTGACTAGTGGATTTAGGAAATTCACAAATTGATTGGAAATTTGATATCATGGACTGATATTCTTGGGTCATGGAGACTAGAGGATCTAGGAGATCCACACTTGGATGGTAAGCATCATATGATATGATGTTTCTCATATGAATATGAGATGTATGGTTTATGAAGAACTGTTGTGTTCTCATTATATCTTGTAGATAGAGATCTACTATCATAGATGAGAAATCTATGGCATCATTGGATTAGGAATCCATTTTTGTTATGTTTTGAGTCTTGAGGACTCATGGATTTAGGAAATCCACATCCGGTTGTTTAACATCTTGTTACCATGATTTTCATATGGATATGAAATCTATGGTTGGAAATGATGTAAGAACATATGTGTTCTACCTATCATAGATATGAGATCTATGATTCTATTGGATATGGAATCCATGCTGTTTATGTTTTTGGCATCTCTATCAAGGATGATAGAGGGAGATCATTGGGTTGATCTTTGCCTCAAGTCCAAGAGGGAGTGTTAAGTTTTATGGCCTTTACGACAAACATCTCCTTACTTGTGCAAATCGATATGATAAATAATAATAATAAAGATTGGTTATATTTATTATTCATTGTTTATCAAAATCGATATATATGTTGAATGAAATTGAGGGCCCAAGGCCGGCCTCTTGGCTTTAATAATTAATTGGTTTTTATGGACCAAGTCGGCCTCCTTGTTGGTGGTTTCATAGCATATATAAGGTGTTTGATCAAAGGGAGAGAAGCACCAAAAACTTAACGTGCTTCCCTCCCTAAAGGTTCGAATCTTTAATACATCAAGGGTGAACTTCCTCAGCGTTTTATATAGCAGTTCGGCTATATATTAAGGAGCGAATAGGAGCATCAATGCAGTGAATTAATCTGCCAGCTAGGGTGACCTCAGTCTGAGGCATGGTGAGCAGAGAACTAAAAAGAGCTGCGATATATATATATATATATATATATATATATATATATATATATACCTGCGATCTTTAGGGCTGATTATGTGAGTTTCTTCAGCATTTGTTTGGCACTAGTAGTGCAGATTGGATATCAATCTCAGGGCAAATTCAAGGTGTAATTCAGACTGATTTCAAGGCATTCGAACTGCTAGAAGTCTAGCCCTAGGTGGGCTAAATCAAGAGTAGATCTGGACATCATAACCGGGTATGATCTATCCATAATTGAAGTTTACTTTTCATCAACTTGTGCTTAGTTTTGTTAGATCTCTATAGATTGAATTATTCCTTATTAGAATCTGAAAAATGCTAACATAAAGTAGATCCTTAGGAAGGATAGAAGATTGAAACACTATTCTTGTCCCCCTAGCATGGAGACAAGGATAAGATATGAAGGAGGTTTGTATATAAAATTGTACTACCATGCATGACAAAGAGCCCCCAATAAGGTAAGCTACTAATATCATATTGTGGAGCAACAAAAAGGAGTGCTAAGGTGCTACTTTGGAATTGAGAAAAAGTATGAGATCAAGTGTAATAGGAGTAAGAGCTCTATCATGTAAATCTTGAACAAATTGTTTAAATTCAATGTTATCAGCGAGAGAATGAGAATATCTATGATGAAAAAGACATTACACACCATTATTATTTGATTTAGGATTCTTTAGAAAGTGGCGAAAAAGGGAATTTAATGTCTTTGTCATATTTAAGTCTCCAAGAGATTCTTTTTGCTAATTTCAAATGATCCTCAAGAGGTGTAGGGTTTATTTCTTGTGGTAAAGAGTTTGTAAGGAAGGTGGAGGATACTAGTTGGTTGTTTGGTTTTGGTCTTGGTGATATGAGCTAGAAGGAGAATCACTTTTATGTGGTCTATGTTTTCTTCTTTGTTTGGACAAGAAACAAGTGATCAAATCTGCTTGAAGAAGATTGTGAACAATATTTTCTTGAGTTGCGTATCCTAATCCTTCTCTAGTACATTGTGAGGGAGCAGGGTCTATAGGGACTTTTATTCCTTGTTCCATCTTCCTAAGACCTTGCCCACTATAGCCTTGCTTAGAAATCATGTTATAGCCAATTTCATAACATGTCTTTAATTTTGAAGATGAAGGGCTTTCATCTTGAACCTTATTGAAAGTTGTGTAGGGATGAATAGATGGAGGAGGATTGATCTTTATGGGAAGATTCATAATCCTATCATCATTCATATCCATTTTGCTAGGTTGGGAAGAAGTAAGCTCATCTAAATCTTCATCTTTGCTTAATGTTATGTTAGGAGATAAATTATGAATAAAATGCATAACATCATCTTATCTAAGTATGTTGATGGTTAAGATAAGTTCTAGGAGAATAAGGAGGATCTACAATGCTAGATGTACTAAGATTAACATGTTTATCTTGTCCCTCTTGCATCAAAGTATCTTTGTGAGGAGATGATCCATTACAATTGTTTAATGTTGCATCTCCATTGGAGAGATCATTGATAGGAGTATTGATTCTTTCCTCATTGACAAAAGATAGTGTAGGAGAGCTACAAGTGTGATTCATTTCAATATCATCTCTAGGATTGTCTTCATCTACAAAAGCTTTAGTGAGATATCTACACATTTCCTTTACTTCATTAAATATGCTATCATATAACAACATGAAACATGGATAAAAGTTTTGAAAAATGATTTATAAGTAGGAAATATCATTGAAAGCCTAATGATACAATATGTAAGAGTGCTATGAATGAATACAAGCAACATAAAATGAAAGAGGCTATTATCTAACACATGATTTTGATAAACATAGCTAAGAAGTAATGCAATCACATGTGAAATAGCTAACCAATCAGATTTAGTGAATTCCATCATGAAAAATCACATCTGCAAATTACAAGTATGTAAGAAGAGTCAGGGTCACCAAAATGTAATGTAGGTGAACAATACCTCAAAATGTATGCAGTGCAAGTGTATAAATGATATAATTCAGAAATGATTGCAAATATGAATTAATTAAGTGCATACAAATTAGATCTGAAAATGAAAATCAGAATTAAGCATTAGAGACATTGGGTTCACCAAAATGTAATGTAGGGAAATAGGGTTCACTAGCTTAGGCATGCAAACTAGAAACTAGGCCTTTTCCCACTTTAATTATATTGAAGGAGAGTGGATCCACTTTGCTCATGGGATTGGGCACAAAGTGTGTTTTCCCTCTCGGGTCAACAAGAATAGTTGCATAAACACACATTAACTGATAAACATGAACACAGGAAAGTATTGCAATTCGGTAAACATAAAGTACTCAGAAAACCAAATCATGTCATTCACACTCAGAGCAATGTGTACATATAACCTCCGAAGAGACACCACCGAAATGTCACGACGTAACGGTTCACACTCTCGGTACTAACTGCCGAGATTAACATAAGTTTATTACACAACACCCGTACATACAAAATATACCGACAACATCATCCCCCCCAAAAAACAAGTCGGCTCCGACGACTTTTACAAAATATAACATAGACAAAAATGAGCCTACTACAAACTACTCAGGAGGGGGCATAGGAAGCGTCCCTGATGATGATGGCGCGACTGTGGCTGTGCCGGAAGTGACTTTAGCCCGCAACTCGTACACTTGAGTTGTCCGAAGCTGTAAAGCCTGTTCTGCCCTCATCTTAAGCTCCATAGCCTTCCGAACCATGCTAGCTGCCTCGAGCACTGCCTTCTCCTTCGCATCCACAGTCTCCAAAGCAGAGCCAAGGCGAGTCTCAAGAAGAGCCCGCTCGGCACGCTCAGTCTCCAATGTAGCCCGTAAAGTGTCCAACTCCGACACCATAGTACTCCGCTCAGCCGCCCAAGACTCCCTCTCTTGAACCACTACACTTCGCTCAACCGCCCAAGACTCCCTCTCCTGAACCACTGCAGTCTCCAAAGCTGTAAGACGGGAAGTTGCTTCCTCCCGAGCTGCCTCTGCTGCCAATCCCGTAGCCTGATGTACTGAGGAAGCATGCTCTAACCGCCTGAGAGTGAAATACTCCTCTCGAAAGGCCTATTCTAACTCTCGGATAAGACCGTGAATCCGGCTCTCGCCCACCATCGCACCAAGAGCCCAATCTTTCAACATCGTAAGAGACTCCTGAGTAGACCATCCCCTAGCCTCAAAGCACTCTGCAAATGCCTGTGGATAGCCAACCCGCACAAAGGTCAAGAGGCGCTCCAACTCCTCAGCAACCCCCTCCTGAGCTTGAAGCTCTGCTGAGGCTATGACCCGCTGGGCTCCAGCAGCTACTGCGGCTACATCCGCCAAGTACTGCTCCAACACTTTCTGCGCGGACTCCCTCGCTGGCACGCCCTCCGTGACCCTGTCAGGGCTGGTGGCTCCGCACTAGCCTCAGCTTGCGGTCTCTGTCCCTCCATAGGAACTGGTCTCTCGGATATCTCTCTCTCTTGGGCTACTGGCTCTTCTCTTGGCGGCGACATCACTGCATCCAGGTCAATAACTTCTGAAGACCTCTCTAACACTACTCTGGCAGGGGAAAGTGAAATGGGAGCTGCCACTGCTATCGGGGGTAATGTGAACTGCTCCAACCATGATAGCACTGAAGAGTCCTCATCCCCCGTCGGCAACGCTCGAGCCGGCTCCTCCAATACCCTTGGCCCAACTCGCACAATGGCCTCAATACCAACAACATCCAATGTAACCTGCTCTCGCGGCTGTGTCTGCTCCTGCTCTAAACCTCCAACACCATCTTTGCTAGTCTGTCCTGGGTCGGTTGGCTGAGCTGTAGGTGGCTCGGAAGCCTGACCCGCCGGGTGTAGCACAATAGGGGGCCGGAGCTCTCCGAACCGTGGCATGAGTACAGCCTCCAATGTGGTACCGAACGGTACAGAGGGCCGTGCTGCAACAATCGCCGAGGGTACTGGTGGCGTGAATAGTACAAGAGGTGGTGCACTCTCAGACGGTGGAGTTGGAGCAAATGCACTTTCAAATGGTACCTCTGTATCAAGAGTGTCAGAGTCTCCCACTGCAACACTCTTGCTGCCTTCCTCCTCCAAGTCCTCACTCGACTCCTCTCGGCCACTGTCCACATTCTCCCCTTCCGACTCTGAGAGGACTTGGCGCTTCCTCTTTGACCCTGTCTGTACTTCGCCAGCATCCAAGTGACACCAATGAAAGATAAGAGGCTCTCCCATAGCAATATCAACTGGCTGTGGCCTCAGCTTCTCTGCTAGAATCTGCTCTCGAGCAGCATTCAGGAACAACCCGACGGCAATATGGGGCATGTAAAATGTCCGATGCTGTAGAGTCATGAACTCATACAGCCTCTCCGCCATAACTGAAGCCCAATCGTACACCGTACCATTACGGATCCTGTTCATGAAAATGAGATGTGTAAGGGCAATGTCGGAGGCCCTACTAGCCCCGGTCAACCTGCTCTTCACGATGTCCATCAGACACCGCCACTCTTCGGGAGCCACAAATGATTTCTTGATTCCCCGATTCTTTGAAGAAGCGCCAGCCAATGACTCCAACTCACTCTGAGATAGGTTTTTGGAAACTAGCTTAATGTACTTTTCCTTTTCTTCGCGGGACAGTTTCCTGGGCTTTAAATCTATTTTCTTCCTGTGCGTGCCAGGTATGCCAAAAACTCTCGATATCTCCTGGGCAGAAAATGAAATCTGTATCTCAGTGCCACAATACTTCAGAGTGCTACGCCGGCTATCCCGATCAAATGTATCAATCATGCCTCGGAGAGGTCCCTCGTACTCTCTAATGGAGGGCAAAGGCATCTGAATTGCCCAGTGTACTGCTCTTCGAAGCTGTCCCTTCAAAAAATGTGCGTCTGGAGTGTTATCCCACCATGTTCGGCACTCCACTCCGCTCAAACCCTCGAATGTCACAGTCTTCCAAGTAATCTCTTCCTTTTGTGCTTGTGGCTGCTGTACGTGTGGACGGTGCTTTCTGGCAGTATCCATGCTACCAGCAATGCGGACTCTAGACTGTGAAACCCTCGGTCCTCTGCTGCTACTGGCTGGTTTTGAAACCTGTAATTTCTGTCTCCAAGTACTATGCTGTCGTGATCCCATACTACTGTGCAGTGTCCAACAATAACGGTCTTAACCATTTTTTTTTTTAAATTCCTCCTCTTACCGTACAAATCAACTTCCTTCAGCCAATGCAAATATGTAGCAGCTCCGGGTCTCATCAACTGGTCACACTCTTCAAGGGTTGATAACTAAACCGACTGGGGGTCTAGGGGGCAACGCCCCCAGCGGGGTTGAGGGGCAGCGCCCCCGCGGGGTCCTGGGGCAGAGCCCCAGGCGCGCTCCCTGTCGCGGTACAGGGCGGGGTCGAGGGGCAGCGCCCCCGCCGCCAAGGCCAATTTAGAACCTTCAAAGTCTATGAAACACCCTATTTTTGTGAATTTCGTTTGCTCCCATGCTCTTTTCCGCAAACCGCTTATGTTTCCCTTACTTCCTGCTCATGCCCTTCCCTTCGGTACCATTCGTTCTTCAATATGAGCTGCTTTGTTTTGTTGTCTTTTTATTTTTTATTTTTTTTAATACCATATGAATTTCTTCCTTCATGCTTTCCCTTCACAAATCCCAATGCTGTACTGAATCCTCAGACCTCCTCCAACCGTGCCGTACGAATGCCCTTATGTTGTGCGTCAGCTACCATATGACTTGGTATTCATACTTTGCAATCAGATGACCGTACACTGCCTCCTTCCCGTGCCGCGTCTGGATGCGGTACGGCCAGTACAATCCGTACACTGATCCACTGTGCGGTGCTTTGCTTGCAGTCCTCGCCTTGTACGGTTCCGTACAACACCTTTATTTCTTTTGTTTCAGCTTGTATGTCGTCACTTTTCCGTACGGCGCCGTACAATACTTGTAAATGTATCGACCACAATAATGCTTCAGTACGGTACCGTACTTCCCTGCCGCCGTGCCCTTTTTATCGTACGGTGTCGTACGGGGCTTTATAGATCCGTACGGTGCCGTACGATATTGCTTTTTTTTATTTTTTATTTTTCTCTTTTTCTTTTTCTTTTTTATTTTTCCTTTTTTTTTTTAATTTATAATTTTTTTTTTTAAATTTTTTTTTAAATTTTTTTTTTTTAAATTTTTTTTTTTCTAAGTACTTGGTCCTCGCGGTGATGTCGTCGGCCGTTTGTGATACACCTTCAATTTCGAGCCGTTCACCGCGTTCGGAATTTCTCGTCCGTCGAGGGTCCATAGCTTTACGGACCCGTTTGCGGCCACCTCCCGAACCTTGTAAGGGCCTATCCATTTCACTTTGAACTTTTCAGGCTTGATTTCATTTCGGCCGTTGTATTTTAGAACCAATTGGCCCGGTGTAAATTGCATTCGTCGGAGATGCTTATCGTGCCAGACCTTCCTCCGTTGCTGCGTCGCTTCAGTGGCCCATTGTGCCAAAGCCCGTTTTTCGTCCAACTTATTTAAGAGATAGAGTCGTTCCCTTAGACTCTCCATATCTCCCAATTTATTCTCAATTGCAATCCGTAGGCTAGGAACCATGAATTCTACTGGTACCACGGCCTCCTGTCCGTACATGAGTTGGAACGGTGTTTGCCTGGTGGTCACCTTGTAAGATGTTCGATAGGCCCATAGTACCGAGGGTAGCCTTTCTTCCCAATCCTCGCCCTCAATGCCGCAGGATTTGTAAATGACTCCAATCAGGATCTTATTAGTCACCTCTGCCTGACCATTCGCTCGAGGGTAGTACGGGCTCGAGAGTGTGTGAAAATTTTTGAACTCTGTCGTCAGTAGCTTGATCACATGGTTGACAAAATGTCCACCTCTATCACTCGTCAACTGCAGTGGAATGCCGTACCGCGTTATTATCGGCTCATAAATAAACTTCGCTGTACTTAGAGCAGAGTTATCCGTTAGTGCTCGTGCTTCCACCCACTTGGTCAGATACTCTGTTGCCACAACAATGTACCGACAGCGTCGAGCGCGGCTGGGCTTCAAAGGCCCCACAAAATCCAATCCCCACCGTTCAAACAATTCCTGTGCATGAGAGGGGTTAAGTGGCATGTAGTCTCGTTTGAGAGGTCTCCCTGCCCGCTGGCATGTGTCACAGCCGACGACCCACTCCCTGGCATCGTTGTACACCGTCGGCCACCATAAGCTTGCCAACAAGACTTTTCTGGCAGTGGTGTCGGGGCCCATATGCCCTCCGGCAGGTCCCTCATGAGCTTCTTTCAATACTCTCGGAACCTCTTCCTCCATTACGCAACGCCTCAATATTTGATCTGGACCCATTTTGTACAGCAGTCCGTTGATAAGCTGGAAGGTTCTGCTCCTCAGAACCAATTTTCTACGCTCTCCGGGGAGCATTCCTTCTGGAAATCGGGCCGTGGACAGGTACTCACCGATACTTGTGTACCACTTCGGTAGTACGGCGATGTGAAACAGGTGAGTATCTGGAAAGTCATCGTTTATTCCTACTGGAGGCTCGCCGGACTTAATTCGGGACAATTGGTCCGCAATCACATGACTGAGTCCTGGCCGTACAACAATTCTGAAGGTGAATTCTTGAAGGAGCAGCAACCACCTGCTCACCCTTCCCTGAATGATGGGCTTGTTAACCAGGTACATCAAAGCCTGGTGGTCCACGAAGAAAGTAAACGGCGTCGCCAATAGGTAGTGCCGAAACTTCTGAACCGAGTAGACCATTCCGAGAGCCTCTCGCTCAGTAGTGCTGTAGTTTCTCTCCGCCCTCGAGAGTAACCGACTTGCAAAATAGATTGGGTGATCCAGCCCATGTTCGCCTTCTTGTGCCAGGGTGGCCCCGATGGCGTAGTTTGATGCATCCACATGAACATGGAACTCTCTGTCCCAGTCCGGAAATGCCAAGATGGGGGCTGCCAACAGTTTCATTTTTAAGTCATCGAATGCCTCCCCTTGCTCCTTTGCCCAGACGAACGGCTCCCCTTTCTTCATAAGTTTATCCATCGGGTATGAAATCCGGGAAAAATTCTTTATGAACCATCGTTAGTACACGATATGGCCTAGGAATGACTTGACACCGGTTACGTCACTGGGAGCCTCCATTTCAATTATCACCCGGACCTTGTCGGGGTCCGTCTTCAACCCTTACAAACGATGTGTCCGAGCAGCTTCCCCTGCGGTACCATGAAACGACACTTCTTCGGGTTGAGTACCAGACGTGCCTTCCGGCACCGCTCCATGCACTCTCCGAGTGCTACAACGTGTTTGTCTTGGCTACTGAAAATGGACCAGTCATCCAGAAATGCTTTAAAATTCCCTCTCGACATCTTGTCAAAGATGTGCAGGATGATTCTCTGAAAAGTTGCAGGTGCTTTACACAGGCCGAAGGGCATCCGGTTGTAGGCGTACACACCATCTTCCACTACAAAGGTGGTTTTTAGCTTGTCCTCCTCTGCAATGGATATCTGGTTATATCCTGAAAACCCGTCCATGAAGGAATAGATCTCATGCCCTGCCACCTCCTCGAGTATGCTGTCTGTGAAGGGTATCGGGAAGGGATCCTTAATGGTCACCGCATTGAGACACCTAAAGTCTACGCAGGTGCGGATTTGGTTAGCCTCTTTCTTCTGAGATATCACGATTGGTGACACCCACTCATTTGTGTCTACTCGGAAAATTATCCCTGCGTCCAGCATCCGCGCAATCTCGGTCTCCACCCTTGCAGCATAGTTTTTGTTCATCCTGTACGGCCTCTTCCGCACAGGTTGGGCTCCAGGAACCAAAGGGATGCGGTGCACGCAGAGCTCCGAAGGTACGCCCTTCAGGTCTTTATAATTCCAGGCAAACACGTCCTTATACTCTGTGAATATTTTGAAGGCTGCCGTTTTTAACATGGGATCCCAGTCATCTCCCACCAGGATAGTCTTGGGATTCTGCTCGTCCCCGAGATTTATTGTTTCCAGTTTTGCCTCTTTGTATTGGATAGGTTCTCCCTCCGAGAACACGTGGGCCGTACTTACTCTCATCTGGGCTTCCCCCTCTGTATATTTTGTGTACTCCGGAGGGAACTCGTTCGTGTTTTCTTCCGTAGGGAACTCATTCCCGATCTCCAGTATATTGCACGATGGCTGAAATACCTCATAGTCACGCATTTGCCAGTGAAAGAGACCATCTAGTGAATCCGTATCTCCTTCTATCTCAAGTACCCCTTCATTGTTCGGTTCCATAGTTTCTTCCTCTCCGTCCATCCCGCCACCATCGGAGTCTGAGTCGAACGCCATTTCCTCTCCAACCATTTGTGTGGCGAGGTCTACCACAAATTTCCTCCCCCCTTTCTCGAATGCGAGGGTGTTCTTCTTCCAGTTGTGATTGGCTCGGGCTGTCACCAACCACCCTCTACCCAATATAGCGTCATACCGCTTCTGCTTGAGAGTGATTACGACGAAGTCTAAGGTGAAAGGCTGGGTTCCAATAGTCACCTGCTGTGCCATCAGCATACCGAGTGGTTTAATACCGTGCTGGTCGGCCCCTAACAGATTGAAGGTTGGTGGCCACAGCGTCGGTTTCCCCAAACTCTTCCAAGTTTCCTCCGGAAGGACATTGACGCCTGACCCTCCGTCAACGATGGTGTTCGTGAGGATTTTACCCAGGATACCCATTTCTACTACTGCCGGGTTCCATCCATGGTTTATTGACAACGTCATCGGGTCGGCTGCACAGCCGCTTGGGATCTCCATTCGTTCCACCGTTGTAGGTGGCGTGTTAGGCCCTAGGAATAGAGCTGTTTTTAGGTGTGGCATGGTCTCCAACAGGTCCTTGACCTTCACGGGTATTTCCATTTGCAGTATCTGCCGTAGTATACTTTACTCCGCCAATTCTCGGTGAGAAGTGCCGGCGTCGGCAGGTTCCTTCCGGTCCTGTATCTCTTTTTCGATCTCGGCCCTCGCTTGCAGTACCCTCTGTTTCTCCGTCGGAGGGTGTGGGTACGTGGCCTTTTTGGCTTGGGCACGGGTGACTGTCAGGACCTTCTCAGTACCTCTACATTCCAACTCCAGGATGTTACAGCCGGGCTTCGGACAATTAGCGTCCTCATGGTCGCCCGGTTCGCACCACCGACACAACTTCTACGGAGTTGCGGCGGTCGTCTGACAATCACGGGCATAGTGACCCCACTGATTACAACTCCGACATTGTATCATGGGTCTTCCCTTGGCATCATATTGGATCCGGGGCTTATTCTCATTGTTGCCTCGGCCTCCCCGGCAGTTATTTTTATATCCGCCAAATGATGCAGCATTCTGTTGTCCACCCGTACCAGACGTGGAAGGTTGCTCCTGTGCATAGAGTACTTGTTGGCCTCTTGCCCTCAAGTTATAGGGACATTCTTTAAGGGGATGTCCTGCGAGTTGGCAGATATCACAAAAAGCTTTTTTCGGACAAGACCCTTTTGTGTGGCCTGCCTCCTTGCAGTCCGTACACCACACTGTATCTTCTTCGACTTTGCTAGTACTTCCTTTGGCGGCTTTAAGTTCTCGCATCATCCT
Source organism: Chamaecyparis obtusa (assembly GCA_027943335.1). Classification (NCBI taxonomy): domain Eukaryota; kingdom Viridiplantae; phylum Streptophyta; class Pinopsida; order Cupressales; family Cupressaceae; genus Chamaecyparis; species Chamaecyparis obtusa. The sequence continues at coordinate 490,738 of BSBK01004848.1, forward strand.
CTCAAGGTCTTTTTGCAATGCGAGCACTTTCTTGCTCGACCCGTCCTCACTACTTTCCGTCTCTGAATCATCATTAGAAGATGACCTTGTCTTCTTCGAGGTCTTACATTCGCTCTCGAGATCCATTGCTCGGTTATATGCATTACTATACGAAGTAGGTGGTACTATCTTCATTTTCTTTCGGAGGGATGTTTTGAGTCCCCCCACGAACCATCTCTTTTTCAATTCATCCGCTGGGGCCGACTCCATTTTTCCAATGAGTTCTTTGAGTCGTCGGCCGTACGCACGGACAGACTCATTCTTGGCTTGCTTCGTGTTGTAGATCTCCGCCAATATTTCATTATCATCCCGTAACAATTGGAACTCTGTCTGGAAGGCCTTTTTGACATCGTCCCATGTCGTGAGCCTTGTCTTGTCAACGTCCGAGTACCAATCAATGGCACCCTCCCGCAGTGTTGCAGGGAACTGACGGATCCATTCGTTCTCGTCAGTTACCCCGTGTGCAGTCCATATCGTTTCACACGTTCGACAGTGCCGAACTAGATCCTCCTTGGATTGCCCCGTAAATTTCGGTAACTTCTGCTTATTCACCGCCATGGTTGGCCGCGGTGGAGGTGGTGCACCGATACCACTCGTGCACACACCTCCCTGAGTGCTGTGGGTAGTCTGGACTTGTGGTACTTGTCCTTGCGGTAGTTGCTGGGCTGGTGGTACTTGTCCTTGCGGTAGTTGCTGGGCTGGTGGTACTTGCCCTTCTCCTGGCACCGTACCGTGCGGGGTTCTCGGTTCCAACAGAGGGTCTGCTGGTGTGCTCGTGCCACCCTCTGCAGTATCACCCTCTCCGCCGGTTTGGTTCTCCGCGCTTGGTGTACGGAGACCCACCTCAAACCGTACTCTCTCCTCTTGGAGAAAGGCTCTTCTCGCCCGTGTCTCCTCAAGTAACTCTTCCCGACTCCGCACTCTCCGTTCCGGAGAAGTGAACTCTTCTTCGGCTTCTGCACCCTCCGTACCACTTCCGAGGTCCCCTTCGGGCAACCCTCCGGCAAGCTAGTCTTTGGCAAGTTGCCTGAGCCTACACCGACGTTCACGTTGCTGCGCGGATATCAAAGCCTTCTGTGCGGCTTCCCCTTCGTCATCTATCACTTTCTTATTTCGATCTTTATTTAAATTATTGGGCATCAAGACAAACTATAGACATTGCTCAATCAGAAAGAACACTTATTTTTTATTAATTCATGTTGCTTTACAACATTCTCAATTGAACTACAATTGAATTTTTGTGTTCCGTTCCCCTTCGTTTCAAACTTCAACAACTTTACTGTTTGTCATTTCCTTCCTCCCGACGGCAACGAAGATGCTCTCGGGCGTGGAATGCACGGAGGATCTCCTGGCGGCGGTCCTCACGGTCAATTTCCTCTTGCCGAATACGTCGTGCGAGTGCTGCTTGTGCCAACAACCGTGGAAGTTGGTTCAACAACCGATTCGCTGCAGGGTTCGCCCCAATCGCGTCCCACACTACGCCTGCAGGGACGTCTTCGTTCGTTGCCTCCCTTCGGACGTGAGTTTCAAGAGCTACTTGAAACAAAATTCGGAAGTCACGTGCCAGATTATCCTCTCCGTCGTACAACTCGGTACGGGCTTCCTCGGCTTCTGGGTTTATCGCACTAACGGGTAAGCCCATTATGCCTACTCGCCATCCGGGTATGTCTAGGCAATGGCGCCAGATGTTTTCCCTCTCGGGTCAACAAGAATAGTTGCATAAACACACATTAACTGATAAACATGAACACAGGAAAGTATTGCAATTCGGTAAACATAAAGTACTCAGAAAACCAAATCATGTCATTCACACTCAGAGCAATGTGTACATATAACCTCCGAAGAGACACCATCGAAACGTCACGTTGTAACGGTTCACACTCTCGGTACTAACTGCCGAGATTAACATAAGTTTATTACACAACACCCGTACATACAAAATATACCGACAACAAAGTGAATTCAACATTGCTTGTTTGAGTTGAAATGATAGGGCAAAAGATGCAAATTGAATGTTGGATCTAGGGCTAAAAGTGGAAAATTGAGGGTTTTTGACATGCACTATGAGTTACAAAAAAATTGTGCAAACAATAGTTATAGATCTATAAAGAGAAGATAGAGAAGAACTTGTGTCTGATATTTGGGCCGAAATCAAGAGGACTACGTTGCTTGGGGCAACATTGTCTCAAGAATGTCAGACACATACAAAAACGGTGTTTTTGGAATTAGTATGCTGCTTAGAATCTCTCGCGAGAATTTTGTCAAAAATGTTTGGGACTACATTGCTCGAGGCGACGTCGGCCTCGCATTTTTGGATGTGAAAGTCTGATCTATAGGTCTTCGTCTACTTGATCTAATCTCAAGTCTATGCTTTTTGAACTTGCCACTTGCACACACAAAGAGAAAAATGTTGGGTTGATGGGGGTTTGCCTAGGTCAAACCCCTATTTTGGAATTAACCATGAAATAGAATTGAAATATGCTTGATTTGAAAGTGTGTTGTAATGTAGTAGAGGCTAGATTAAAATATTAAATCTTATGCCTTGTTGATGCAATGCTCTATGAATGTGATCACAATTGTTGATGCGTAACATGGCTTGACAAGACATAAAGGAAATCAATCGCAAATACATCCTCGCATTAAGGTTGTTTTAACTTGTGACACTTGGATCCGAAGAATATGCTAGGATGAAATGTCACCTTGAGTGCTTGATTTAATGCTCTTGATGTAAAAATGAATTAGAAGAACCCATTTATATAGGATTCTCAAGGTATTTTTACAAATTAAGTTGACTTCCAATGGTCATATTGAGGCACTAGGATCGAGAAGCAAATGGTGGGAATTTTACACCAACTTGTTTGAATTTAGGCCCAACTTGAAGGGTCAAGGGCGCCCCAAGTGCTGTTGACTTGACAAATCAGGCCAATGATGTTGGAGGTGAAATGTGTGAGTGCAGAGCAGCCATTCCGATCACCATGTGGACATATAATATCAAATTTTCAGTCTTTTGGCTAAAAATGATTTTGGATGAGCTAGGACTGTTGACTGGGTGGTCAGCACCTCCTTGGATATTCGTGACATGGCTTAACCGCCTCCTATGGGTCGGGTTAAATCTGGCATGTGTATCGGGCATTGACAATTTGAACTTTTGGTGCAACGACAAATGATTCCAACAATTGGTATTAGAGCCTTGGGTCACAGGTTAGAGTCACCCTTCAATGGGTGCTGAGGGGGAGATTGTTGACTTGGTGGTCAACACCTCCTTGGAGATTTGTGACATGGCTTAACTGCCTCCTGTGGATCGGGTTAAATTTGGCATTTATATCGGGTATTGACAGTTCGAACTTTTGGTGCAACAACAAATGATTCCAACAAGGACACCACACACTAAGGCAAGGGCGCAAAATGTGGTGTGAATTGTACAAGGTTACAATTTACGGCTCTACAATTATTATCAAATTAACAAACACGTTTCAATTATTAATTTGAATATCATTTTTCTTATGCATTTTTAACTCCAATAATTCATGGTTCTTTTAACTTCAATATAATTATATCCATACTCAAATTCCCTTTCTTAAAATATGTTGCTCAAGTTTCTAGGATGGGGATAGTAGGGGAGAGGGGGATGCATTTCTAGGATAGATTAGATCTCAATCTTCTTGCTTAAGTCTAATGTCCCCTTCCTATGCTAGTTCAACATGGTGGAGTCATTAGGCTATTTCTGTGGGCTAATGATTAGGATTAGGGAATCTTGGAAGCAGTATCAGGAGTGTTTTCAGATTTTGACAGTTGAATGAGTAATGCTTTTTTTCTAGAGCATTTTTGGGTTCTACCCACTTACTATTTTTCGTAAGTGAGGGGCATTAAATTAGATCACAATTAAATAAAGTTAAATTACAGATTTAGCTTTATCATCATTTTAATTTACTTATTTAATGGAGTATAGAGGCCAAATATTAAATTAAAGGTGATTTATTTTATGGCTGGGCCTTTATTATTTAATTCTACATCGGGAGATTAAAACACGAGGTGATTCTTATTTAATAAAAGCAAAAAGAAGCATTTTTGAAAAAATGGCCAAAAACCAAAAGAAGTGCTTTTTCAAAAAAAATGGAAAAGCAAAATAACATTCCCAAAAAAATAGCGAAGAAGCTGGTAAAAAGCTATAAAATGGGGATTGGGGCTTTCATTTGGGTATGTTGAGTTTGATTTTTTATAATGTTTCTATTTGGAAGAGATTGCTTCTTCATCTTTGGTTTGTGGGGACGAAAACCCTTGCAGACAACATTCTCCATATTTTTGAGAAATACAATCTGGTGATTTTATTCTGAGGTCACGTTTGGGCATATTGGAGTTCACATTTTCAGATTTGTAGAGCTTATTGGATATGAGATTTGCAGAGAACAATTTTGGAGAAGATTGAGTAAGGTTAAACTTCTATTTTGCTTGTTGTATCTTCTTTACTGGCCATATCATTTCCAGCCAGCCATATCGCTACTTGAGGGTCAACATGAAGATTCTAGGAAACCGTTGGGGTTTAGGGAGTTGATATCTGCATTCGCTAAAGATCTTAGTTGCTGTTTGACACTTTTAGACCCAGCCATACCAATTGGACCATTTTGCTGAAGAACCTATTGTTTTTGAAATTTGTACTTGCTAGTTATTATTGCTGCAACCATAATTTTCATTACTAGCAAATTGGTATGTTGTGTTTGTGTTTATAGTCAGATTTATCCATCTAGGTATCTTCATTTTTGTCGTGATATTGAACTTTCAAACTTTGGACTGATTTTTAGAAGTGACATTGCAAGCATTTCCTTTATATTTGCTGTCATAGTTTAAATCACCTCTTTCTATTCTCTCTATTAAACATTCTTAAACTCAAAATAGGGTATGGACATCCATACAATCATTAAGGATAGAGGAAATTTTTTAGGTGCAGGTGGAGTTGCCTTGGTAAACAAGTATGCAAATGTGAAAGCATAGACAAGGCAAGTGAACTATTTGACTGTGATGCAATGACTCAAAAAGATGCATTCACTATTCTGGTGGACATCAATTGAAATTTGCAGGTTATGCAAAAAATATTGATGAATTTGTTGAAAACTTCATGGCATTTGATGGAATCCTATGTTACCGATTACTGTTGGTAAAGCTTGGGTACTGGTACAGGTACATGGGTACAGTATGGTTCGGCTATGGCTTGGGTATAGTCTGGGTGCTTGGGTTCGTTGTGGGTCCTTTTGTGAAGGACCCACAGTGAACAAAAGGACCCACAGCAAACCTAGGCATCCATGGAGTACTAGTGTCATACCCAAGCGTGGTTTGATACATTATAACCTTAGTTTCACTATTGATCATTTTGGGCATGCCATTTCCCTTATTTATCCAATCCCAACAGTATTATGACTTCGTAACAACATTTTATATCAAAATATGTCAGCAAGCAAGCAAGTAAATATTATTTCAGTTGCATCTGTGAGTTGTATTGGTGAACATAGGGTTAGTAAACTTTATATCGACATTAAGAATAATTTCAATTGATTTACATTATGCATATGTAGCAGCTGTTTGTTTATGTTATTTAAATTTGCAGGTTATGCACAATGTTAATGGATTTGTTGAAATTTCCCAGCATTTGATGAGACTGAATTTTTTTGAGGCATCTTGTTAAATAGTTCACATGCCTTGTGAATGCTTCCACATTTTAAAATGTCCCCTTTTTATGATGTCTAATGTAATGAAACAAACTTGCTTTCTAAACCATAACATATGCAATTAATGAAGTAATGATGTGATTAACTAAGAAATGCAAGTACATAAGCAATGGCTATGAGAAATGAATGCATCTAAATCTAAAATTTTCATGCAAAAATCAGGTCTTAAACTGAAATAAAAAATTGTGCAAATGTAAGACATGTCAGTTTCACCAAAATGAAATGATGGGAAATAGGGTCCTAGCCTAGAGACAAACTAAGATCCAAATCACAATCATTCATTTTCATAGGAGGAAATAGCCACCAAGATCCAACTTCTGTCCTAAAGGACAGCTGGATGCAGTGTATGATTACTTCCTCTTTTTGTGTGTGATATGATTTGATAAAATATGCAAGAACTTAGCTAAAATGCAAAGAAATTGACAAGATTCAGCATAAACAAAAAGATATAGAACAGAAAGCTAACAGAGAAGTACAGATCTCGAAATGAGAGAGAGAAAGGAACCTATCACTGAAATCTGGAGCTGAAAGTGCCAGTTAAGTGTGCTAGGCACCATAGACATGAAGGCATTTCCATCAACTAAAACTTAGGATTCTGGATCAGGGTGCTATATAGACCATTCCCTCCAAAATTCAGCCAAAAACCGTCGTTTGCATGTGCTAATTGACATAGTCCCAGGGTTTTCTTCTGTTCAAAATCTAGAGTTGTATGTCTCAGTCTGCTCTCTACAAATCTGCAACTTTTTGCTGTTGGATCTGTAACCTGCACACAAAAAATGGAAAAATGATTGTGTTGTATAGGGGCCTGCCTAAGTCAAAGCCCAACTAGGTATTAACATCCACTACAATGATTGATTTGAAAATAGAGCTTACCCTTGGTAGGGCATGTTGATGTTTGTAGCATCGCTCAGATAAATAATATTGACTATATGATTATTATGAGAAATGATTTATTATATATATACATATATATATATCAATATATATAATAATTGATATTACTATATACATTGATATATGTATATGATTATTATGAGAAATGATATCTATATCTATATATATATATATATAATTGATATTACTATATACATTGATATATGTATATATAAAGTTAGATTATAATTATTCTCATAATAACTAAATAGTTAAATTGATAAAATAAATATTATTATTATTATGTAAATATTAGAGAAATTAATATAATACTCGAGATATTATATATATATATATATATATATATATATATATATATAATCATAATTGTCATTATATTAATTACATAATAATGAATAGACATTTCCCATGAAGGGACATGTCTCTTCTTGATTCATTCTCAATATAAATGTAAGAGATTGTTGCATTTGGAAAACACAATAAAAAAAATATACAATGAGATAGTGCTATTACATTTGCAATGATCCTAAAACCTTAATATGGTATCAGAGCCAAGTTGCAAATGTAAGAGAGTAGTTTGTTGATGGTGAATGTGTGACTGTCATAGAAATTACAGTCTCAGTATGAGGACCATATCTCACAAATGAACCGTTGGGTTTTGCTAAATTTTGGATATGTTGGTGATAAACAAATTTAGACATGATATAGTGATAATCATAATTGTCATTATATTAATTACATAATAATGAATAGACATTTCCCATGAAGGGACATGTCTCTTCTTGACTCATTCTCAATATAAATGCAAGAGATTGTTGCATTTGGAAAACACAATAAAAAAATATACAATGAGATAGTGCTATTACATTTGCAATGATCTTAAAACCTTAATATGGTATCAGAGCCACGTTGCAAATGTAAGAGAGTAGTTTGTTGATGGTGAATGTGTGACTATCACATAAATTATAGTCTCAATACGAGGACCATATCTCACAAATGAACCGTTGGATTTTGCTAAATTTTGGATATGTTGGTGATAAACAAATTTAGAAAAATCTCTTTGGAGTGATTGGAGAGAAAATGTCAGATTCAAAAGTTATGACCGACTGTGTAAGGGTCTATGCAAAAATTTGTAAAAGAGCGAGGTTCCTTCTTTATAAGCCTAACCACTTGAAGCGAGATCTGATCAAATTGAAGCTTTTAATAGTGTATAGAACCTTGGATATTCAAGACAAGTCATGTGAATAATTCTAGTAATGTTCGAGAACGACGACATCATTATTTGAATTTGCATGATATTTTCTATATGGGCTCACCTTACAGAATGAAATACTTGAAATTTATAAAAGATAAGTATTTCATGTTTTATTAATGCACATAATTTTTGAGTTTTTAATTCATGCTATACTATTGGTTAGTAAAATATTATATGCTTCTATCATTGGTATTTACAGTCGAGATAGTTTAGTGAGCTATTTGTAATCTCTCTCTGACATACCTTCAGGACAGAAGCACAAGATAATTGCATTCAAGGGAGAAAGAACTTGATGCTTGCAAACAAATTGATGATTGAGATTAGATGCAAAGGGAGACTGATATTTCAAAAGAGGTCAATAAGTTGATAAACTTGAGCTTTAGAGGGAGTAGATGGTTTAGTCAACTTGTGACAATCTTGATCATATTGATTGAGAGGGAGTTCACTATTGAAGGTGAAACATTTATGAGGTAAACTTGATATAATTGATTATTGTACTAATGAATCATGAATGTTTTTAATGGGTTTGCCCCATGTGTAAATCATGAGGAAGTGACGACTTCCAAATGATTATCACTTGTATTTGTAAAAGTTATTGTAAGGTGACGATCGTACAATAACTTGACCTTCTATTGTGATAGACATCTTGTGATGGCTGAAACCGATCAGAATAGATAGAACTTGTGGATAGAATCGCCGATTGAGGCAATCTGCATTAAATCTCATGAGTTTGTGGATAGAATTGCCGATGGAGGCATTCCACACGAGAGCTTGTGGATAGAATTGCCGATTGAGGCAATCCACCTGGGAACTTGTGGATAGAATCGCTGATAGAGGCAATCTACACTAAAGCTCATGAGTTTGTGGATAGAATCGCCGATGGAGGCAATCCACATGAGAGCTTGTGGATAGAATTGCCGATTGAGGCAATCCACCTGGGAACTTGTGGATAGAATCGCCGATAGAGGCAATCCACACTAAAACTCGTGAGTTTGTGGATAGAATCGCCGATGGAGGCAATCCACTTGAGAGCTTGTGGATAGAATCGCTGATGGAGGCAATCCACTTGAGAGCTTGTGGATAGAATCGCCGATGGAGGCAATCCACATATTGAGACTATGTTTCTATTGATTACATCATGAGGATGATGCCTTTATTGCTTACATCATATGATTGATGTTGTCAAGTGTCATAAGTGTTGACATTGGATTGATTTAGCCTCCCTAGCTAAGAGGGAGTGTTGATGTTTGTAGCATTGCTCAGATAAATAATATTGACTATATGATTATTATGAGAAATGATTTATTATATATATACATATATATATCAATATATATAATAATTGATATTACTATATACATTGATATATATGTATATATAAAGTTAGATTATAATTATTCTCATAATAACTAAATAGTTAAAATTGATAAAATAAATATTATTATTATTATGTAAATATTAGAGAAATTAATTTAATACTCAAGAGATATTATATATATATATATATATATATGTATATATGTATATATATATATATATGTATATATATATATATATAATCATAATTGTCATTATATTAATTACATAATAATGAATGGGACATGTCTCTTCTTGACCCATTCTCAATATAAATGCAAGAGATTGTTGCATTTGGAAAACACAATAAAAAAATATACAATGAGATAGTGCTATTACATTTGTAATGATCCTAAAACCTTAATAGGGCAGAGGCTAAATCAGAAATGAAATGGTGAATTGAAGTGCTGAATTGTAATGAATCACCTTAAGATTGAGAATGGTGGTGATTCAATGCTCTTTGGATAAGTCCTCCAAGTATTGATGCAATAATATGAATAAATCATAACATAATCACTCGTGAAATCAAACTCGAAGATAGCTTGCTATAGCTTGATTCTCCTTGTACTCAGATCTGCTTTTGATGAAGGAATACTTGCTCTTGAATGAAATTGGCAGATGTGTGCTTAGATAAAAATGAATTAGAAATAATGCCTTTATATAGGGTTCTCAACTTAGTTGCCGAATTGTGTACGGGGATGGGTTTGGGTACATGGGTACGACTACGAAATGCCGGTACGACAGATTTTTTTTTTGGGTTTGGGTATGTCCATATATATTCCATATATATATATACATATATATAGCTAAAAAAAAAATTAAGTTTAGAATGTCACATACCAATACATATGCTAAACAAAACCATTACAAATTTCTAATTTTGAGACATAACATACTAATTTAAATTCAGTTTTCATTATCAAAAAGATCAAACAAGAATTTCATGATAGATAATCATTGTTCAACATAGAAATAATACAATTAGGAATCAAACTTCAGTTCAGTAATCAAAACCATATGGGTCATCATCAATATCAAGATTGGCATCAATATTGACATTAGATGATGGAACACCACTATCACTTGCACTAAAAGTATGCTGGCTACTCGACTCCTCAATTATTGAAGATTATGCAGCAATAGAAAGATCCAAATCAGGAGGCTCTGGTTCTACATCCCGCAACTTTGTTTCTCCTTCCTTGTACTCTTCTTTTTTGCGAGTAAGAAGGCGCAAGTTGGAATGCACATAGACTAGATCCTCTGATTTCCTTGATGCCAACCGATTGCGTTTCATTGAGTGGATGAAGGAGTATGTACTCCAATTTTTTTTCAGCTGAAAAGGAACTAGCAACCTATTAAGGCAAAGGGAGATCTCATCAGAGTCTCTAAATCAACAATTTTGTAAATCAAATAGTAATTTTTAAATGATAACTAGATTTAGAGAGTGGGTAAAAATTCATAAACTTGTGATAAAAATTTGATTGCGAGAAGTTGGAGGTGTGGTGATTTGTGGCCATTGAGGTACCACCAAGAGTGAGCATCCTTCTTATACTTGTCACAAATAGCAATAGGACTATGACCAATGGATGCTGCAAATCTGCAAATTCACAGCCATCTTCCATTTCAGTATCAGGGAGAGTTTAGTAACAACTTTCCTAAACCCTTCACCAATTTCTGCATCACAATATGGTGTCACCCTTCTTGGCTTAGCAAGAATCTCTTCACTATAGTATCTTGGAGTCAATGAGAAGGCAAGAAGATGAAGTGGGGTGGTCATTTTGTTCCATCGCTCAACACAAATTGATTGCACCTCTTTGAAGAAGGTTTCTTCAAGGTCTTGCTCTTTTGTATTTATGATGGATTTTATATTCTCAATCATTGAGTCTATTTTATCATAAACCTCCCCTAAGCATGGCTTATCCATGTTAGTATAGTGAATTATAGCTAGGATGGGCTCTGTGAAACTAAGAAGATATTCTCCACGATCTCACCAAGTGTCATCCATAATCCTTTTCTTTGCATTTCTTGCCCTCTTAGTACTAGATTGCTTCCATATGGTGGATGCTTGGCTGATGACCATACCAGAAAGTGCCTCTCGAACCTTCACAAGTCGTCTCAAGATGATTGTGTTGGATGCGAACCTAGTCTTAGCAACCTATTTGAAAATTAAAAAAAAAGTAATTAAAAATAAAGAAGAATATGTATAATAATATTGTTAAAATAAATTACTAAAGTAAAACATAAAATTGGATTGTTTTAAATTTGAATTACCTTCAATAGCTCTAACTGCGAGAATGATCTAAAAATAGCTTGCGACATGTGGTGGTTTGTTATGAACATTTGGATCTCTTGAGCTTCATCATACACTTGTCTAATCCAAGCTATTTCCGTACCCATCTTCTGTAGCGTGAGATTGAGTGAATGTACAACACAAGGTGTCTAAAATATATGTGGGAAGTGTGTCTCAACTAACATACCACCTGCCCTACAATTCTTTGTATTGTCCATTATAACTTGGACAACATTTTGAGGACCTGCTTCGTTAATGCATTGTATAAGGATGTCGGCAATAAAGTGTGCATCCTTCACTTGCCCCTTACAATCAACAACTTTTAGAAAAATTGTCCCTAAAAGGCACATTGCAATCACATTAATCAAGGGTCTATTAGTTGCATCCTTCCACCCATCGAAAATAATATATACACCTGTTTCTCTCCATGAGGCCTTAATGGGAGCTAATGTAGTTTCTATATGCTTGACCTCTTTTGACAGTAAAGTGCTGTGCACCTTCTCATAACTTGGGATTGTATACCCCTTTGGAGCTTCATTTATTTTTCTTACCATGTCTTGCCAATAGGGTGATCGAACAACATTGAATGATAAATCGTTTGCATAGAGGCACTTAGCAAGCAATTGGTCATCAATATCTCTAGCATCATTATTAAATGCCCTCTCCAATTGTCCTTTTGCTCTCTTTGAAATATTAGCCTCATCTTCATTCGTTCTCAAATATGGATGGTTTTTAACTACATTATCAAGAACAACACTATGTGTATGAGATGATGAAGCATGTAGCCTCTGTGAGCCCCTCCTTGTATTCAATGGATGCCCCAATCTACTTTGAACCCTTGCATCTGCTTCCGCTTGCTCCTTAATATATATTGCTACTTGAGAAGTTGGTATAGGTGCACCTTTTTTTCCTGGACAAAATTTGATTCCCTTTCTTGGGATCTCACACAAATGTCCTTTCACTCGATTGTAGGAACTTGTATAGTGTGTATCACACTTGAGACATATCTAAATACATGTCCCCCACTTGGAACATGCTCTAATATTTGCACATACCTCCATAGTGGTGAAGCCGAGTCAACAATGAATGGAGAAGTGCCAATAGAATTAGAATCAGTTGCCATGCTAAATTTGTATAGCACTTGTAATTTATATAAAAAAGAGTACAGCTTTAAAAACAAATTAATTAATTAAATGTAAATAATTATTAATTATATTTAATAAATTATTGATATTAAATATGATATATAAATTGTACTATAATAAAGTCTTAACTATAGAAACAAATTAGTTTAGCGGTTAGCCTTAGGTTTGCCATTTAAATTTAAAATTTTAACCTAGTTTTATTTATAAATTTAAAATAATATATATATTAATATTTAAAAATTGTAATAAAATAAAAAATATATAATAAATTAATTATTAATATATATTAGAAATAGTAAATACTATTAGGGTCATAGAAACATTGGAAAGAAAGTTCTACAAACAAAATAAATTATATTTTTATAATAATTAATATTAGGGTTTTTGGTTTAGTTTGAATTTTTTAAACTTTAAACTTTAAAGGTCAACAAGTTTATTTTATAGAAAAATATTGAAATGAACATTGCCTACTTGTTTGTTTACAGTCGCACACGGTCACGCATAGAAACTCTAGTTTGCGCACAGTCTGCTCATGTTTGGTAGAAATTCCTGTTCTGCACACCTGCTCACTTTGGTTTGCACACGGCCACAACTCACCTTGTAGACCCTCTAGTCTGCTCACCCCGTCGCCGTCACAAGTATTAGCCCCATGAAATATTAAGAGCCGCGTGAAATATATCAAATAGCCACGTGAAATACAAAGCTCGTGTGGAATATAAAGCTAATACTAAAGTTGTAGGTTTTTTGGTTTTACAAGTCAAACCCATCAGAATCGGTCAAGAATCAACTTGGAATTACCACATCATTGCTAGAATCGATTTTTTTTTTCTATGAAATGATTTGATGGCCAAAAAATTGAATCCTCGAATCCTGTGCGTACCCACAGGTGATTCAACCCAGATTTTGATTCTGGTACAATTTGTACTTGGAATTGATGGAAAAAATGGACCAATTCAGCTACTTAGGTTCTCAAGGTATTTTTACATCTAGGCCGACTTCCACTAGTCATATACAAAAATCGGGATTGGATTTTAAAAGGGGAAAGCAAACATTGACAATGGCTCAAAATTTTGGGAATTTTGCATGGATTATGGCACCCAAACTTGTCCATGGTGCCCAAAAGGGGCTAAGAGGCCCATGATTGACATAGTTCTACCAAAATGAGGCCTTCAAAAGGGGAGTCATGAGTGTTGGGGCTGGTGATGCCAAATTAGCTCCTCGTTTAAGTATTTGACATCAGTAGGATGTGATAGGGCCCAAATAAGCCTAAAATGACATAGGATAGGGCACACTAAAGAAAGGGTCCAAAAAGGAGTGTGAAATTGTCAAAAATTATGACACTACAATTCCAAAAGTGAGAAGCTTGACTGATCCTCAACCTTCATATGGTCTAAATATGCATGTAGAAATTGGCCTAAAATGTTAGGACCAAATCTTTGATGCAAGTTATAAAACATGTACGAACTTTATGTATCTTCATGGGTTGAAAACTTGAATGACAGCTTACTATGACATTCTAATGAAATTGTTGCTTTGACATTCCATTGCTCCAAAAATATTGTTGTCTAACTTGTTCATTTTATATATGTAAAATTTAATATCAAAAGAACAGCTTGAGCTTGCCCTGACCTCATTGTTCTAATCTGAAAATTATAGATTGGAGCAACTGAAAAGTTTGCCAAGGTCATTGACTTCTTAAGAAGGCAACTACACAGGGACACTCTGGTAATTTCTGCTCCAAAATTACATGCTTTGTAATTATCAATTCATTAGAGACAGGCTTTAATGTTGCATGGAATGTGTGTATAGTCTAGGCTTTCAGTGATTATTTTTACATTCATTTATCAAATGAGCTGTAAAAATGTTTCTTTGGAAGTCTTTTCTAGGGAGGTATTAGTGTCAGCAAGATCTCTTTTCATATCTTTCTTTAATTAGTGTTGTATTCTTTGATGAGTATGTGATTTAGAGAAGTTTTTGTTTATCCTTTAAATCACTAATTTATTGATTTGATTTGGGTATCCAGTTTGTGTATATCAACAGTGCCTTCTCTCCCAATCCTGATGATACTGTTATTGATTTATATGATGTAAGCTTATTCTTCCATCTCTTTTATCTGTACTCATTTATTTCATGAATTATTCTACATAAATTATGACTTTTGTTTTTGCCACAATTGATTAGCATCCTTTTCATCTTTACCACAGACCTTGCACTACAATATTTTCTATCATGCCAAGCTTAAACTTCTCCACTTCTTCCTCACTCATTGATTATTACTAATGTGTGTTTTAATTTATGTTTCTTACTTTTTGCAATCATGTTAGTTAACAAAACTACTGAACTGCTATCTAAGGATCCAAATGAGAACATTTGTTCATTTTGGGTAAAAATTTGGCAGTTCGTCCATATCATGTAGGCAGAACCAATAGTGGTGAAAGCTTGGTCCAAGAAGGTGTATTGTTTTTCAAATTTAATTGTTTTTTGTGGTCTAGGAGGTCTTTGATTGGCATGGCTGGTATTCATCATCTTTTGTTACCTGAGTGACAAAAATTGTCTGGAAAGAATTATGGCATATTTAGTCATAAGGTCCTAACTATTGGTGAGTACAAAGATGATGTGGTGTAGTAGGTAAAGGAATCTAGCAGAAGGCTACTTAAACCTAGCAGCCTATCCTCTCAAACAGTCAGTCAAGCCAATTGAAGCACAAAATTATTTCAATTTGCATTAAACTAGAAAAATCAGTCTTTTCAAAGATTTACAAACATGCTTAAAGGAAGAAATAATGACTATGTAACTATAGGTAAGCCAAATAATAGTTAATGGCTTCGATGGATAAACCACAAATTAAAATTATTTCCTTTGATCTTGTCATTGTTCTGCTCTGTTATTTCTATAGCCTTCTGCTTGATCTTCTCAGCATGGCCTCTTTTTCCTCTCATGTTCAGTCTTCAGTTTCACAACTGTTACCATATATTTTTGATCTGAACTCCCCAGGTACTTCTGCCAGACGCTGACAAAAGAATCTTAATTGATTGGTATTTCCACAGTCATCTTACAAATTACTTTCTAACCAATCCAAGATGTCAGCTTGGATACCAATTGCTACCATCCAACTTCCATGGCCACTAGCAAACAATGAAAGAAGAAAACATCCACCCTAAAGAACATGAATAGTTGCTACCTTAAAGAAAAGTGACAGACGTGGCATATAGCTAGCAAGTAACATCCAAATTATAATGATTTGCTGATCTAGTGTTGTCAATATCAGAAAGAGGAAGGTATGACTTTGTTTGAGAAGAAAACTGTTCCCCAAGTGGAACAATGGCCGCACATGAGATTGGTGCAAATTCATTGGACGTTGATTATATTACTAAAAGTAATGATAATTACACGATCAAATCAACCTAGCTTATGATTTATCATGAAAGGCCATTAACATTTTATCACATCCCCTGTAGCAGCTACCAACATATTTGGATCAACTTCCTATATTCCTATAGCAGTCCCCAAACAATTGTGGCAGTCTCCAGGGTACCTTAAGTATGCTAGAGAATCCCTAGAGCAGTCTCCAAGATACCAGTAGCACACTATAAAATACTTGTATCACACTATATAATACCTGTAGGAATCCATTTTGCACTTGAAGAAGTCTAGAAAATACTCGTAGCAACTTGCAAGAGCCCTTCAGGTATGCAAGTCTGATGTAAAACTTTCCAAAAAAAAACCAAAACTAAATGGAGTTTATTATTTTTGTAAAAACATAGCCTACTATTGTTTTTGGTGGCACAAAATTCATAATGCCCCAAGTTACATGTCTAGGACACAACAGGACAAAACAATTGTTTTTTAAATTTTTAAATTTTTTCTGAAACAACAACAATAACAAAGGAGATGCGACAATAACATGTCACACTTGCACAACAATGTGCGCACAAGTGTCATGTCAAAACCCATGACACAAGGAATCTAACAACAAAATAAGTTCACCGTTGCAACAAGCAAGGTGACACCAACAAAAGACATTCCAATCATTGGGATAAACTCACCACGATGTACCTACGAGAGAGTGGAGTGACACTCCAAAAACTGATCGCGTACAACCCATGATTGCACTCTGTCTCAAACACTACAAAACATTAGGGAAACATTAACCTCAAATCCCCACCAACACACACAACACAATGGTAACCTTCACAAATGAGTTGCTTTATTGGGAGGTACAAGTTCTCCACCAATTGGAATGATATTAAGGGGAGGGAGGGTTACTAAGATTCATGTAACTTGCTTTGATATCATTAATTATTAGTACTGTAGAGGCATAGTTTTGCTCGTTCTAAGGATAGCACTTGGTTATATGTAGGTTGTGTATTGTTTTACAGTTGTTTCTAGAATGAAGGAAATATTGTTGCATGCTTAGGTTTATTTAATAAGCCTGTCTGCAATGCATTAGTCAACATCTCAATTTATAATGCTTTTTAGAGTACTTCCTAATCCTCTAATATGTTTATCATGTTAGGTTCTTTCTCTCTGATATGTTTATCATGTTGGATTTTATTCTATTTGATCTTTCTCTAATCTAGGAGGCTTCTCTTTTCATTTCTTTATTTCCTTTTGTATCCATCATTTGCAGCTTTACTTTTACAGAATATTATTCTTGACAGATTTGGTGTCTGCAAGTAAAATTTTGTTATTGAATTGAAACAATATTGTAAATTTACGTTGATATGCTAAATTAGGATATGCTATGAGAAATTACTTGTATTCAAATTACTTTAATTGAAGATCATAATTGGTAATGCTAAAATGAAGTGTATAAAATCAAATATTTAGGAATACAGGTTACAGCAGTATTTACTGGAATTCACATGTTTCTTTAATATAATAATATAATTTAGCAGCACATGATTATGGGGTGGTCTAATTTGGTTATACAAGGAAGATGATATTGTCATTGGGAATGTGGATCCAGCATGTAGTAAGAGTAATATCAATAGTAGCAAAAATATCAAAAGCATAATTATTTTTAAAAAATTCAATTAGTTAATAGAAATCTGTTATTTCTCTTTTTGAGACTTAGATGTCAATTTATACAATATTTGAGTATTGACAAGGCTCTCATACCCATTATCTGTCGCAGATGCTTTTATTCTCCTTTCGTTACTACACTTTTAAAATTTGGGATGTAGAAGTTGAATGTACATATTTGGTTGTATGTAGTTACCAGTTGCATTGATTTCTTTTTAATCTCTTTAAATGTTATAACATTAATAATAGTTTTCTTTGAGGATATCTCCTCTCACTTCACAATTTAGTGGGTTTTTTTAGGTTCTATTATGGTTTATTAGGAAACGTTTTTTACCCAAGTTCCTTGCGATGAGCCTTCCAATATATCCTAATCTACGACATGTGATTATGGAAATAAATAGAAGTTAATGACTCACTGAATGTAAACTAACTATATGGTGTCTGGTTGTATTGTGATCAGAACTTTGCTAGTGATGGAAAGTTGGTGGTGAATTATGCTTGCTCAATGGCATGGGGTTGATGTTTTATCTAAAGATGGTCTTGAGAGTCCTATATTTGATGGCTTGGTCATTCATTTGTTAAGTCTAATCTGTTGCTATGTATATAATAAAGAATAAATCAAGAGATGAATTATTTCTCTGGAGCTTTCTTATCTGAAGAAACTTGTCATGGCCTAGTTCCATTCAATTGTCACTATAAGGTTCTTTTTATTTTATTATTATTGTTGAGCTATGTTTTCTCCTACAAATATCTATATGATGTTAACACCCTTTAGGGAAACGATGGTATTTAAGACCTATAGAAGTGTATTTACTTCTTGTAAAAATTGTTTCTGATTGTTCTAGCTTTGTTTAGTTCTTTTTATTGAAATCTTTATGTATTAGGTTGTACTTTATATGGGCTGATTTCATATTTTTGATAGGTAAAGGGTGTGAAGGGGCCTTACCCAAACAAAGCTGGCCAAGAAAGGCCATAAAGTGAGAGAATGGACGTATCATGGCTTCAATGACTACCAACCCAATACAAAACATCTAAAAGTAAAGCCATTGTTAAAAGACATTAGAGCCCAAAGAAAACCTGACCCATAAAAATCTAAGTCGAAACAAAATTAAGAAACCTTCTAATCTAAAATTAATGTTAGAATGAGTCAAGAGAGGAGCCAAAGCTTTCTGTCTGCTGTGTGAGAAGTAGCTTCCATAATCCATTGGAACCCATCCCTGGTAGTCTTCTGTGCTTCTTTCTGAAGTCTTTTCAACTTTGTTCTTTCTTTCCCTCCTCTTTTTGACAGAGTTTGCAACCACCATTGCAGTTTGAGCAATACCACCAGTAGAGCGATTGTTTTCCAATGGCACAAAGTCTTGCAAAAGAGGCACTCCCATTTTTTTTTCCAGGCTATCAGCACTATTGTCATTTGAAGGGGCATCATCCAAGCCCACCAGCTCCTTGGTCTTCTCCTCACTGTCAGTCAAAGTCTCCTTTCTCCCACCACCTTCCTTGCTTTTATGATTAGAAGATGCATGCTTGAAAAATTTAAGGTGGTTTCTCCTTAAAAAATCCCTGCTGGCCCCTCATAATCAATGCTTTGATTTCACAAACCTAAGAGGAACTAGTATGAGCAGAGTGAATGAGGTATTTTGAAAAGTCTTCTCCTCACTTTCAGTCAAACTCTCCTTGCTCCCACCACCATCCATGCTTTTATGATCGGAAGATGCATGCTTGAAAATTTCAAAGGTGATTTCTCCTTTAAAAATCCCTGCTGCTCCTCATAATCAATGCTTTGATTTCACAAACCAAAAGAGGAACTGACATGAACAGAGTGAGTGAGGGATTTTGAAAAGGTCCACTTTTGCGCACAGGTAGTAAAATCTCTTGCACCCCTGCCCACCAAAGAATCTTCCTTTTTAACTCTTCTATCCCTGTACCATCCTAGTTTGTGAGGCTGGGTGTTACACTTACAAAGTGTATTTGTTTGAAATTTTCAATATCCTTTTAAACAAATCCGATTTATGCATATCCTGTGAGCATTGTATTCCAGGAGACTGCTTTTGGTTAAGGCATTTGTCAAACAGTTGACACACTGTTTATGTTCCCACACTACGCATACACATTTAGAAGGATGCTGCAACTGTAATAACAGACATAAACCCCCATTCCATTATGTTCCAATGGCACCATACCTTGTTCTAAAGCTGTAATTCTATCATAGGCTGAGGGTTTGTTGGTAAACAAAAGTTTCAAAAGCCTTCTCAACAAATCCATTATTCACGAATCCTGCAACACTGCAATACATGAGGTAACATTTCTTCAAGGTGTTTTTGTTTTTAATTTTTTATCAAATAGCTTGTGTGCTTTGGATAGTACATTGAGGGAATTTACTAAATCAAGTCCCTTGTGAATGTGCATTCTCAAGAACGCAAGTCTGCAATAGTCTTCAAGGAGGCTATGTAGTAAGCAGAATACGCGGTGCCTCCATCAACTGTCCATCTCTACTTTTGTGAGATTGAGATATGTGGTGGATGGCAATGGCATTTTATGATTGTAAGTGGAGTGTGGAAAATGTGTATTGAATTTCAAGCAAAGGGCCTCCAATAAATGTTTGGCTTGCATGACGAAATTATGTAATACCATATGACATTTGTTGTGCCAACTTTGTAACATTTTACATGCTATACCTATGCTTCTACTTTTTTCAATAATCTCTACCATGGCAGTTGGATTACCACTTCTAACAAAAATCCAATCTGTTTTTCTTTGATAGGCACTTGTTTTGAGGCATCCATTTGGGCATATGCAGGGAGAATGCTGGCATAGATTATGAAATTCAGCTTCACTCTTGCCATTTGCATTTGTTTGAAAGTTTTGGAAACAATTTTTTTTAATTTTTAAAATTATTATTTTTAAATCATTGTACCTTTGAACACAATTCACAAATTATTAAAAACTATGACCTCAAATCTTAACCTCCAAATATAACTTTAAATCTATAAGTTACTGGTCTTGGTATTGTCTGGGTTTCAAAGGTTCAGTTTCTGGGTAAGGTCAAAATTTTGATTGGGGTTGGGTTGAGATTTCTGTAATTGATTTGATAATCTGAATAAAGTATCTATCTTTCTGTGGGCTGGGTTGTTTCCCTCGGTGAGGAGGATTTTTCCCAGGATAAAAGTTGTGCCATTTGTTATTGTATTTCTGATTTTTGCATTCTTATTTTATCTTGCTATTCTGGTTCAAATTTTTAAGATAATTAAGTTCAAAATACACCACCATATTAATAGTCAAATATTAGTCAAACCCAAATTTCATGCTATATTAAAGTTAAAAAATAATGTCAATTGTCAACCATCAAACATCATTGATCAAATATCTTACGGATTCTTATTAGATGTTACTACGTCGTGGTAAATTAGAACCACTACTAGTGGTATTGGCACTGCCACTAGCATTAACACTGGCCAACATTGAGTGCAACAAAGTGGATGATGGTAGCATCCAAGTCAATACATTTAGGCTCAATATTCCACTTTCTTGTGTCCCCTTCTTCGTAGTCACTTTCTGTTGGCAAGTGGTCAGCGCATGCACACATATGCACATGGACATGTATGAAATGTTGTCACTTATGGCAACACTTGTTAGTTTTATGGTCGCATATATTGGATATGATGAATATGTTTGAATGCAGTTGTTGAATGAGAATTGCCCAAGTCCACAGACTGTTCCAATAACCCAGTCTGACAGAATTGTATTAAGGCTTGCGATCTTAATGACATACTTGCTGGACACCAATAAACACGTGTGAGGTCGCACATATTAGTATTGATAGATCAAAGAGATATGTTCAGTTGAATGGATGCGAAGACAACACACAAAGCATAACATGTTAGCGATCATTGAGGCCGACCTTGTGAGCATTTGGAAAGTTATTTTTGGATGCTATCTTGGATTTGAGGCCGACGGAGGATGTTAATGAAGTGTGCAATTGCGCTTGAATTGATATGATCTTTAGCTAGAGTAATGTCGACTAGCCTTTGTAATTATACCTTTAACAGGGTATAAGTATACAAACACTTTTGTAAAAAGTGTGCGAAGAAAACAAGATGATTATGGATGGATTTTAGATGAGAATTGTGAAGGCATCTAAAAGGGCATAGCAGAGATATGAAGAGGAAGGAGAACAAGAGGAGCTCTCTCTCTCTCTCTCTCTCTCTCTCTCTCTCTCTCTCTCTGATTGGGCGGCTGTTGGGAGAGTTCAGACCCTCCTTCTACGGCGCTTCATCCGCTGTTACCCGACTACTCCTACCAGCATTATCCTTGCCGAGTTCGGGGCTCATCCTTTCAGGCTCTGTACGATATTTGATTTAGTTTGGTCTCTTCACAGACTCAGGGGCTTTGCAGACTTCGTTGATGGCAGATATCGTTATTCTTACTTGGCTTATTGTTCCTCAGCTTCGATTACTGCCTCGGATCCTACTGGGTGTGGTCGCTGTTGGTATGCTCAAGCCTCCAGGCTTCTCAGCACAGTTGGTATTGACATTAACCACCTTCCCCCCTTTCAGTATTCTTTGGGTGCCCTCGCTCATCTCCTTCCCCCTCAGTCGGAGTTGAATGAGATCACTGTTGTGAGGTCTCACATCATCTCCCCAAAAAGTTTGGGGACCCCCATTTTTGATCAGGTCTTGGCTTGTTTTTCTTAGACCTCGATATCTCGATGCCTTAACGAATTTTTGGGCGTGGATGGATGATGTTTTTTGAGAACTATTGGAATTGAAGAGCTTTGATTTCATTTTCGAATTTGATTATGTTTTGGTCTTTGAAAATTTTGGGGTGTTGAAATGGAGATAAAATGAAAAGATTAAATGATCGAGAAACTAAATATTTCGATTTGCCAAAATGGAGAGACAAAACTAGGCCTACCACCTTTCTTTAATTTCGAAAATCTGGCCTTAGCAACTAAAATAAAAATTTGGCCTTTTTTTTTTAAATTCAAAATTTGAGATTGAATTTGTAAAATCTTGCCTTAGCATTCGAAATTTTGGCTAATAAACTATAAATCTGGGCTAATGAAGATAACTCTTGGCAAATAAAATCCAAAAAAATGAGTTTTAAATTGAAAATCTATGCGTGAAAATCGAAAATCTGCTTTGAAAATAAATTTGGTGCATTGAAACATAAAATCTGGACACTTAAGTTCAAAATTGAGCTTTGAAAAAACAAAATCTGGGTAATTAAATTAAAAGTATGCATTGAAATTTAATCTGGGCATCAAAATTTTAAGGATTGAGCTATAAAACATAAAAATCTGGGCTAAGTTTCGAAGTTTAGGGCCCCTTAAAGAGGTGTGAGGCATTAGGAAAGTAAATGGGGCCTTTCCTAATGGCGTGGCCAACTCCCCAATGTTATTTTCAAAGGTCAAAGTTTAGTGATAAGATTTATTACAAATTTAATTCTTGATTGCCAGGTCGGCCTCCTTATTGGCATTTAATTTTAATTTTTGTTGTTTGCTTTGTGCTAGGTCGGCCCTCATGTTGGAGGGAAAAGTTCACTATAAGAGGGAGCGCTCCCCTCCTCTCCTCATCTCATTCGGCATCAACGATCTTAATAATAAGGGGCATCAGAATTGCCTAGAAGAGGCAGCGAACTTCATCTCCAAGGCAGCGACAGTGATCAAAGACCAGACTTTGATTAGGGACCAGCGAAATTCATTAAGGGGCCTGCGACTTTGGTAGAGGCGATGACTTGTGAGGAAAGCAGTGAAAGTGTAAGCAATAGAGGGCTGCGAAATTTGTGAAAGGGCATAATTTGGTGGCAGGCCTGCCAATTTGATAGAGAAGACTTGTGAAAACTAGGCAAGATTTACAATATTGAGGAGGGCCTGCTATTTGATAACGGGACCTGCTATTGAAGAAGCTATAGTTTGTCAAGAGGGACTTGTTATTAATCCTAGAAGCTTGCAAAATTTAATAAAGTTGAGAGCTGTGAGGGTGCCCAGGCCTGCTATTTGACAAGCATATAGAGGACCACTGAAATTTAGAAGGAGAGACTGTTGTTGGTCTAAAGAGATCGCAGTTTAGCAGCCTGCTATTTGTCAAAAGAGGAGCTGTGATTAACAAAGAAGACTTACGAATTTGAGGAAGATTGACAGAATATTGAGGAAGCTACAGATTTGCCTAGGCCTGCCTATTTGAGGAAAAAATTTACAAAATTTGGTGAGTGGACTGAACTATTTTCTTAATTGTTATCTTTTCTTTGATGTTGATTGTTTGGTGTAGGAGACAAGTTTCATGATTGAGGGTGAAGGCTGGTCTAAAAGATAAATTTTCTCCCTGTTCTTGCTTGGTACATTTTCCTATTTTCTTGCTTGCATCATCCATCCATCACCTCATCATCTCATTAGGGCTTGAAGTTGAGAGATATAAGTGTAGTTTCCGTTTAGGATTTGGAGAAAGGAGATATAAGTGGTAGTCCCACCCCTAGGAAAGAAGTTGGGAGATATAAGTGTAGTCCATCTCAGAGGTAACGAAGAGGCAGAAATAAGTGGCAGTCCATCCCTAAGCGAAGAGGCAGAGATAAGTGTAGTGTGATAGGAATTGGCGAGACAGAAATATGTTTGATCATCCCTAGGCAAAGGGGCAGAAATAAGTGTAGTCCCACTTCATTGTAGAACAAAGGGGCAGAAATAAGTGTTTAGGATGGCGGATGCTAGTGCAAGCAAGAACCCAAAGGGAATTAATACCAAGAAAGACAAGGAAGACATGACGCTCAAGACCACCTTCTTCTCGAAATTGAAGTGAGTCGGTGACACCAACATCAGCACCATAGATATGATACAGTTGAGAGTAGGTTGAATGGGGGCCAGTCCTCTATGGCAAAGATCTACAAGTGTAGAATTGTGCAAGCTGCCGCTTTCCCTCCTACCTTGCCTTGTCCGGAGTTGGTGATGGAGTGTGCATCTCGGCTAGATATTGCGACCAAGTCCATCATTTTTGGTGAAGAAGAGAAGGTGTTGGCTAACATCAGCAGGCAAGTGATAGAGGAAGTGTTCAATATACCCCAACAGAAGGGAATGATAGTAATGTTAATGGATCAAACCGCCAAGTTCTTTCAAGACAGTTAGGATGCCTACCTTGCCCTACTAAAGTAGAATTGGTTGCACGAAGGCAAGAAGGGAGTCACCAAGTCATCAAAGCTCACCAGGTCAGATTTCAAATCAGAGTATGGCGATCTTATTGTGCTTCTCAACCGAGTCATGGGCTCCGTTCAAGGTATGCAGTTTGAAACTTGGATGTACTATTTTATTGAAGGAATTGAAAATGGAAAAAGAAAGTTTGATTGGGCTAGAATTATAAGTGAAAATTTAGAGTTGCAACTTAGGACAGTGCAAAACCAGAAACAATTCTACATGGAGTCCTACCTTTTCTATTTGATTGCAAGACTGTATGAACATCTTGGACTTAAGGCTAGAGGGGTGATTGGCAATGGGCCCGAACAATGCTTGGTGCATGAGTGCTATCCACAACTTCATTTGCACAACACCAAGGATTACAAGATATTTTATGATGCCTTTGCTATGAAGACGGTAAGGATACTGCAAGGGACACCCGCAAGGAGGTTCTCGCCAGAGGCGGAGACAAAAGTCAAGAAGTTTGGGAGTTGGTTCATCCAGTTTCCGCAATTCAGTTATATCAGGGTGGCTGGATGCATGACTTGTCCCCAGAGGCTTTCAAGGTACCCACCCGATAGGATAGTTTTGATGGAGTTGGCTAGGCAACTTGAGCAATATGACAAAATGATGAAGCTCAGAGGTGGGACCGGGGTTACCTTCTCACTCATGATAGGCAATGATAGTTGTCCCAATCCTGTCGCCTTTGCAGCTGCAGAGAAAGAGTTAGAACAATATAATCTATCATGGTATAAGGCAAGGCAAGGATTTGATCGTAATGGTCTAATCAAGGCATCTCATGGGGATCCATTCAAGCATATTCCTACTTTGGAGAATTTTTGGGCCAATGCACAAGATGACTTTCATGTGAGGAAGTTAGCTTTCTCAAGGTTATCAGTGGACATGATGAGGGCCATCAGATGGAGAAATCTTAATATTCCGGATCAGCTGGAAGAGGATGAGGATGTGCTAAGGGAAGATTATAGTACAGTAGAGGGAATAGAGTTGAATCCAATTGAGTGGGATGATCATCAAGATCCATCCTTAGATGCAGTAACAAGAACAGTTGAGCTACACACTGAATGGTGGTATAATAGGAAGTTTAGGAAATTGCAAAGTCGGAAGGTACACCTTACCTATGAGAAGATGAAACCAGAGGAGGAAATTCCAGTGGAGTCAGTTGGACAACAAGGTGGGGGTAATAGCCAGCAGAAGCATCAAGCAGTTAAGAATAAGAAGAGAGGCTTGGAGGTTGAGAAAAATAGAGAACATCAAGAGCCTCTGACAAAGAAACAAAGTAAGGTACCATCAAGAGAGAGCATAATTGAGGCTAGGAGCCAAGAGGTTGGTACAAGTGAGCAAAGGGCAGCGGTAGAGGTGAGCTCAGGTTCAGAATCAAGTGGTTATAGTAACAGTACAGGGCACTCTCCTCTCTTGGAGAACCAAGTTGAGGAGGATATGGCAGTTAGTAATGAAGGAGATAAGCCAGTTGACATCGAGGCTCTATCAGCTGAGGAAGGAAGCTAAGCGCCTAAGGCCGTTGGTGATGCTATGCTAGTCGAACCGAATCTAGATTTGGGGAGATGCATTGCACCACCGTGGTTGAGACAGATGCTTATGCCAAGGAAAGAGGTTGTGGCCATCTGGACAATTGAGGATATTCAAGGGTTAGTGGAAAAGGAAGATGATGTTGGACATAAACAAATTGCAAGAACAGTGGCAAAGGTAATCAGGAGTGATGATGACGGTCACCGAAAGGTTCAGATTGCGGTGCCTAAGGTTAGCAAGGCAGTGGGTGAAATTGTGGCCCAAGATTATGAGATAGTGGAGCATGACATGGGAAAAATCACAGATGACATGGAGTGTGTGGAGGTTTAGGAAGGCATAGCTTCAATAAGAGAAAGGTTGAGAAAGGCAAATGAAAGGGTTGCAGAGTTGGAGATTGAAAGCAAGTATTGGAGGGATAGCTATCATGAAGTATGTCGGCCTATCCAACAGTTGCCTCAGGCGGCTCTTTCACAGGATAGTGGGAGCAATCTGGAAGAAATATTAGCTCGAGAGCAAGGAACTAAAAATTGGATCAGTAATACAATTCAAGAAGGGCGAAGGTTCTTACCTGCCTTTATCTCGACATTCAGGTCATTTGTGTCCCTTAGAGACAAATTCAGAACATTTGAAGGGATGTGGAAGGATTTCCTTCCAATCCGTGACTTAGCCATTCCCAGGTTACATGTAGCCATAGAGTTATCAGAGGGATCTTTGGTGAGGGCCAAGTTGGTCAATGAAGGAGGAAAGAATATGATTGAGTCTTGGTATGTTACCTTGACTGCCAGATCGAGGGTACTAGAAGAGATACAGGATGAGATTGCAAAATACAATCCAAGCATCGACACTTTCATTTCAAGCATGTTGAGCGATGCGGGGATTGCACTTGATTTTGAAGAAATCAAAGAGGAGAATTTTAATGAGATAGAGTTTGGATCGAGATTGGATGAGTTGGGGAAGGTTGCCGCTAGAGAGAAACAGCTGGGCATCCTTGCCTCTCTCAGGGCCCTTATCGAGTTTGCAAGAGATGATGAGAAGAAGAGTGCGAAGACACTGCAAGCAGCAAAGTACATGATGAACACAATTGAGCTCAGGATGAGGCATACACCTTGCCCTCCCATGGAGGAAGTCAACACCACGTTAGCTAAATTCATTGCTTATGCTAAAAAGATGAAAGAAAAGGGTAGAATTGTATTAAAAGATCATTTGATGTAAGCCCAAGTGGCAAATTCTCCTTTCTTCTTGGGTAGGATAGGTGTCTGATTCTGATTGGCTACCATTTTGGTGCCTTCTCATTGGTTGCCACTTTTCCTTTTTCTCATTGGTCCATTGATGAGGTGGCATCTTCTCATTGGCCGATGGGGTGGCAACCCTAATTAAGGTTTTTGGGATTTAATTTGGATCATTGATTTTGCCTCTTAATCTCTACCGTTGGTTGTAATTTTGAGCCTCTATATAAGGCCATGTACTCTCATTTGTAAAGGGTTGAAGAAAATTGTTGTTGATATAATACCAAAATTGCTTCTCTTGTCATTGTTGTGTCTTGCATGGTGATTAAGAACACTTGGTGTTATTGCATGGTTTCTACTTCCAATAGTTAAAGTTAGATTTCATTAAGTTGTTAAAGTAGATTTCATTTCAAAAAAATTGTTAAAGTAAGGATAGAAGTAGATGGCTAGTTGTATGGTGATATTGGTAAATGTTTGATAGGGATCTATATACTAGGCCACTAGCATCTTAGCGGCTTGTTAAGGAGCCTTGTGTGGTAATCTAGTCTCATTCCCCTTGAATTATTGCATCTATGTAGGTAGTGCCGCTGGCAAGCTTTCATTAGATTTGATCCCCGTCCATTTGCCAATCTTTCCATTTTGTAGTAGTAGTAAAGTAGTGAGTAATTTAGTAGTTGAAGTTTGAAGAGCAAAGTTGGAAGTGATA
Source organism: Chamaecyparis obtusa (assembly GCA_027943335.1). Classification (NCBI taxonomy): domain Eukaryota; kingdom Viridiplantae; phylum Streptophyta; class Pinopsida; order Cupressales; family Cupressaceae; genus Chamaecyparis; species Chamaecyparis obtusa. The sequence goes on from BSBK01004848.1 coordinate 519,095, forward strand.
TAAATTTGAGTATACATTGCAAAGCTAGATCCTATCATCATCATAGCAAGAGTTTAACATCCTCAAGTGAACAACGTAAGCCCGCCTAAGTGATTAACCAACAAATCACATTAATATAATTGAGTTAGTATCCACAGGTGTAAGGAACCTTGGAGTTTTCTCATGTTCTTCATGAGTATATACTTTTCAAGAGAGGGTTGAGTGTTTGGTATGCTATATCAAGTATTCAATTGCTATATGTTATATAGTGGTACAAAACTAACATCAACAATCACCAGGATGGATATTTATAGGAGGTTTATCCACGTTACGTGGGTGGACCCGCCGGGTGGCCTCCGTCCTCGTATGGCCTTCTATGTGGAGAACTTCATTGACATTCAGGATGGTATCATTGTCTAGCCTTATTACTCTTCTCGTCGGTGGCCCCACGCCCTACGTATCTAGCTTGGCTCTTTCAGAGCAGGCTCTCACTGGCTCCGTATTCAGACAGATCATCAGACCAGCAGAGATGAGAGGATTTGTCAGTGTTGTGACATGGGTGTGGTGGAGTGCGAGATGCACTTCTTATTCTATTGTCCGATATACTATGAGATTAGAGGGAGATTCCATTGCTTATTCAGAGAGTGTAGGTCCTTGAAGACTGTCTTCTTTCTTCAAGTATGTTGATCAGCGGTGCCTTGCTCTTTTTCTTCAAGAGGCCTTCCGTCTTCGGGATCGCACTCTTAGGGAGTTAATCCCCCCTAGGTCTATATCTCTCCATCCGCTTATCACTTCCTTTTTCACTCCGGTTACCTCTCCTAGAGGAACCAAACGGCTCCGGTGCCAGTCCACTTATATTCACTCTAGATCAATGAGACCACACAGAGACCACACTCTCACGCACTTGCACCATCAGCGTCGACAAACTTCTTCCTAGCACTGAATTCAGACTTCTTCGCACACAGCTAGCTACCCTTCTGTTTTGAGTTACTTTTCCATGAATACGAACCGCTAGCTGTGCGGCTTCGTATTCCCCCTACTTGGTTATTCTACTCTTCTTCGCTTGTTTCTTGCTTTGTTGGTTCCGTTTTGTTTTGTTTTTCTCGGACATCGTTTGGTGGTCCTGCTACCTTTTGGCCCCTATCTGTACTCTCAGTCCCTTAGGCCCGTTTGTGGTCTCTTGTTGGACATTAATAAATTATCTTATCTAGGAATACTTTGTTAACTTGTATTCAGGACAACAGATTTGTTGTAAGTGTTGTTGCATCTATTGTACACCCCTAACATGTTTTGTTCTTTTAAATAGGGCTAGGACCTTTAAGAGGGTCGATTCCTTAACAAGGATGTATACATCCCCTAACATGGATCTGCCTATATTGTATTAATCAGCTCATAATAGGGCTAGAACTCTTAGCAAGGTTTCAAGATTCATAGTGCAGAATATTGTGGGTACCATCCCCACCGGGGTTTTCCCTTGGCCAGGGTTTTCTTGGAAACAAATATGGTGTTATGAGTTCCTCTATGTTTATCTTTGTTGCATGGGTGTTAATTTTCCGTTACATTTTTATATGTTGCTTAAGGAAAGTAAAGAAGTTTAAGAATTCACAAAAGTACTGTAACACTGATTCTCCCCTACTCTCAGTGTTACCAAATGTTAACAATTGGAATCAGAGCATCAGGCCCTTGAAGCAAAAACTTAACAGCTTTGGGGAGATCAAGATGGATTTGGAAAACTTGAAGAAGAATTATGAAATGGCTTTGGAAGATGTGGACATTGCTAATGCAAATAGAGTGGATCTAAAGTACAAGCTAAGGAAGGCATATGACTTTATCAAGAAATTGAAGCATCAACTTGAACATGAGAGAAAATTGAGAGATGATCTTATGGAAGCACAAATTGAAGAGGGAGTATGATTTAATGACGATCCTAATCGGAGGAAAGATAGAGTTGTTAATCTTGACTCACCTAAGAAGTTAGAATCTGAGCCTGAGATACCTCCTTGTAAGAACAATGACAAGGATTGCAGTTATGAAGACCAATCAAAGAAGCAAACTAAAAAAGGTACTCCTAAGCTTAAGTTTATTGGATTTTTTTTTAATTGCTACTTGTATGGACACAAGATAAGAGAATGTAGAAAACCAGACGTGAGATCTAGTAGACCTACATATGATCACTTGGATGATTTCCTTAAGAAGTAAAAAGAGAAAAGCTTGAATGAAGCAAAGATGGAAAAAGGTGAATGTAGTAAAGATGTTGAACTTAGACAACATGAGATGAGGAAACAAGTAAAGCAAATGATAATGTTTCTGATACCAGTAAGGATGAAGCTAACAAAATAGTTGAAGAAGTTAAGAAACCTATTGCCAGACCTAGAAAGATTGTGTGTTACAAATGTAATTACTTTGGTCATATTGCTAAGTATTGTAAGTTGTAAATTGATTATAGCCAATTGAAACATAAGAAGAGGTAACATGTTTCAAGTGTAACAATGATGGACATGTAGCGAAGTATTGTAGATATATTGGACCAATCAAGAAGTCCTTCAGGCCACTCGCAAAGGAAAAAGAGTTGAATAAAGAAGATAGAGAGCCAACAGAGTTGAAAGCAGAATTTAAGGAGAAATGGGTCAAACAGAATGAATCTTTGGAATCTGAGGTTAAGAAAGATGAAGAGCAGAATGTGAGCACTCACAAGAGTCCTAAGAGTCTTGTTGAATCATTGCTAGGGTGCATTACTTCACCATCTTCATGATGGGCAATGTATGCCTTAGGGGGAGCATGATAGATTAACACTAGTCAGATACAAAGCCCTTATATGGATGAGTTAAGGTGTGCGAGCTTGGAAGAAGCTTAGGTATGATGTAATGTGATCTTGTATAAGGTCGCATCCATTTTGGAGATGTCTGTGAGAATGTCTACCAGTTTGAGCCAACACTGGTTTCTTGCAGCTTTATGAACAGTTTTAGGAATTGTGCCAAAATTGCCTATAAGGTTAATGCCATGGTTGAATTATCTACCATTTGCACGAAGATCAGAGAGCATTGAAGAGTCTAGAGCGATAGTTGGAGCTTGAGGTGTTTGTAGTTGTGTTCACAAAACCCTTACATAGCGGCACAAGCTAGGTATTTGTAATTATCTCAAGAAATCTTTGTCAATTGCAGTAACAAAGTAGATAGTATGGACACACCTAAGGTTTTCAATGCGCTTGAGAGGAATAGGTATAAATTTAAGAGTCATCCCTTTAAATCTACTGAAGAGGATCAAGAGGGTGCGTTTTCACATATACTCCGGTTCGTGTTCTTCATGTTGAAGACATCAGGGCATATATTCACAATAAGATTGACTTCCTAGGCACCTCTGAGATTTATGATGAAATGCTAGGGTTATATAATGCAGATAAAACTATGAGAGAAGAATGTAGGAAAGTGCACAGGTTACCAGTGGTCAAATTCATGGAAAGATATGAATTTGATGAATTAGATTGGATTAAAATTGTATTAAGCATGATACATGATGAGTTCATATGGATTGGTGGAACTCACACTAAGATCACCAAGGAACTACTACATGAGATTACTGGATTACCTATGACATGTAAAATACCTAAATTTGAGAAAAACATAAGGTTTGAGGTAGAGAAATTGACAAAAAGCAAGTGGAACAAAAGAGTTATGACAGTAAATGACATTGCACAAGAAGATGCCAAGTTAGTAGCAATGATATTGGGATACATTTTTTAGTATAGCAATAGATTGGACAGTGTGTCAGCCAACTTCATTTACATGGCATACAAGATGGTGGTTGAAGATGAAGAATATGACCTATGCGAGGTCCTAAGACAACAACTAATGAAAAATCTTGTAGGAATAAAGAAGAATAGGACAACACATTTCAGATTTGGATCATTGGTTATGTACATATTCTTTCATATAATGAGAAGATTTCCTAGCATGTACTTGTGGAGATCTGATAAATGTTCTATGTAGATGATTAGTGATTGTTATAGAAGAAGTGATGAACAAAATAGGTATGTTGAAGTTGTAGGCATGATGAAACTTTTCTAGAAACAAATGCATGAAAGGGAAAGAATCCCTTGGAGATTAGTTGACAAATATAAGGATGACATCTGTTTCATGGTAGAAACTGACAGCACATGCATTGAAGCAGCTCAACCTAGAGCTTCATGGGCTACCCCTATGGGCTATGAAGTTGATTATACCATTTTGGAATTACACATTCAACATGTCTTACAGTCCCCTAAAGACCCCAATACTCCTAGATGGGGCACATATGAAGAAAAATATACAATAGTAAAGAAAGAACTAGTAAAGGGAAGAAGAGAAAAGAAGGTTGAGTCCCTTGTTGATAAAATAGCAGGGCAACATGGAATAACAAAAGAAGATATGAAGATTGTTAGAGATTGCAGAACTTGGGGAGAAACATAACATTCCCCCTCCTTAGCCTAATATTGAAGCACCTCAAGTGATGGAGGTTGAAGAAGGAGAAAAGGACAAGGATGATACTCCTACACCTACTAGGAGAACATCACAGAGGGAAGCTGCACGGACAGCTACACAAGGGCCAACACCTCCTAAAGCTAGACCAAAGGCCATGACTAGTGGACTAGGAAGAAAAAGGAAAACATTTGATACTCCATCTTTGCAAAGGGAGGATAAGCAACAAAAGGTGGCAGAAGAACAGGCACAAGAAGAAGAAATTCGAGTAATGGAAACAAAGGATACATAAAAGACTGAGGAACAAAAGAAGAAGGAAGAAGAAGATGAAAAAGATAGAAAACTTCAAGAAGCTAACTTAAGAGCAATTGAAGCAGACAAGAAGAAAGTAGCAAAGGCAGAGCAAAAGAAAGGCCAGGAAGCATAAAGGCATGTGTTCAAACCATTATTGAGAGTATTGGAGAGAAGAGCAATAAATGAAAGAAAATTAGTCTCTATTGAAGAATACTATGACAAATATAATGAGGAAGAGAAAAACAAGATAGAGGATATAGTTGTAGAGCATATGCTTACTTGTAAGAAGAATTTGATTGAAATAGAAAGCCAAATCAGCAAGGAATTATTTGAAAGGTTGGAAGAAAGGAAAAAGAGAGCCTTGGATGAAGACACAAAGATGAGATTAGATATCCTTCTACAGAATATTCCTACCATGACAGGGAATGAAATGGTGAATTGGCTTGAAAAGTTAAGGCCAAAACTAAGGACCAAAACTAGAATCATCAAGTTTATGGTTCAGAAGTATGAAGAGGTTGAGAAAGAAACACATGACAAGGTTGGACAACTACTCCTTGAGGAGCGATCTGATCTTGGCAAGAGTAGAAGGACTCCAACCCCAATAAACATCTCTATTGAGCCTAAAATTGCCAAACTTGTAGAAGAAGCTGCAGTTTCTAAGGAATCAAAGGTAGTAGATACTACCTTACCCAATTTTTATATTGACAATGTTGGAATTTCACTGGACACAAAGAAGGATACATTTGATCCATTTTAGATGACTGAAACATTGACCAAAATTGATACAATAGTGGAGAATCTTGAGCCTCCCAAGATCGCTCAAGAAGAATAGCTGAAAAAGAGCAGGAGGAGAAAACTCCTGAAAAAGAGCAGGTTGCAAAAGAGAAATGAGAAGAAAAGGAATATGAAAAGGGATAGGAGCAGGCACTTAGCACTCCTAGTGCAAAAGGATTACTACCTATCACTCTTTTTGCTACACCTAGTTTGTTGGCAAGTGGTTCCCAATCATTTCCTACTACCCTAGAGGACATGGATGTATAAGATTTGATGCAATGGTCAGTATTTGCATTTGCTAAGGCAAAGGAGAAATCTGAAAAGAAAATTGACAAGACTACAAAGATAATCCAACGGGCAACACAAGTTTTGAGTAAGTTTTTGATTACACCTCATGTAGATACTACAGATCCAATAGATAATCTAGATAATGTTCTAAGTACGGTAGAACAAAGTTTTGATAAATTAGAGGAAGCAACAAGAAAAAAAGTAGTTGATGATTTCAAGAGGTTAAGGATGAAAGATACTCTTGATGGGATCAAGAGTGATTTTAATACATTGATTGCCACTGAAAGATCAATCAAATCTTGTCTTAAGGATGGACAAGATCTCTATAAACTTTGCATGACTTCACATGAACATGTAAAGAGTATATCAGATATTATAGCACAAAATGAAGAGGCTTTGGCAAACCTCTCTAAATATTTTAGAGATAAGAAAATTTTGTATATAAACAAGGAAGTTAATAGGATTATGGATAAAATCCATACCCTATAGATGGAGAAAGACAGAGTTCAGAAAAGATTTGCAAAATTAAAGAACTTTTTGACTCCGAAGATCAGTGTTTTGGAGAGCACCCATGAGGACCTAAAACTTGGCTTAAATTTTTTTTAGGAACTAGTACCTATTGATGTAGTGACAATAGACAAGGCCGCATTTGGTCTTACTGGAATGATTCAGGTGTCAGAGGCAATAAAAGCAGCTTGGGATGCTAATATACAAATTTTGAAGACAAATTACAGAGATGTACTACAAACAATTAAGCTATGATTTTGTGTAATCTAATTCTTTTTTTGTCTTGTTCACTGTCTTTGACATTTTGGCATCCTTTGCCATTGATGTCAAAGGGGGAGAGATAGAGTGAAAAATACAAAATGTGATGTGAGAAAGATAGCAAGTATGTGTGTGTAAAATGAAGTACAACAAACATAAATAAAGAGAAATTTTTGAAGCCTATGTGTTGAATTCTTATGTGTTGCATTTTTGTCAGTATATTTACTTTTACATTTTTGCTTTGATGATGCACTTAGGCATTTTTCACTAAGTGTTGCCATCAATGCCAAAGGGGGAGATTGTTGCCAAGTGGTCAACACATGCACACATATGCACATGGATGCACATGCACATGTATGAAATGTTGTCATTTATGGCAACACTTATCAATTTTATGGTCGCACATATTGGATATGATGAATATCTTTGAATGCAGTTGTTGAATGAAAATGCCTAAGTCCACAGATTGTTCTAGTAACCTAGTTTGACAGAAAAGCTTAGCGAGCTTCACAAAAGTTGTATTAAGGCTTGCGATCTTAATGACATACTTGCAGGACACTAATAAACACGTGTGAGATCGCACATGTTAGTATTGACAGATTGGAGATATATGTTCAGTTGATTGGATGCGAAGACAACAAACAAAGCATAACATGTTAGCGATCATTGAGGCCGACCTTATGAGCATTTGGAATGTTATTTTTGGATGCTATCTTGGATTTGAGGCTGAATGACGATGTTAATGAAGCATGCAATTGCGCTTGAATTGATATGATGTTTAGCTAGAATAATGCCAACTAGCTTTTGTAATTATACTTCTAACATGGTATAAGTATACAGACACTTTTGTAAAAAGTGTGCGAAGAAAACAAGATGATTATGGATGGATGTTAGATGCGAATTGTGAAGACATCTAAAGGGCAGAGCAAAGATGAAGAGGAAGGAGAACAAGAGGAGTTCTTTTAAGAATACTTTGTTAACTCTTTGTATTTAGGGAAACAAATTTGTTGTAAGTACTGTTGCATCGATTGTACACCCCTAACAGGGTTTGTTTTCCTTTAATAGGGCTAGGACCTTTAATGGGGTCGATTCCTTAACGAGAATCTCATTGTATACATCCCCTAACATGGATTTGCCTATATTGTATTAATCAGCTCCTAACAGGGCTAGAACTCTTAGTAGGGTTTCAAGATTCATAGTACATAATATTGTGGGTACCATCCCCACCGGGGTTTTCCCTTGGCCAGGGTTTTCTCGAAAACAAATATGATGTTATGAGTTCTTCTATGTTGATCTTTGTTGCATGGTTGTTAATTTTCTGTTACATTTTTATATGTTCTGATTAAGTAAAAACAAGATTTGAAAGGTCCCGAAACCTTATACAAAAGTATCAAAAGATAGTGCATTTAAAGACCAAAATACAACTATGGAGCACCACCAATCAAACCAAAGGAACTAACCATAGTTCCTACTAGTTGCAATAAAAAACATCCCAACTAGCCACAACAAAGGGCGATCAAGATTTACATTTTTTCTCATCCTTATGTGAATGTAAATTCATATCAAAAGGGGTGGAAGATTTAAATTTCTTTCCCTTAACTGTTGTCCATCCATCCTCCACCATTTCAGCAACCTTTTGCCAAGCCAAGGAAGAACCAGAAGAGCCCACTAAAGGGCAGGTCACATCAGAATCCATAGAAGGGACAAGAATAGCACCACTACCATTCCCCCAAACCCTCCCAGGAGAATTATGGACAATAGGATGCACAACACCAACAACCAAGACAACATCCGAACTAGAGACAACATCAACAATCCGGTTAGGAACAGTAGCAACACTAGAAGGGACAACGACAATAGTCTGTACCAAAGCCTCAACATGGACAACATTAGTAGCACCATCCATAGCATTCTCAGTCTGAGAATGACAGGCGACCCCAACCTTATCCTTGGAAACTTTATGAATCGTATAATGGTGGACAGTAGCCCCCAACCACCAAGAAGATGTTTTCTTAGATTTAACCTTATGAGAAGAACACCGTGCAGCAAGATGACCAGTCTTATGACATGACCTGCAACGGAACGAAATTCCCTCATAATCAAGATTCTGGGTCCAAGAGCCCAAAGACGAAGCCAAAGTGATCTTCTTAGGGAGCCCCTTGGAAACATCAACATCCACAAGAATACGAGCATACGTCAGATGAAGAATATCAGAGGATTTCGAATCAACCATTTGGAAAACCCCAATAGCCCTCCCCACAGATTCCAAAACAGAATCCAGCCAAAGGTGAAGGGGAAGATTCAACAGTCTCACCCATAAGGGAATAACATTGAACGACTCAGAAAGAAGATCAAATCCCTGATGTCAGGGTTTGGCCAAAAGGTGGAAATGATCCCAGAAGAAGCATCTATCACACATAATGGATTTTCTATCTACAACATTTTCAAACTTTACAATAAAGAAACCCTTAGCCATAGGGTAAATCTGAATAGTTACATCTTTATATGTTGCTTAAGGAAAGTAAAGAAGTTCAAGAATTCACAAAAAGTATTGTAACACTGATTCACCCCCCTCTCAGCGTTACCAAATCCTAACACTTTCTTTGTGTGGAAATATCCACAAATTTGAATATGCATACATCAATTCCTCTACCTTTTTAGAGTGTGGTATATTGCACATTATTAAGTGGACAAACCATGTTCTCCAATTCCTCTCAAGTGTAGATGAACGATCAACCTAAAAAGACAAAATTAGATTGACAAGTTTTTAAAAATTAAATTGTAAAATTAAAATATAAATAAAACTTAAAAGATAAAATACTTTTTCATATATCTTACCCACAATAAAATTTTGATTGCAAGAGCTTGTATATATATGTGTATGATTAGCCATGGAAGTACCACCGACTATGAGCATCAACCATATTCTTGTTTCAAAGAGCATCAAGACCATAGCCATTGGAGAATGTAAAACTCATGAACTCAACCCTCTCTGCATCCCAACTGTCACGATCAGTGAAGAGTCTACAAAGTGTTTCCTTGTATCCTGAAGTGTCTTTAACATCTCTATATTGGGCCATTCTTGCTGTCACAAAAAGGAGTTGAGAACTATAATATTTAAGCCTCAATGTGAAGGTAAGATGCACGGAGTGGTTATTTTGTTCCGTCTCTCTTCAATGATTTTGTGAGTTTTTTGATGAATTTGTTTTTTCAAGATCTTGCTCTTTTGCATTTATGATGACTTTCCTCTTTTTAATTATCAAGTAGATGTCATTATATACCTCATCCAAACAAGGCCTATCCATGTTAGTATTATGATCATGCTCAATATTAGCGTAGTGAAACTTAGATAATACTCAACATACCACCAAATGTCATATAGATAATTTACTTAACCTTTGTTGCTCTTACAATGCTAAATTGCCTCCATATGGATCAATTCAAGTTGATGACCATGTTAAAATTGCCTCACAAACATTCGCAAGTCATCTCAACACAAATATGTTGGGGGCCAAACGGGTCTCAACAACTTTTTTGAAAATCAAATAAATAAATAAAATAAAAATATACATATTCCTTTACTAAAGTGAACATACTTATTATTTAATTTACCTTCAACAAATCCAATTTTGATAATGTTCTAAATTTTCCTTGTGACATATGATGGTTGGTGACAAACATTTGGATCTCTTAGCCTCATCATACACCTATTTGATCCAAACAATTTTGGTGCCAATTTTTTGTAGTATTAGCTAAAGAGAGTGGAGAACACAAGGTGTCCAAAAAATGTGTGAATAACACTTCTCAACGAATAGCCTAGCAGCCCTACAAATTTTGGCATTGTATATTTTAACTTGCACAACATTTCGAAGATCCACTTCCTAAAAGGTTTGACAAAGAATTTTAGCAATAAATGCATCAACCTTCACTTCTCCTTCACAATCCATCCTGTTGGTTCCTAAAACCGCAGATTGGAAATCCTAGAGCCTGCCAACTCTCCAATAGAATTCCAAATCAATTCTGGCCAACAAACGGGAATACTTCAAACTCCCCTGCACTTTAGGCTTCGCTACACCTAGGCGGGTAAACCTTTACTTCAAACTTTATCATCTGGTTCAAAGCTCTTCTATAGCGAATTTAAGCTGGTGAGTTCCTCGATTGGCAAAATCTTTGAACTCGATCAAAATAAAGTTGAATGCTGAATGTTTGGATTAAAATGTTGTGTAATGATTTAGTAAGGTTTGTAGGAAGGAATTGATAGATTTTCTGACTTCATATATAAACCCAATACTTCAACAATAATAAGACCAGTGCCTCTGCTTATTCGGGCAATAGAGTCAACTTTAATGAAGGTTTACATACAACTTTATAATGTTCGATGCATTTATATTGCTAATCAATTAAATAATCAAGATGCGACAAATCAAATATTTATGCAATCCTAAATTAATCCAGATTGAATTTAGAATGCTATTTGACCGTATCCACTTATCCGATATTTAAATTGTATACAATATTCAAAAATAATAATTACAAAGGACGGTTCATCTGCAGTTTAATTCTCCATGCCTTTAATAATAAACAAAGGATGTTTTATTTTATTATAAAAATAAAATAAATTTATATTTACAAAATCATATTATAACCCTTATCCCTCCGTACAAAATAAATATATAAAAAATGCTTCTCAAATCTGTCTCTCCTTTTTTCAAATAAAGTATCCTTCATTTATACCTTATTCAATTAAGGGTGCGACTTTTCAAGGTATGGTTTCTTTTACATAATACGCATCCTTTCAATTAAGATAACAAAATAATCATGACTAGTTATTATATTATATTTTATTAACACCGTTTTTCTTTTTTGACAAGACTATGCTTATCGAAGACCTCAAATTGCTGATGGTCCATACTTTTAAAATTATCGTATTATTTTGTTGAATACTGGCAGCGACGACGATAACATTTCTTCCTTCAGAAAACACGATCTTAGAATTCTATCTTATGCGATTGAAGATGCTGGGATGGCTCTTTATCGAACCAACCATGCTGACTCAGTTATTTACCCTTATTTGTTTTGCATTCTGCACATACCATTGACGTACATGGAGACGCATATATACTCTGTGTTGATTGCCGTATAAAATGAGTCTCACTGATTTGTCTTTCATTGCTGTCCAGCGTATTCATTTGCAGTCGTTGTTGACTTAGATGACATGGCTAATATGTTTACAAGGGTCTCTACTTTGTCTTATACACTCCAATGGCCCGTGTATGTATAAGAATTGGAAGATATTATTTCTTAACTCTGCAATTTCTTTGCCTTACCATTTTTTAAATTTTGCCGCTACACTCCAGATTCAACTATAACAAGCTTTATGTTTCCTTGATAGATTCATAATATTTGGTATCATATTTATTCAATACCTGTAGCAAGAAATGCATCAGAATTTTTATCCAATTGACTTCATCATTTCTCTTTATATATCTCATTGACTGCTCACAGTTTATATGTATCAATCTGAATATATTCCTCTGTATTTTATGAGTTGGCTGCATATGTAACAGGGCAACTCCTTCCTTAGTTATTTAATAGTACTTACTGCATCATTTCAGTGGATAGCATATAGACTTGTCATTTTTCTGTTAATAAACTCATCAATATTAGTGTGCAGTCCCTCCCTATGTGTTCACACATTGATAGTAACTTTTCACCTTAAGCAATGTATGTATTTGCTTTCTAAGGTTTATTCCAGAACAATCTTTAGTCAGTGTATTTACTACTTTCTTTCAATTATTTTCATCTTGATGTATTACTGAGATTCACTTATTTCATTGTCGTATCAACTAACCTATTCCCTCACTCATCTTTATATTTCAAGTTTCCAGCATTCTCTTGATTAGTATATTTTTCTAATCGTAAGTAGTGGGTAAGATCTGAAAAATTCTCCCTTTGGTGTGATATTTGGGACTCTAAACTTTTGCCAAATTTTAGAGTTCCATCACATCCACTGCTCAAAAAAACATTGCGTCTTTAGAGACATTGCAATAACATTGATCTTATGCATCTTTTCATGGATTAGAAATAATGGGCACCCCTATTTTGACTCATGAATCCCTTATGGGCTTGAAGGAGTTTTCTACAAATTTCACCTCTTTATCCAAAGGTGTTATGCATCTTCTCAAACCCTTTTGGAACATCAATAATTGATTTCACCATTTGTTGGTAATACGGTGAATACACAACATTGACTGCCAATCCATTCACATGGACACATACCACTACATCTTGACCATAATCTCTCTAGACTCATTATTGAATGTCATTTCCAACAGTCTCTTTGATCTTAATGCGGTTCAACCCTCTGATTTTTTAAAACAAAGTTTGAATCAAATCTCGACAGACTCAACACAATCTATTAATGATGGAATTCTCAAGTTTTTATTGGAATTGCCAGGGCTTAATTACAATTTCAGTAACAAATTCTACACTTTACATTCAGCTTCCATGAGAGATTGATGACCAATTTGTTTTTCATTTGAATTTACTAACCATGATCTCTTTCCGAAGGTCTCTGTTATTTCTTTTTCTGTTCACAGTCAAGACTCTGTGCTGCCTGTATTTAAAGCTTGCTCTTGTCACTGGTCTTCATCCTTTTCTACACAGGCTTCTACTTTCTGTCTCTTCCTACGCAGTGACTCTTCTACTTCTTTTTTCAGCCTTCAACTTCCCTCTGTTTTTATTGTCTTCCTCTCTCACTACACATCACTGCTCATATCCTTTTCTTTGCACATCATGCCCTTTCTTTCATGCATCATATCCTTTTCTCTCTCTCTCTTCTTTTTTACACCCATCATACATTCATTTTTTAAGTTTATTTAGTTGCACAAACTTTCCTCCTCCTCCCAACGATTCAACTTCATGCTTTTTGGAAGAGAATTTAACTTCTGCAACCCTTCCTTTCTGATTTCCTACGCAGCCCACACATAGCATTTTATTTATTCTTGTCATTCTAATCATCATTGCACTCTGATTTTAAATGTAGTATCATTTGGATAAGTGTTTAATAGCCCGGCAAGGAACATTACATCAAAATTGAAAGTAACTCAAAGTCCAAATATCCAAAAACCAAAATATATATATTTTTGACTGAGCTGGATAGCCAGTCCACCCAGATGCTCCAACATCAGATATCTTATATGTAGAAGGTACGAGTAGTTCTCTAAGTATGGAAAAAAATAGATGGCTCTGTGTAGGTTGAAAATGAGAAGGTAGTGCAGGGGTATCTTTAACAAGGGATGATTTGATTTACGGTTTGCAGTTTGGTCTTCTTTTTATAGTTCTTCCACATATGCTAAGACTTGTGCTTCTAGAATGCCATTACCATTTTCGCTTGGACAAAACTTGATGCCTTGTTGAGGGATCTTGTACAAATGGCTTTTCACTTGATTGTATGAGTTCGAATATCCATCTTTAGAACTTAACCTCCTTCACTAGAAGCTATTGCACCATTTCAACATATTTCCAAAGGGGAGAGTTTGGGTCTAATTTGAAGTAAGGTTGATTGATGAAGCTAGAAATGGTTGCTATTGTAATACTTAGAAAAACAAGTTCACCAATTCGAAGAATTAAAATAAATAAATTTTGAAAAAAAAAAATATAAATACAACTTAATAGCTAATTTATTTAAAAAAATTAAGTGTGTTATTGATACGTAGAAGAATGAAATCAAACAAAAAATTGTCGAGAAAAAAGTAAAAAAAGAAACCAAAAACTCCAAAAAAAACCTTCCTTTTTGGAGGAGCCCTCCTCTATGATCTCCTTGACAACAAATGAACACTTGCAAATGCGTAGGAATTGTGCAACTAACTTGGAGCATTCAACGATCAATCTTTAACTCTTTGCGCAATGAAAAGTAAGAAGATAAGTTCAACAAAGGAGGAAAATATTTTTGTTTTTTATTCACAATATGAAAAATGAGTTTTTTTTTTCTTTTGAATGTTTTTTATGTTTAGGGGGCAAATGCCACTTTTTAGAGTTAAAAACAATCCAGAAAAATAAGGAAAATGACAAAATTTACTTGTTTGATGCATTAACCAGCCAAATTCTCCCAATTTCACTCTCGTTTATTTGTGACAAATCCACAGGCTATAGGTGGGATCTTGCCTAAACCTAGAAGGGACTTGATCTAGACCCCTAACTTGGGCCAAATTGGACTAGGACCTAACTAGTTATGCCAAGGTGTTCTTAATATACATTTTAATATTAAGATCTCATTTTAAAGGATTTTGAATGTGAATTTTTATCATAATTTTTTTTTATAATTTTGAGTTCTAAGATTTTTAAAAGAAAATTTTATTGTCTTTTTTAATCAATATTTTGTATTATTCTTTAGGATGAAATATAAAGAAGAGAAGATCACATCTAATCTATCATTTACGAGAGGAGTTGTTATGATCTATCTCATAAAAAAAGGAGATTCTATAAAAATATCAATTCAAGTAATCTCGTAATAGTTAACTTATATAACATATCATGTCACGCTATAATATGGAATATTTGATGTCCATTTTTTGAAGTGAGTGAGTTTTAGATTTAATAGACACTTACTTGAGTATCAATGAAAAGATTAATAATTGTAAATTACTACATTTTATGGTTGAACATTTTCTTTCCTCCTAATCTTTTTCAAACCATACTAATGATTATTCTATCATTTATAAGATCACGTGTTTAAATATAAGCATTCAAATTTGAAATCTCATAGTGACATTTACATATGAAATTTTATGTGGTGATTAAGATGATTAAGAAACTGAATGTATTGAAAAAAGTTAGGTGTTTCTTTAGGGGAGGATGTCTCTCTTATAGTCTCTTCTAGTATGGGTTGAGAAAAAAATCTCATCTTATCAATTGATAATTTTCTTCATGTCTAAGTAAATATATTAAGATGTATCTATAAAACATAAGTCAATTTAGATTTAATTATAATTTTAAGAATAAATATTATAAAAAATAAAATATTAAATATTCACCATAGAAAAAAAGGTGCTTAACTCTAGATTCAAAATGAAACTAATTACGATAAAACATTGAAATATAAAGCGTCTTAGTTAGAGTTATTGTCTTTAGATCTAGAATACTTTATGTACTCTACGAAGTATTGAGTTCATAGACATGGGTTACTTCTTTGTATAAAAATTTGATCTCTGCACAAATTTAAAATTTGATCCAATATAATGCAAGCGTACTCTCTCTCTCTCTCTCTCACACACACACATGCGCGCGCGCGCGCACATACACACATGTCTCTATCACCTTTTTTTTTTTTTAATCTCTTTCCCTTAGATCTATATCTTTCCATTTCTCTCTCTTCCTCTCTATATATATCTCATCATCTTTCTCTCTACATCTCTCTAACTATCATTTCCAATATCTTTATCTTTCTATCTCTCCATATCCCCCTCCCCCCTCTTCATCTCTAAATTTATCCCTCTCAACCCCTCTATGTTTCCCAAGTTATATTTATCTCATCTCTTCTTTCTATCCCTAGATATATTCTCTCCTCTCTCTCTCTCACTATCTCCATATCATTATCTCTTTCTACAACCCTCTACATTTCCTCTCCCCCTGTGTGTGTGTCTACACACACACACATACACATTCACATGCATCTATTCTCCCTCCCCGTGTGTGTATGTGTCTACACACACACACACACACACACACACACACACACACACACACACACATATCTTTGTGTGTGTGTGTACACATATGTATATATATACATATATGTATACACATGTATACATATCTATCTACACACACACACACACATATGTATGTACATATATGTATAGACATGTATGTATCTATATATATATGTGTGTGTGTGTGTATACACACATATATGTATATACATGCATACATACACATATATACATGTATATATATGTGTACACACACACACACATATACACATATGTAGATATATACATGTGTACACACACATATATCACTCATATCTATACACTTTCTCTTAGACTATATTCCCCCCCCCCCTATATATATATATATATATATAGAGAGAGAGAGAGAGAGAGAGAGAGAGAGAGAGAGAGATCTTCCCCTGTCTCAATTACTTATCTCTGCCACCTTCTCTCTCTCTCTCTCTCTCTCTATATATATATATATATATATATATATATATCACTTCATCTACCCATCTCTATTAATTGAGTGCGCTCTCTCTCTAGACCTCCATCTTTTCTACTCTCTCTCTCTAGACCTCTATACCTATATCTCTTTGCCTCTCTATCTCTATCTCTTCATATTTCTTCTTCCATCTCTCTCCCTATCACTATCTTGTTATCTCTTCATCTCTCTCTACCCCTACATATCTCCCTCTTTCTACCTCTCTCTATACATTACTTCATATCTCTATATTTGTATCCTTCCCTCCCCTTCCCTCTCTCTATATTTATCTCTTTCATCTTTGTGTATCCCTCTATCTCCTCTCTCTTTATCTATCCCTCTCCTTTCCATTTTCCTCTATATATCCATCTCCATATCTGTCCCCCATCTCTCTCTCTCCTTACCCCTTTATCTTTCTCACTCCCCCCAATCTCTCCTTCTAAATTCTATCCCTATCCATCTATTTCTTTCCCTATCTCCCTATTGCAAACATAACACGAGTCTATTGATAAGGGAGTCTGATTATCTCCCTAATTTATAGGTTTTTTTTAGCCGTGTTTGGATCCTTGTAAATGGAAAATTTATTTTTAGCGATCTCTTGTCCATCGAGACCATTTTTGCACATAAAAATCATTTATTAAATTGCTCTAATTGACCTCATGTTCTAGGCAAATGTATGCATAGAATAGACCAATTTTTTCCCAAACAACCTTTTACACCTCCTTGGTGTACCCATTGCACACAAAGGTGCGATTACTAGTGACACAACTTTAAATCATAATCTCAACTCATAACTTCAAATCATAACCTTAAATTATAGCCTCAAATTATAACTTCATAAAGACTTTATAATACTTTCCGCACAAACTACAAACATGATGATGGAGAACATAATTTTGTATTAGTTACATAAAACTCCCAATTTATTTGTTTTTGCAAACTAAATACAATAATAATACAAAAATAATAACTCCCAACTAGAAAGAGATACTACCCTAAAATTTTACAACAATGTATACATTGGAGACATGATCATCCTTGTAAATCAATTTTATTCTCGCTTGCATGAAATTTCATATTCAATTGTTTCTACAAAACCTATCAATTTTCACTACTCTTGGGGTTCAAACTAGGACGATGAGTGATTCTTCTTCAAATTATGTACCTATTATAGATTTGATGCAACTTACACAAACCAATTAAAGATTGAAAGGAATAGTTATGATGATTTGTGCACAGAGCACATGATGCAAAAAACTAGTGATAGTGGTTGTTAATTGATAACCTCTATTTAATGAATGAACTGACACTTCAAATAATTAGAGCAATAGTGATTAGGAGCAACTCAACATAGGATTTTGATGCAAAGAGTTTAAATATTGGCAAGTTGAAAATTAGGCCAACAATAACTACACTGATATGTAATTAACAATAATTTGAGACACAAAACCATGGAAAGGTAGGGTACCATTCTTTATGGGAAACCATGATTGTGTTAAGTGTCCAATTTCAAGTTTAGGTTGTAGAATATGGTCTATATCAAAATATTGTTTTTTTACATGTTGGATCCAACACCTTCAAGCTTCCCTTGGTCCAATTGCTCGGGATGTATCTACTATTCACCATAGAGAACTTGAAAATCAATGAGTTCCCTTTGTTGCTTGATGATGCAAATTAAGTAAATCATGTTTTAGTCCCCTCATTGGATGAACTCATTTCAGGTTTATAGACCTCTCATTGAATGTGATGTCTTCTCTCTTTTGGTTTATCAAACTCAACTTGGCTATTTTTTAAGAAATGAGATTATCTCCCTCATAGAATCAAATGATTCTAATGTAGGGGCATTACATGAACCAATAAAGTTTTCCTCGTCATAGGATCAAGTCTCATTCTTAGGTCCGTGTCCCAATAGTGACAAGAAGTAAGAGTGCAATTTGCTTTACCTTTGGTATTACAAAATAAGCACTTAGAGGGAAGATTGGTGATCAACGGTCAATCACAGGTAGAGTTGAAGATAGGAAGTCAACCAGACTGCCAATAGTTTAAACAAACATCGACAGTTATAAGTTGATCTTGGTAGTTGAATGGATTCATCTTCCATTTGGTGGTTATAAGGAGAAGAGGGTTTGTTGTTGGACAATGGGTGAGGATGGATCAAAAGAAGAGATAACACCCATATGAGGTGTTTGTATAGATTGTTAGTAGGGGGAATCGATCTTAACAAATTGGAGTCACAATATGTTTGAAGAAGAGCTCGAGCTGCAAAGAGGAAAATAGAGGAAGAAGGAAGCTTGAGGCAACCAACAAAGGAAGAGAGACATAAGCATGAAAGCTCTGTTTTGGGAGCAGTGAAACTTAAAGAAGATCATGCATGGAGACTAGAGCCAGAGTGGCAGAAATAGATAGAGAGAGTCTACATTAAAACGAGACCGATATCCATACGTAGGGAAGGGAAAGCCAATCTAGAAAGAACCCGAAAGGGCTGTGAAGAAGTTTTATAAGCAGAGATAATAATAAGACCATTTTATGGTTTGAGAATTGTTATGTTGTAGATGTTATTTATAATTTTTTATTTGCCAATACGAGTCCATTTGTAAGCATAGGTATCTCTGCATAGTTATGTTTTGTAGGATTGGATACCAGGCTAAGGGTTGATTCATTCGTTAATGGAATTTATTTTATTCTCTGTATTTTCAGAAGTTCCTGTAATTGAGAATATAATGATCCTTCTGAGTTGTGGAATTCTTTGTATCTGGCAACTTGAATGTGTTTTCATTGAAGTGACAAAAATGTTGTTCTTGTCGCTCTAAAGACAAGAAAGTTTGAAAATGTTTGTGACAGGATTTTTGTTGCTATCATTTGATATCAGAGCCGAAAAGATCTGGGCAGAGAAAGTTATTTTATTGTTTATCTATTTTGGTTATATAAAAAGAGTTGTGTTACAGATTGAAATAAGTGAGAAGAAATTGGGTTCGATAGACTAGGTTGTTAAAACAGTAGCATCGATTTGATTGATGTAATCAAATAAGCTATATTGTTATTGTTCTATCATTCATATATATAATATCATTGTTAATTAATTCAACAGCGGTCTATTTAATCGAGCGGCTAGATTAATGAAAGTAATCGACTCAGTCGATAAAGATATTGTCATTGCTACTTAAGTATCGGTGGATAGTTAACGTAACATATACACATATGTTACGTTAACTATCAATCGATAGTTAAACGTAAACCTTGCATTAATCGGGTCGTCTATGCACCGCTTCATATGAGACACGTCTGTGTACAGACATGGCTCTACGTGGCCTCAGCCACGTAGAGTCATGTTTCTATGTAGAGTTAGGCCATGTAGAGCCATGTCTCTACGTAGAGTTGTAATGAATGGTATTTAATGAATTATGTGTTGAGAGGAAAACAATCAATCAACATGGCATCGTCTTCTCCTCTGCAACACACAGCAAATAAATAATCAGTAATATGTATGTCAACAGCAATATAAATCAGTAAAAGTATTAACATAGTATAACATAATAATAAGTAACAGATTTTCTCTATCAAAGATCTTAAATTCTTAACATGGTATCGGAGCCTTAATAGAAGAAAATTCGTTAAAGTTTAAAATTTATATTCTGATTATTTATAAAAAGAGGATAAATTAAAATGGCCAGCAGTATCAAAGTAGAAGACAGACAGGAAGGTGCGTCTAACTTCTTCTCATGGAAAATTTGAATTCTTACCCTACTTCAAGAACTTGAATTGGATTCTTATGTTGAAGAAAACACAAGCATGCTTGAGAAAAATTCTAAAAAAGCAACTTGGAAAAGACGTAACAACAAAGCAAAGAAAATTATAATCGATGCTGTTAAAGACCATATTCTCCCCTCCATAGTGAGACTTAAAACTGCCTATGAAGTTTTCAAGACTATCCAAGAGACATTTGAGATTAACAATACAAGTAGATTGCTTACTCTCAAACAACAATTGCTAAATCTAAAAATGAACAAAGGGGAAACAATTACATCTTACTTTCTTCGGATTTTAGAACTAAGGGATCAACTATCCACCATTGGAAATAATGTTGATGACATGGAGCTAACATTAATAGCTCTTAGAGGATTACCTATCACATGGGAATCATTCATTCAATGTATAACAAGACGTCCATCTCTACCCAAGTTTGATCAACTGAAGAATGATTGCACTCAAGAGGAATCTCGATTAATTATATCAAGAGGAATCGAGCCTACCAAAGGAAATGAGATTCAAGCTCTTCACACCCACTCAAACTTCAAAAGCAATAAAAGGAAGTTCAAACATAAGAAAGGAAACTCTAACACAAACCATGTGGGGAATCCCAATAAAATTGACAAATGAGACTTCTCCAAAATACAATGTTTCAAATGTGATAAGTTTGGTCATACACATAGATACTGTCCCAAGAAGCTTTACTGAGTAAGTACTTTAATGGATCAATTTTAGCAATAAGTCTCGGAGTGTGGGCTAGCATATAGTGCCATAATTTCTGTGAAGCAAACACCACTGCTAGACAAGCCTTTTCAATGACTGAATAGTTCATCTCATAAGAGACCAGAGTTCTGCTGATATAATAAATGGCTCTTTCCTTGTTATTTTGGTCTTCTTGAGCCAAAAGAGCACCCGGAGATGT
The DNA here is from genome assembly GCA_027943335.1 of Chamaecyparis obtusa. Classification (NCBI taxonomy): domain Eukaryota; kingdom Viridiplantae; phylum Streptophyta; class Pinopsida; order Cupressales; family Cupressaceae; genus Chamaecyparis; species Chamaecyparis obtusa. The sequence continues at coordinate 540,515 of BSBK01004848.1, forward strand.
GTTTGTAGCTAAAATAAAAAGGATTAGTGGCTTCCCATGAATAGGAGGCATCAAGATTGGTGGATTTGCAAGATATTGCTTGATTTGAGTGAGCCCTTTGTCACATTCTTCGTTCCATTCATAGGTCACACCTTTATGCAAAGTCTTGGTGAATGGTTGTGACTTATCAGCCAGTTGTGCAATATGGTTGTGACTTATCAGCCAGTTGTGCAATGAAGCGCCGAATGGATTGTAGTCTTCCCTGAAGTCCTCTCATCTGACTGATGTTCTTTGGTGGAGGCATTTCCATGATAGCTTGAACTTTCTCGGGATCTACCTCTATGCCTTTAACAGATATGATATAACCCAATAGGTTGCCAGAAGTGACACTGAATGCACACTTTTTTGGATTGAGTCTGAGACTGAATTGCTCCATTCGATCTAGTATAGGACCTAGATCTGCAAGATGTGTTTTCCATTGCATGCTCTTAGCCAAAGTGTCATCTACATAATCTTCCATTGTTTTGTGCATCATGTCATGAAAAATAGTAGTGACAACTCTTTGATATGTAACTCCCACATTTTTTAGTCTGAAGGGCATGACATTCCAACAGAATGTTCCCCAAGCACATGTGAAGGCTGTCTTTTCTTGGTCTTTTGACACGATTTTTATTTGATTATAACCAGAAAAGCCATCCATTAGAGAGTACATCTGGTAGCCAACTGTCATGTCCACTATCATGTCAATATTAGGCAATGGGAAATCATCTTTAGGACATGCTTTATTTAGGTCTCTGAAGTCTGTGCACATGCGGATAGATTTATCATGCTTTGTAATTGGAACAATATTAGATATCCACTCTGCATAGTCAATAGCTCTAATGAAACCAGCTTTGAGAAGTTTTTCTAGCTCTGCTTTAACTAACAATGCCACATGTGGATGCATCTTTCGAAGCTTTTGTTTGACAGGCTTAACACTTGGTGCAATAGACATATGATGCATGATTAGATTGGGATCCAATCCAAGCATATCAGAGTAAGTCCATGCAAAATTAATTTTTTTGCTTCGAAAGAAACTAGTGAACTCTTCTTTTCCCTTTGCAGATAGTGACTGTGCTAGATGAATAATCTGAGGTGTAGCTTCTGTACCCAAATTCACTGGTTGGGTCGGCTCAATCAGCACTGATGATCTCTCTTGAAAATGACTCAGAAGTGTATCAAGTATCTCATCCTCGGGTGCCTCAGAGAGGTTTTCACCCTTGGATATGTCTTTTATTTTTACTTTTTTTGGCTCTGACACTGCCATAATGTGATTTTCACCATTAGAGTGCCTATTCTTTTTTCTTTTAACTTGATGACTAAGATACTTGATATCAGCTTCAGTCATGTTGATACTATCTTCGCTAGTGGAGAACATTACAGGTTTGACATCGTAAGATAACAAGCAAGAGTGTAGTCATTCTGGAACATAAGGACTTCGCTAGCTGGAGAGTTCCAGTTCCAGTTGATAAGTTTGGGATGACAGAGTGAAAGAGAAGTGGCGGGTTCAAGTGCATTCACAGTATAGCCATCGAAAGCGTGGACGAGTAAGTCAAGACCTAGAGCGATCTCATCCAAAGGTGTGTTCGATTCCTCTCAAGTCCTCACATCGGAAGTAGAGGGAATGTCAGCATTAGTAAATTCACACTCAGTCATCCTAAAACTAGACCCTTCACCTAATTTGAAAAGGTTTTCATACACATGAACAACATCTATATCCTTATCAAAAGTGGCATTAGATAGAGAATCAAACTCATATTCATGTGAGTCCATGATGCTTGATAGGGGAATTCCATCAACACTAGCTGTACCATCTAACTCATCTTCATTTCTTGTAGTATTAATGGTTTGTTGAAGTTGATCTTGTTCAAACCACTTTTGGAAATGCGGTGGTATGTACTGTTCACTCCAAAAATTGGGATTAGCCATTTCTATTTCTCTCCATTGGTCATATGTGAGCCGATGCATTGGAGCGATGTCATCGGAATCACTATCAGTCTCTACCAGATGGATAGGTACAATAGGTTCATCTGGTTCTACAAAGAGTGCATCAAATTTCAGAGGAATAGGATATGGAAAAGTATCCTTGTCAGAACTGTTCTCTAATTTATCAGCTGTGGTAATGTCCTCAAATTCAGGCCAAAATTCTGGTTCTGGTTTTGGCTCTGGTACTGGTACAAACTTGTTAATCCCTAGATGAAACGAGATTTTCTTGAAGCCTAGACTCGAGGTGTCCTTGGTACGATGACCTGTGGCTTCAATTGGTTTAAGCAAACCATTATCATTCACCCCTATAGGGCCACTCCCTTTATAACCGAAGTGCTTCATGATTTTGAAGGCTTCACTGTATGGTTCTTGTTCTAATTCACGAGCAGGAGTGATTTGTTCAGATGTTTCTTTTCCTTTGTAAAGCCAAGCTATAATAGCTCTTTCCTCATCTTCATCTTCTAATGGGGTTGTGGCCTTGACAAAGGCACCATCATAGACTACTTGGGGAGAACAAGTAAAAGGTTTGTTGTTCTTAGAGGGTCTCCTGTAGGAATGCAAAGATGGAGGTAGAGTTACTAATGATAACACAGGTTCAATTTGACACCCTCCCATGCCTGTATCCTTAAGCTTCAGAGTCTGTTCCATTTCTTTGAGCTTAGCATCATAGAATTCAGTGGACTCTCTATTAGTTGGGACAAGACTGTCTGCAGATTGCGCGAGTGTGTTGCAAGAATAGTTGGTATTGGCAGGTACTGTCACTTCTGCTCCATGGAACAAGAACTTAATACATTGGTGATATGTGGACAGAACCGCCTGCATTTCATGGATCCATGGTCTACCCAATAGTATATTATATGCTAGAGGAATATCTAGAACTTGGCAAATGACATCTCTTTCAACAGGCCCAACTCGGATTGGCAACACAACCAGACCTTTGGATTTGCGTTCTTCTTCATCATATGCCTAATTGGGTGAGCAGCTTAGCAGAGCAAATATTGAGGCCACCACCATTGTCAATGAGGACACGATAGATGCGCTTTGGACCTATCATGACTTCTATATGCAAAGGAGCATTGTGCGGATGGCTCAATGAATGGTCATCTTCTTCAGAAAAGGACAAATAGTGGGGTGAGGTCAGGTGACCCACCATGGATTAAAACCAATCAAGATCCAAATCTTTTGGGATGTTCACCTCGGTGAGGGCTTTATCTAGAATCTCCCTATGAGAAGGCAAGATCTTCAACAACTCAAAGATAGCGATTTGAGCATTGGTATGTTGTAGCTGGTCTAGAATGCTATAATTAGCCACGCTAGATGTAGGGACTGATTTCGAGTTCTTGTTGGTAGGACCAACAACAACTTTATTCACAGGTTGCTTCGGAGTGGACGTAGAAGGGTCGGGACCCTTATGGTGATTTTCACACCAGAGCGAGTAACAACGTTTGCACAATCTTGAGATGATTCAGGTTTGGAAGAATGAGACCCGGGGCCTCGCAAGACAAATGGAGTCTTAGTCTTAGGAGCATCCTCACTCTCCTTAATAGTAATCACATCGCAATACTCAACCTCAATAGGTTCAACCATGTTAATGACATTGTCATTGGTAGTGTATGTGTAGTTGACCTTGGCATTGGTGTTCTTAGTCTTGGAAGATTCACCTTTCTCGTGAGGAGGAAATGGATCTTTAAATGCCTGATGATCTAAATTCTTGTTATGGCTATCCACAACAATGTCACCATTGTCAATCAAATCTTGGACCTTATTATGCAATTGGAGACAAGTAGAAGTTTTATGACCCTTATTTTGGTGATAATTATAGTATGCATTGTTGTTCCACCAATGAGGTCGCAGTTGCAAGTCATAGAGATGCTTTTCCAAAGGAGCGAGTATCTGGTTTTGCATGAGAGTCTTATAAACCACATCAAGTGGTTCTCCTAAGGATGTGAACTCACGCTTGGGTCGAGATGCACAAGGCTTGTTCTTAGCGAATCTTGAAGGTTGTTGAGTGTCTGTTATAGCTTTCTCCATAGCTTTAACCGCCTGTACACTAGAGGAAAGATTGAAAATAGATTTTGCAAGCTTCGGGGTCACACTGTCAACCACTCCATCATTTACAACATCTCTATTCTTGTTGACAAAATTCCCTTTATCCTTGTTTGAGGAAGAAGACCCTTATTTGTTGTCCTTGTTCAAAGTCAACTCTCCTTTCTTGACCATAAATGCTTCTATCCGCATAGCTTGCTTAATCATACTATCAAAAGTTAGGGGACCTTGTAATTGTACTTGATATCCAAAATCTGGGACAAGATTGTCCAAAAAGATGTCGAGTTTTTTAGACTCATGCAATTTGCGGGGATATGTCATGCAAAGCTGTCTCCATCTCTGGAGAAATGCTAGGAAAGATTCTCCTTGTCGCTATTTCAGATTACAAAGATCTTAGATATTGATTGGATGCTGAATATTGTGTGAGTAATGCTGGATAAATAGATTAGCGATCTTGTCAAAAGATTTGATTCCAGAGGGTAACTGAGAAAACCACTCCATAGCTGACCCACCCAAACTACGAGGAAAGAGGCACATAAGATATGTCTGATCATGTATAAATTCCATGGATAGCATGTCAAACTCCCTCAAGTGATCTTGGGGATCGGTAGTAGCCAAGTATTTGTCATATTTAGGCAGCTCGATGCCTTTGGGAAAAGGTGGCATGCGAAGACTCTTATCAAATGGGAAATGACAGATGCTTTCCATTGTGAATTGTTGCGTTGGTTTATCCTTATCCTTCGCAAGTTGGCTAATCTGGTCTTGCATATCTCAAATCATCTTTTGCAACTTGGCGGTCTCAGTCTCTTCTTCTTTGGCCACAAGCGTTTCTACTTTAAATTCTGAAGGTAATTTGGCCCCTTGTTTGGCCAGTTCAAGAAAATATTTCTCCTTCTCCTCTAGAAGGAGGATCTCCATCATCTTGATGAGACCCTTGTTGGCTTTTTCCGCATCTATGTCATTTTGGGTTATTACCTCATCTTCATTACCAAGAATCTCATAATTGCTTGGGACTTGATCTTGTTGCTAATCATCTTGGTCTTGGTCATGTGGAGGAGGGCGATAGTGATATGGTTTCCGGTAGCCTTGAGATTTGTTTCGGGATTGATCATTTTGGGATTGATTTTGGTCATGTTGAGATTAATCAGGACATTGGTCATTCCGAGATTGATCATGACACTGGTTGTTTTGAGATTGGTCATGACTTTAGTATATCGACCCGGTTGAAAGTCGAAGGGGTCTCACAGCTTATCAATGTAGGATTGTGCAGGGCATGTAGACTCAGTAAAATGACATGAACGATGCCGAAAGGGTGCAACTAAGGTAACCTTTGGCGCGTTAACATGATCAAAAGGATCGATAGGTTCAAACGGGTCGATAGGTTTGACAAAGTCGATAGGTTCAATAATGCTAATAGGGTTAGTTTGAGGAAGTGGCCTCTCAAAGTTATGAAACAATGAGTTGTCTTGTTCTTGAAAAAATAAGTCAAGTTGTGTTTGAAACAACAGATTATAACACTCCTAGAACACTAGAGATGATGATTGAGATGGGCTATCTTTCAATGTACTCAATGAAGAGGAACTAGAGGATCCCTCACAACTCTCAAATTGGATAATAGGTTTGGAATGACCTCTTCAGTGATTAAGAGGTTTACCTCTACCTTTTTTGATACCACGGATGGGGAATGTATTGCTGCTTCTAGTCGTAACAGGTATAGACAAAAATGTAACGAGAGAGGACTTGGGATTATGCTAGAACTCTATCTCTACGATAGTGAAAAAGGAGATATAAGAGGATAGAACAACCAAGATGTGAAATGCACCCAACACGAATCGTCAAGAGGATGGCTAGAACAATTGAGATGTGACTATCACATCGCAAGGTACAAAAGCACAGTGAGATAGGACAAATAATAGAGAGACAATACGAGTTTAAGCAGTAATCGTTCAGTTCACAGTTCAAGACACTTAGTTTCAGTCAGTGAACAACAGGAGAACATGCAAACAGACCTCAGGCAAAAATCAAATCAGGCAGAAAATTCACCAGTCAATGGGAAATAGCTCGTTGTTTTGAAAATCAGGGTACAGGTTCGTGCGAGAAAGTGCTTGTTCACGCAAGAGAATGAAATCTCACATGAGGAAATGCTCAGGTTTTGAAATATCGCATGGGAAAAGACCAAATTTTGACAGATCGACACAATTTTCAAGGTAAAAGTCATATTTCAAGACACAACATGGGCTATTCTCTGACAAAATTTCTAGTTTTCAGATAGTTTGAATCAACAATCTCAGTTTGAATGTTGCAAGCAATCGTTTACAAGCATGAAGTTTTAGATCAAGCAATAGTGACGCAAGAAGTAGTCGCAAACAGTTCTACCAAGGAAAAAGCAACTTGGTAGAATCATAAGAGTCTTTGTTTAATCATGATGGACAGTTTAAGACTCGAAACAATCACTTAGTTATCCCTACAAAAAAAAATGGTAGAGAAGACAAAATCCGTGCCTCACAGCTTACGTGCATGTGTTCACCTCACACAATCGTGTCACCCCCTAGAGGGCGCCTGTATTTTTGGTGTTTCCAAAGACTCAATAGTATATGTTCAAAGGTTACCCTTGGAGCATGGGCCAGTGTCATATACCACCTTCAAACGTCCAGGTGCATGCCTATGGTGAGAATCTAGGGGAGAGATTCTTCTCCCTCCCTGCGCAAAGATTATGTCTCCTTTTAGAGGTGATCCTAGTAGGAAACTAACTAAGAAAGTATTTAGTGGGCTTCCATTCACACTAACCTTCAATGCCCCTGATACAGGGTTGAGGCCTCGCAGCCACACCGACACTTGAAAGTCATACACCCTCGCAAACAGGGCTAGGAGCGGTGCCACTCAGTACAACAAACGGAGCTTTATCAAGATGATAGTCGAAATCAAGAGAAAGAAGTTAACATGGATTTGGAGTCTTTAGACTCAACAAAGCATTCTTTATTATAGTGAGGTGGAATCACTAACAATATGTGTGTACTCACTTGTCGTTCTCGGAGGTTCAACTTTTGACAAGCCCTCTAAAGGTCACACAGACTTTGGCTTAGATCCAAGGGTCAAATTTTCTGATTCTCTCAAAGAGAGAAGAGCATGCTTCTCTACCTCTTCACCTTACCCAAACACACAAGACATGTCTATCACTGAGCTAGTTCCTCTTCAACCAATCCACAAGCTTTTGGGTTTCTGGTTCTCTCAAAGAGAGAAGAGCATAATCCCCTAACAAGTAGACATGCTAAAGATTCACTACCTTTCCTTGCTTCCCCAGGTATCTATCATGCTAGCAAGATCTGGGTCTCAAATTCGTCCACGAGCATCACTTCAATGTAATGAAGAGCCTATTACCCTAGCTTACTATCAATACCTTAAGAAATCTTCACAAGGCCCTAGTTATACTATGTGTGTAAAACAGTAAACAAGCACAACGTTTTAAGATAATCTTTGACAACCATCCTGCAAGAAAACTGTTAGCAAGTTTATGTCTTCGACAATCGTCCTATAGCCCACTGTTATGCTATCAGAAAAATCAAAGATATAAAAACAACAACAAATGATAGATGTCAGGAGACAGTAATAAGAAATTTGCAGAAACTAAGAATTTTTTTAAAAACTAATGGCCAGTCTCGCGGGAGGAAGTACAAGGCGTCACGCGAGAAAATGCAGGCACCTGCATGAGATAGTGCTTTTTAGCTTGAGAGAATGCTAATGAAAGAAAAACTTCGTGCGACACACTTAGAAATCTCGCACGAGAATCCATACACTGAAGTACGAATGTACGGTAGAGTGCATAATTTTTATCAGAAAATTTTTGAGAGTGAGGCCAGAAATCAATTTTTTGCCCCACGGTGGGCGCCAAAATGTTTATAGCTGAACGTGGACCTCTAATCTAGCCATAGACACAACATAGTCATTACTCAGTCATTGTACACAAAAATGAACATGAATTGTCCAATTCACACACTCAATCGAATCGACTTGTTGCCTCCTATTTAGATGGGGTGTTTGAATTACTCTTAGAACAAAAGCCAACAACCATTAGACCAATTCTAAAATGGATGATTTGAAAGCTATGAAGATAATCAAATTGCAATTAATCTAAAATGAAGATGCAATTGTAATTTAAGAATGAAAGTACATATTTAATCTATGAAGCTTGAAATGAAGGTGAGAATTAATCTAGAACATAATAAGCAAACTAATTAATATGAAAGTGCAATTATACTAGAATGAGAATTACTCTAATTATGCAATAAAAAGGCTTTAAAAGTATGAAAATTGAGACAAAAATCCACTATAGTTTTGGTACTCTAAAATTGCCTCTCCAAATGAGGAAAAATGAGTCCATAATATAGAAGAGCCCAGGAGAGGGATGAAGAGTTTCTTGGAAAGAAACGATTGACTCTTCATCTCCATGGAGGAAGGTGAGACAAATTGATGAATTATTTAATTAAATGAATGAATATTGCCACATGGGTGACTCTTCAAATAATTTTGAATTAATAAATTCAAGTGAGATAATCCATTCAAATAACCAAACAATTATTTAATTCCCTTGATGTGTATTAGCTAAAGGGGGTGGAATTAATTTAATTTAAAAGCACTAGGAATTTTATAATTAAATTAATTAATCATAGGGATATTTAGCCAATAAATGTAAAAAATTTAGGAATTAAATATAGTGTATAATTAATGCAAATTTAAGATTTTTTGCATTTGACACCAAGTCAAATAAAGTCAATTAGGAGACAGAATTGCCTAGTACAATAGGACTTTGATGATATATAAATTCGAAGAAATGCACCAAAATTGATTAGAATTGTAAGGTGCCAATTTTGGGGTATTACAGTTCTATTTGTACCAGGTATAAAAAGGAACTTAGTCTCCATCTCAAGCTTAGCCGATCAAGGCTATCGTGTCACATTCCAAGACAATAAAGTTTTAATATGGAATAAGAACTCCAATATTAAAAATGATATTTCCTTAGGGTATAGAGATGGAAGGTTATATAAAGTAGGAAATAGTATCAAATCAGCTCTAAGTCATGAAGTATCCAATACTAATGAACTCTGGCATTGAGGACTAGGTCATACCGGGTTTAGTACTCTTCCCTCCCTTAAGAATATTACTATAGGGATATCAAATTTAAATTCAAATCATTCAAGCATTTGTAAAGGATGTGCTCTAGGTAAAAATATAAAAAAATCCTTTCCCTCTAGTGAACATAAAACAAAAAATACATTGGAACTTATTCACAGTGACTTGTGTGGACCTATGTCGACTCTCTCACTAGGAGATTATTCATACTATGTGATCTTCATTGATGATTATTCCAGAAAAACATGGATTTATTTTCTTAAACTAAAAGAATCAAATGAAGTGTTATCCAAATTCAAAGAATTCAAAACATTAGTTGAAAGCCAAACTGGGAGAAAAATAAAAATCCTAAGGTCAGATAATGGAGGTGAATATATTTCTAAAATTTTTAAAGAGTTTTGTATATCTGTTGGGATTAAGAGGGAGTATACAGTACCTTATAATCCTCAACAGAATGGAGTAGTAGAAAGAAAAAATAGAACTATCATTGAAGCTGCTAAAGCCATGATGCATAACCAAAATCTTCACACTTCATTTCGGGATGAAGCATCAAACACTGCTGTATATATTCAGAACGGATGCCCACACTCTATCCTAGAAAACATCACTCCTGAGGAAGCCTTTATAGGAAAGAAACCCGATCTAAGTCATCTTAGAATCTTTGGATGTCCTATATACATTCATATTCCCAAAGAGAAAAGAACCAAACTAGACCCTTTTGGAAAAAGAGGAATATTTGTTGGCTATAGTGAAACTACAAAAGAGTATAGGGTATACATACCAGGACAGAAATCCATCAAAGTTAGTAGGGACATCAAGTTTGAAGAGGACACCGCTCTAAAGATTTCCATTCTCACTGAAGGAGGATCAAATGAGAATTTGAGGGAGAACATTACAGAATATGATGAAATTGAGAATCAGAGGGAGAATGTTCCTCAAAACAATGAGAATGAAAGAGAGAACATAATAGAAAACATTAAACCTGCTTCATCTCATCTTGAAGATGTTGACATCTCTAACAACAAGAAAAGACCTTTATGGGCTAGAAAAATGTTTGAGGAAAACAATGTTGAACTTGATGAGATGTCCAAAGAAAATAAAAGAACAAGGAATAAAAAATGTTATCTTGCACTAATGGCAGAACTGACAAAAATAGAACCGGCTAATGTAAAAGAAGCCCTAACATGTCAATCATGGAAAGATGCAATGATTGAAGAATACCAATCTATTATTAAAAATGATGTTTGGGAAATAGTCCCTAGACCAAAAGGGAAAACCGTCATTTCCTCTAGATGGTTATTCAAAATAAAATATGCTTCTGATGGCAGTATTGAAAAGCACAAAGCTAGATTTGTTGCCAGGGGTTTCTCTCAAAAGGTTGGAATTGATTGCGAAGAAACGTTTGCTCCAATTGCTTGCTACACATCTGTAAGAACCATTATAGCCATTGCAACATCCAAAGGATAGAATATACATCAAATGGATGTAAAAATAACATTTCTAAATGGAATCATAGAAGAAGAAGTATACATAGAACAACTAGAAGGCTTCATCACCCATGACAATAATTATGTTTGCAAATTGAAGAAAGCACTCTATGGTCTCAAACAAGCTCCCAGGGCTTGGTATGAACATATAGATAAGTATCTATCCAAGTTAGGGTATTCCAAGAATGAAGCCGATCCAAATATATACTTCCAAATGTCCAAAGGTGAAATGGTAATTATAGTTCTATATGTTGATGATCTCCTAATTACTGGAGAAGATCATCTCATTGCTAAATGCAAACAAGAACTCACAAATGAATTTGATATGAAAGATCTAGGATTATTGCACTACTTCTTAGGATTAGAAGTAGTACAGAAAGAAAACTACATTTTTCTAAATCAAAGGAAATACACTATGGATATATTAACCAGATTTGGCATGAAGGAATGTAAACCCTTAACCACTCCGATGGAAATAAATCTTCACAAACTCAAAGAAGATGCTGTAGATTTAGAGCCTATAGACTCTTCCTACTACAGAGAACTAATTGGATCTCTTATGTTCTTGGTAAACACTCGTTCGGATATCTACTATGCTACAAATGTATTAAGCCATTTCATGTGTGAACCTAAGAAGATTCATTTGTCATTGCTAAACATATTCTGAGGTACTTATGTGGTACAACTGAATTGGGTCTAAAGTATTAAAAAGTTGAGATACAACTCCAAGGATTCACTGACTCCGATTGGGCCCGGAGACTCTATCGATCAGAAAAGTACTACAGGATGCTGCTTTAGCCTCAGATCTGCAATGATTTCATGGTTCAGTAGAAAATAGTTAGCAGTTGCTCAGATTTCCACCGAAGTAGAGTACATGGTTGCATCTATGGGTGCTTGTGAAGTAGTATGGTTAAGGAAGCTTCTATTTGGATTGTTTGGTAAGCCACTACAACCTACAATAGTTTACTGTGACAATCAAAGTTGCATTAAACATTCTGTAAACCCAGTTTCTCATAACTGCTCCAAACACAAAGATTCCTTATCACTATATAAGAGACATGGTAGACAAAGATATGGGTGTGTGTTAGGAGTTGGGGGCCAATTTCGTGGAAGTCCGTGGGGAAGCAAAATTGGGAATACAAAATGGGCGCTTGATATTTACAAATTGGGCGCCCGTTTAGGTTCGGGAGCCCGAAGCAATTTTAAAAATCAGGCACTCATTTACAAATCGAGCGCCCATTTAGGATCAGGCACCCAAAGCAAAACGGGCACCTGATTTGTTCAAAACGGGCGCCCGATTTTTTCAAAATGGGTGCCTGTTT